>JAQLOL010000019.1:10683489-10698765 GCA_029783665.1 Naso thynnoides
TTCCTGCAGAAGACGTTAATCTTTAAAAAGCACCTCGCAAATATGGCTGCAACCAACGATTACTTTCATTATCGACTAATCTGCTAATTATTTTCACAATAGTTTATTCCATGAAATGTCAAAAAAAGTGTGAAAAAGGCTCATCTCAGTTTCCCAGAGCCCAGTGTGACGTCTTCAAATTGCTTCTTTTGTCCAAACAACTGCTCGAAATGACACGTTTAAGAGGCGAAAGCAGCAGTTCTTTTTACTTTTTGTTTGACAAATGACTTAAACAATCAACGGGTTATTAAGATAGTTGGTGAATTATTTTCTGTCAATCAATTAATCAGTTAATTGTTGCAGCTCTACTCACCAATGCAGAGTTTCATGTTTAAAACAGGTGGAATTTGTGTGTTTGTTGGGGACTATTTTCTGTGGTGGATTAGTCACTACACTGAGTGAGTAGTTGTGGCAGCAGGACGACGTGTGTGCATGTGTGGTTATGGTAATGAAGGAACATGTTACCATTAAGGTACTGTGATACAGTTTTGAAATATTGCATTAGAAATGGTAAATGGAAACAAAATTCAAATAGAAGTCCCCAATTTTGAAAAAAAAAAAAGTGTTTACGCTGGCTTGAGGTGTTTTTTGCCTTTGTTGAAAAACAGTTAAAGCTCAATATGGGAGATGGAAACAGCTGGGTCGAATGTCGTGAATATTTAGGTGCTGTTTCCACTCCTCAAAAAAAGAAGTAGAGGAACCTGATGCCGCCATCTTCTGGATATTTTCCCAGTGCACAAAAACATGGCTGACAACAACAAAAACAACAACAACAAGTACGTTTGGAGCGACAAAGAGACCAAAGTATTACTAGAACTGATCTGAGGAACATAACGGCAAATTCATGTTTTGTTTCCGGTCTGCAACCTCTGCTTCTTCTACTGTTTATTGCAGCCATGTGTAACATTGCCTATACCGCCACCCTCTGGCCAAACTACACTTTGCAGCCTAGTTTATTCGCTCCAAACCAATTGATGGAAACACTCCTAATTCACATTTGCTTTTTTGCAAGATCTCAAAAGTTCTCTTAAAATTTGCTTTACGGTTGATGGAAACATTATTATTTGATTGTTACTAATGGAGCTCCATGACACAAAGGAAGAAGATACATCAGACTGTGATACACACACAATACATGTTATTAGAAACATACTCGACAGGATGGTCTTTGGTCTTTTCATGGGATTTGTTGACAAGATGACCAGTGTAGAATATCCTCAGACTTTATCCTTTAAGCTCCAACCCGAGTCACGGAGGGCAGCGAGGAGGGAGGAAGACTCTGACCCCACAAAACAGAATCAAGTCCAGCGACGATTAGAACATCTTGAGTCAAAGACAAATCCAGTCGTTCTGTGTTTTACTTTCTCCAGACTTTTTAAAATGATAATCACACCCATTTCTTTGCACAACATGCTTTCTTAGACAACAGTTGCACTCTTTTCACACCGACAGGGAAAAGGTTTTTATCGAATCTAATTTTAAGGAGCTCAGAGCCTCAAAAATATTTGATTTCACAGCCCCAAAAGAAGAGAAAAAAAACCACAGAAGAATACTTGTTTTTTCTTGTGAACTGAGATGCCATAGGGCGGTGTCATTTGTTTGGGAACTAAAGCGAGAAGGTGAGAGGGTGTTAGAAAAAATAACGATTGCTGGAAAACCGAAAAAAAGAATGTGCAGTGGCAATAACAGAACAAAAGCTGGCAGGTAATCAATACAATCTGGCATCTTGCTTGCTCTTGTTTGTGCTTTGTTCTTCTTCTGCTGCTTATTTCTGGAAGACAAGGCACTGTTAGCACATTGCTGCCTCCCACTGGTGACGTTCTGATGTGGTTTGTGCAACACCTCTTTTGATGATGAACCGGTTCTGCTCAAAACTGAATGCAGGCTCGTTCTTTTTCTGAAATATACAAACAGCACCGCTTCTAGGACAAACACTTATTGGGTATGAAAACAACTTCGGTCAGTAAATTTACATGTACAGTTAAGTTGACTTACGGTTAAAGCCATTAATTGGACTACTGTTCTTGTTCCAGTATACATGTGCTGAGGGAGAATCGATTTATTGTCTGACTCCGCCCAGTAGGTGGCGATATGCCCCGTTCAGCTGGTTGCACTTGGACCTTCTTCCAGTTAGCCAAACAGGCTACAAACAAGTTAGCAAGCAGTTAGCAGAATCCATGTCAAACAGTAAAAACATGAACAACCTTAAAGCGCTGTATACTTTGTATCTACGCTTTACTTTTTGTACAAATTCGACACACGCTTCCCCCCGTGCTTACGGGCTTTCTGCCATAAATTTATGCTGTTTGAGTTCTGGGTCAAAGATGCTGCAGGACTTTGGATCATGTGCAGAACGCTGAGGCCAGTCATCGTGCATTCCGTTTGATCTTGGAAGTTGGAATTTCTAAGTTCGCAGTCGAATACGTCATCAGGAACGCCTCTTGAAGTTGGAACTCCAACTTGGAAACTCGGAAGAACTTCAGGAAGCCCGAGATGGAAATCCAACATGGCAGCTCTGTGCATTAACAATGAGAAAGCTGCATGTTACATTGTTTATTAGCCAATAAGTCTTGTTTTTGTGTCATCAAATCAGTCAAACTGACAGTATCGTTCACCGTCTATCTGTAGACATGTTGTGTTGTTGCTTTTGTATGCAAAAACTATCACATAGTGTGTTGTTACCGGCTGGTAGCTAACAGTGCTGAATGCAGCATTAGAGTCAATGAGGCATTAATGTGCGCAAGGAAATCGATCCCCAGCTGCATTATCCAGGTGTGTTTAGTCCCACTTTGAGAATTTCGATTTCAGTTGAACTACCATGTAAACATGTATTTTAAAAATCCGGTTTCAGACGGACTGACACAATGAATCGGTATTTTCTAGCATAATATAAACGTGCTGAGTGTCCTCCAGATCTCAGTGAAGGTCACAACATCACCAGCTTCACAGCTTCATCACACTCGTTCTCTCAGGTTGGTTTGATGCTGTTTCATCACTGCATTTAAATTTTAAAAAAAACAAAACAACACAGGTGTATTTTCCAGCGTCCGGCAGTTCAGCTCCAAGATGTCGAGTCAGGCACAACAAAGCTGCAATATATTTCAAACTGAACGCTGCCGCTGCTGGTTTGCTTACACTGACGTTCGTTAAAAAGACAACTTCAGCTCACAGTGGGTTTAACGGATGCAGTTGTTGGGTTTCACTCATGGCGGCAAATTAAATATGCAGAGTGGTGAGCTGTCATTCAGACAGTGAAACTGTTTCAGCTGCTTTGTTCTGCATGTCTGACCAAAAATCTTTTATGTTAAATAATGATTGAGACAGGAACATGAGGAAGAGGGGGAGGAGGAAGGTCAGTCTGAGGAAGCTGAGAGAACAATGAGGAGATAATGAGCTGAACTTCTCTTTCAGCATCGCTGCTGCTCACACACTGTGTTCTTTTTCAGACAGAAGTGTGTAACATCCACAGAATGACTGATGCTGCACAGAGGTTCTGACAGATTTGTCTTGAACTCACTGCAGACCTGACAGTGATTTCATCCTTCAGTTTGAGCCTCTTCATCTTTAAACGTGACTCAAACGATCCCGAAATATTTCACACAAGCTTCTTTAAAAGGCAGCACAGCCTGGTCATTATACGACGTCCTCATCATCCTGCAGCAGGGCTCAGTGCAGCTCGCCGTGCTGCCTGGTAACTGTTGCCACAGAAACACACACACACACACACACACACACACACACACACACACACACACTGTTCAAGGTCATGGGAACAGCATTATTTTAGTATTCCTGAGGCGAGGAGGAACTAAAGCAGGGAAGTTGTAACCTTCGTGTTCATTTATCAGCCTGCAGCCGACGTGCGGGACAGTGAAATCAGTGACTTTGTTCCGTGTCTGTTGCGTTTTAATGGAACAATTTCACAGCACAAAGCAACGCTGTGACACTCAGAGAGGGAAGTTCTCTGTCCCACATCCTGAGCAGGAGTCGTGAGGCAGGTGTGACCGGTGCTGTGACTCCACACTGACAGAGAAACAAGTACAATTCCACCAAAACCACATGATGAGGAATCAGAACAAAAAGAACGGCCCCCCAGAGACAGAGTTCCTCATACGTGACAACCTGTTTGTGAAGTTAGACTGATGGAACAGCCTTTTGGGCCAATCACAGCCAATCATCCAATCAGCTGTCAGAGAGTAAATAGGGTTTGTTACTCACCTGCGTTCAGAGATGAGACTTCGGTTGGTGGGAATAAATCAGAGGTAAGAGATAAAAAATGGAGGCAGATTCTTGTCTAGTTTGTAATGAGCGTGAAATCTGCTGTGTGAGTGATGAGTTCACTGAGCCTCTGCCTTTTTGTGACCTTTCGTGTCAAACGACGTCCTGCTGCCGTCAGACAAAGTCCCGCTCATCATCACCAGATTCTTGGTGAGTTCTGACACCAAGAGCAGAGCGCTGATGAAGCAGGTCCACGTCGTCCAAACAGTTAGTAAACTGTTTTCATTAGTGACCTTTTGGTGACCCTTAACAACTCAAAGTGCCAAACTAGTAATTAGTTTGGTTAATTAGTAACTAAGTATGTGTGAATCATAGGATTTAAACATGCGGCCGGCAGCCAATCAGAAAGCAGTCCTGGTTTCAGAGCTCAGCGTCGACAGTAGTTGTTGTTGATGTTATTGACTGTGGTAGTATCCTGAACAGCAGGCGAGGCTGTATGTCTGTGTGTGTGGTGTGTGTGTGCCTGTGTGTCTCGTTAATCCAATATCGGTGCGTCACGTGATGCTGTCGGCCATATGGCTCCAGCCGTCCACACCGCCTACAAAACATTTGGGATGTGACCTGCAGCGTACCAGCTGCCACCACGTTTCCCCGAGCAACACACGTACACAACACACACACACACACACTGAATGAACACATTAGTCATTCATCACACCAGCTAGCAATGGAATTTATATTTTCCGCTTTAAATTTCTGTTTATGTGTGGCCTCCTAACATTTCAAATAATCACATTTAACACTAAAGGTGTCTTTGTAACAGACTGGGTAAAATCCTAAATGTCAAACGGCAGATCCTCACGACATCATCAAAAACTCAAAACCAAAAACTGTATAACTAAATCACTGCTTGAAAGAAGGTGCTTCAAAGATTTTACAACAATAATAAAATACCAGATTTCAATTTCAAATGACCCTCTAAAAAGTGGCAACATGTCACAGAAGAAAATTTTGCCATAAACTTTCAATAAAATATTGTTTCTATTGTCTGTTGGTGATGTGATGCTTCAGTGTCTGATTGGTTGTTCAGGATTAGGACAGTTTCCTGTGGATGGTTGGTTGTTGTTTTGAAGAAGCTGTTGGCGTCTTTCAGTGGACGGATCATTAATTTGCTGCTGGGGGTTGTGGGCTGGTTGGTGGAATTAACGAGCGTGATGCTGCGCTAATTCCACCGCCGGATTAAGAGCTGCAGCCTCAGGAGTTTAAGGAGGCTTCGACCTGTTGACTGACTGACACACAAACAGACAGACAGACAGAGACACAGACAGTCAGACAGACAGGTGTACCAGGCTGCTGTCTCTCAGATCCCTGTTTGCAGTTTTCGGTGTCAATGAAATGACTCGTACCTGTTCTCTGTGTTTGTGACAGAGTGGGAATGACTCGGTCTTTCACTCTCTGTGTTCACACTGAACTTAAGAGTCGGCTCAGGCATGACTTAAAGGCTCATTCCAACAATTTTTATGGCCTTTCATAAAGCAAGAGTGGGCTGAAAGTCAGAGTTTACTCATATTAAGTGTGTCTGAATAAAATTCACACTCAGCCATGTAAAAATGTGTCTCTGTCCATCGCAGAAGAAATCTGATTACAATCTGTCTGTGTTTTCTGGCCTGTGTGTAAGCCCCCCCCCCCCCCAGTCCATAAGGAGGAGGTGGTGCACCCGGTGCAGTTTGTTAACTGCCAGAAAACTCCAGAAGTAGAAGAACTTGAGCAGTTTCAGCAGAGGTGGTTAATGGAAAGTGAGACCTCTCACTGACAGTTTATTTTTCTGTATCAGTGTCACATGGGTTTTACCACGGCCCCGCCCCTTTTGGAGACTAAAAGCCGTTTTGAGTCCATTCATTCTTATGGGAGAAATGAACATGGTCACAGATTATGACCATTTCGTCTCATTGTCACCAAAGTCCACGCTGGACCCGTTTTTCACAAGACACGTATTTTCTGACATTCTGACACATAATTGACATTTTTCAGACGTACAAATCAGGAGAAAATTAACTGTGTCTGAGACCTGTCTCTGTCTCAGCAACACACTCTTGTGAGATTTTTGAACCGGTGTTTCCCGTCTTGCTTCGCAACGGACATGACAAACATTTAAATGGTCTTCTAGGGGAAACCATGAATTAAAAATTAAACCTTTCATCAAATATCATGCGACACAAAATCCTTTTGCTTTAATGCATTCACATGGCGTCAATAACACTTCCGCACTTCCTGTTTCCATGGGAGATGTGGCTCCGCCCATGAAGGACATTGGAAGTGTATATACCATTTCGCACCACTGGCGCAGTGTGCAGTGTTAATGTTTGTGTTAATAATTGTCTTTGGTTTTAGCCCTTTAACAGTTTAGTTACAGCAGTAACAGTTTAGCTAGCATTACTGTAATTAAATAACTATTCATAATAAGGCCAAACTGATGTGGAAATCCTGGGGCTGGTGCTGATATGAGGGAGCAAGAAAATCCTGATATCCAAATATTGGCTGATATTTTTTATATGCGTATAATATCGTCTGAATGTGGTTATCATTATATATGCTTGTGACAAAAATATGTAATGGAAACAGGATATCTTACATTTGAATAAACTTGATTCCAAACATCAGTGCACTGAACAGGAAACACTTCAACTACTAGTTATTGAATCACAAATCACCCTCTGCTGGACATACTGCATAGTTACATCATTACAAATCACTAGTCCAAACATTTTTGCAGGCCTTGTGCCAGGTATACACTGTGACTGAATGTGACGATATCTCAGGTCATGGTTCCAAATTGGCGATCCTCTGTTACACTGTGAGAAAAGTTCAAAGACGGCCTTCCGACCAAAGATTACCTTGGACAAAAGTCTGACGGTGTCAGAAATTTAGGATAACCATATCGCAATGTGACTGCTGCAATGTCCTGCGTCTACTTATCAACCAATAAGAATGCAGCAGGAAATCCTGCTCAGCGTCTTGTTTATCTCTACCAGCAGCGTAGATTGATGAATGTGATGTGACGCACACTGATGACATCTAATTGACTTGCGTCGCAGCCTGCGATTCAGGAGGTGGTGTCATTGTACAGTCTGCATTGATGTCTTAGCCAGGTTTCTTAGATCCATGTCGCACAATGTGGCTTGCACTAAACTTAAGAGATTACTAAAATCTCACAGTCTGTCGGAGGCATTAAACAACTGTTTTAATATCTGATACAGATATATAGGCCAAATATTTTGACACACAGATTACACAGAGGCTAACTTCTTTAACAACAGCTAACACAGCTTCTGAATCTGACTTTACTGACGGCAGGAAGTCTCTTTGTCCCTTCTCGCTCGGTTTCGCTGACTGACGGCAGTGACCCACTTCATCGCATGAACCTGAAGTAAGAAAACGATGCTCCAGTTTTGCTGCAGAGCTGAATGTAGGACAGCAGGAGGCTAATTCATCTCTGTCACTGAGTTTCTCTGGTGATTTGATTATTTTTAATGAAGGTGAATGATTTCCTGATTACTCACATGCTTTGTTTAGAAGAACTTTAACAAGAGGATCCACGCGTTCAGTGGGCCGCAGTGCTGAATGATGTCAATGTGTCACCTTAAAAACCTTCCCCAGACAAGTAAAAAATAACAGATTTTAAAAGCAAAGCATTCGGCTTTTTAACCCAGAATCTCTTTGATGTGTGACCTGATGTTTAAAAACTGGCAGCAGGAAGCTTTCAGCTCTGTGATGGAGACTCTGTGTTCTCAGTCCTACTTTCTGTCTGCAGAGTTCAAACTTTCTCTGCTTCCTCCAAACATCACATTTGTTCTCAGAAATACAACAGCTCAGATTCATCCAGGTTTCAGTTGACACATGTCCACCCCTGAAAGAAATGAGTTTAAGACTTCTAATCGTTATTCTGGGTACTTTCTCAACATGGCATCAAAATCTGTTGAATTTATGACTGAATTTCATTTTTTTTGGCATTCTGTAGTTCTAGCTTTATGGTGCAGAGTGAAATATCTCAGCACATTTTGGATGGATCATAATGACATTCATGGTCCCCAGAGGATAAATCCGAGCCTGGCTCCGCCCTCCCTCTGCTCAGCTCAGTTTTCACTGAGAATCAGTCTGACAATGAGGCCCGTTTTTAGAAATTTTTGGCCAGACCAATCAGCGACTAGCGGGAGTAGTTCAATTTGATAACAGAGAAGTCAAACACACTGTAAAAAGCACTAAAACTGAAAAAATAGCCAGTGTCACGACACAATATAAAAATATCTGTGTGATTATTTAACAACTTGTGGAAAATAAACTCCACTCATCTGAGCCTGCAGGTTACCCCCAGCTGCGGTCTCAGGGGGGTGAGAGGGCGGGGCTTCCTCTGTCAGCGGTTAGCAGCGGCCTGTAGCTGCATCTCCTGGGTGAAAAAAAGTCTAATTGTCTCTTTCTGTAATGCACATCGGGTCAGAATCTCAATCATTACACAATATAATGGCATTTATGTGATTATTGAAAAGATCAGACATTAGCCTTCCCACTCGTCTGTCTGTTTCACTGAAGAGCACGACAAGCGTCATACAGTCAATGTTAATGCTGATTGGTTTACAGCTCCTCCAATAGTTTTACACTTCACCCATTACCACGCCTTTTAGGATTCAAATTCTGCAAAGAATCCCCAATGGAGCAAGGCCAGACTCAAATCACAAAGTGAATTTATTTGCAAAGTGAATTATGGGTCTGGTTTACCAGACTACATAAAGTCCAGCTGACTTTGATTTTTCAGGTTTTTTCTCTGAACTTCATCACAAGGATTTGTAATATTTGATCTAATGTTTGGTTCAGTAGTCTCCCTCATATTTGTATCTGTGTATTGTATCAACCTTGCAGATGTAGCGCCATCATCAGGTCAAATTTGTATTTTGTCCAACACTACATACAGCAGAACTGACATTCCCGTCAACCCATGCTGTTAAAAACACTGACCGTTTGTTCACTGTTTGGAAGGAAACAGATTTTTGATGATGGAAGCAGCTCAGAGTCGGAGAGAACAGAAGGAGCTTAATGCACCAACGCACAGCATCACTGTTACGTCTTCAGAAAGCTGAAAGGACGCGTTTCATCTCACTGAAGCCGTGAACCACCAGTGTTATCATGTCAGTGAGCTTTCTATCTGTTTTTCTTTTAAATGAAAAGAGTGGCTTCAGTTCAACCTGGGTGAGCGTGAACAACATCTGCATGTGATGCTGCTTCTGCTGCAGTCCATCAGAAAGGTCAAAGCAGGCAGCTCGTTTTTCATGTCTGACAGAGGAGAACGAGGAGAAGATGGAGAGGAAACACAGCTGAAAGCAGCTCCCGGCTGCCAGGTTGATGGTTCAAATCTTTAGAGCAGCTTCATTGAAAACATGAACATGAAGCTCAGCGACGTCTCCGTCAAGTCAGCGCTCAGTAACACCAACCCAGGATAAATACAGAGTGGAGAATGATGAATGCTGCTGGCGTGCAGGTTGGGAGGGAAGCGGTCTGGCTCTGGGCCTGGCAGCAGATACCCTGCTGGAGTAACAGATGGCCCAGTGCATCATGGGAGTTACAGTCTGTCCACAAATATCTGTTTCGGTCTTAAATAGCACAGGAAGCTGCCATGAAGGTGAAGGAGGCAGGCTGAGTGTGTTTCATCATCACATGGTTCCTCAACACAAGACACACAGTGTTACCTTCACCTTCCTGCTTCAGTTTCAGCCTGTTTAGTCACAGAGACACGCGGCTCCACACAGACGTCTGCTTCAGAATGTGATGGACAGTCACAGGAAGTGATTCCTCCACTCCTGTAAAGCAGATTTTCACCACAAAACTTCCACAAAGTTTATTCCAACAAAGAAGTAACAGCAGTCCAAACTACAAAACACTGAGTCTAAGAGCAGTTTAAACCTCCTGCTGCGTGTCTGCTCTGTTTGTAGATGTTCCTCACCGTGTACCTCAGCAACAACGACCAGCACTTCAGCGAGGTTCCCATCACGCCAGAGACGCTGTGCAGAGACGTGGTGGAGCTCTGCAAGGAGCCCGGAGAGGTCGACTGCTACCTTGCTGAAACATGGAGAGGCTCAGGTGAGTTTCAGAAACACTTCGCAGATCTGAACAGCAACATCTGAGCTGAAGAGCTAACGACAGCTAAATCTGCATTTTTAGAGAAGCTTTAGGCACAGTATTTGTACTTTTTTAGGATTACTAAGTTGTAGGGCTCGAACAATATGGATACTGATATTAGGGAGCAAAAAAATTCATCTGATAATTTTAGCAAAATGTGGTCATCAAATTCTTGTAACAAAGATATGTAACGGAGTCAGGATATCTTACATTTGAACAAACTTGTATTCCAAACATTAGTGCACTGAACAGTGAAAACTTCACTTATTGGTTATTAAATAACAGACCACCCTCTGCTGGACAAAGTATGAAATTACACAGATTTTAAATCACTAGTCCAAGAATTTTTTCCAATCTTAAAAAACAGTTTTAATATTGGAGGAAAAAAAATAATATTTATAAATCTGTGATAGGCTGATATTGATGGATAATATCATCAAACTGATAGTATTGGTCGGGTCCTATTGACTTGCTCTCATGGTCACAGTTTGATCCTCAGATTCTCCAAAAATAACAGTCTTTGTGTTGTTTTTAAAAAAATCAGAGCGTGTCGTCGGAGAAGGGGAGCGGATGATGGAGGTGTTGCAGCGATGGGGGCAGCAGAGGGGGGAGGTCCGTTATCTGCTGCACCACCAGAGAGCTCCAGGACGAGAGTCAGGTGAGAAACACAACGACGGAGGGGGATGAAGGGTGTCCTGCTCAAATGAAGGTTTCTGTGAACTTAGGTGTCAGTGATTGCTGGTGGGAAGCCAGTGAGGGATCATGTTCGTAATGCTGCAGCAGGAACTCCGTCTGGTTGGGCAGAGCTGTGAAACTCATCTTAGTTCAGGTTAAAAGTGTTTGATGGCATCATGTGAAGGAAAACGACTTGAACAAACAGCAAAACGTGCAGAAGCACCAAACTAACAAAATGTGAAAGTCAGTTTAACCCTGAACTCAAAGTATAAATACTTTAATCACAGAGTGATCACAGTAATCCAGCTGTTTTTGGTGCGTGCACACAGTGCAGACCAGCAGCAGGATCGGCTCTGCACTGATGGAGGAGTCTCACTGTGTAACTACAGAAGATGACAAACTGTAATCAGCTTATGACCGAAGGGACTCCAGTGTGCAGCTGCTCGAATCTGTCGAGTTTTTCGATGGATCACGATTTGTTTTTGTCTGTGCTAAAAGCAAGGAAATCCCCTCTGTGGCTTTAATCAGCTTGATAAAACTGCCAAAGTCGGACAGTTTTCTCCATCAGATCGTTTCAAATGTGGATGTTCACAAATGTCTGATTTTCAAAATACGAGAAAAATACCGCAGAGAAAAACTTTACCTCAAAGAATAAGATCAGTGTGGTACATTTTTCTTGCAATCATTAACTCGCTCAATATTCTCCCACTTCACTGCTCCGTTTCTTTCTAAATCTTTTGTTTCCTACTGAAGAAACTCCTCATAAATATACAATTTTATTTTAAAAATGGTAAGTAATTTCTTTTAGAAAATGTTACATAAACATAAGAAAATAAATCATTGAAGGGGACTATTTCCACAGACAGATTAATCCACATTTGTTCTGTTGTTAATGTCAGAATCAAAGTTCTGGTACTTCTGACTTCTCTAGTATTTTCCAGAAAAAAGTGACATGAATGTGAAGACATTTCTTCCAACACATTTTTAGCAACAATCATAAAAAATCTTTAATAAGTATAACTGAGCAGTAGTTTGGGAAGTCATTATCAGCGTTGAAGCTTTTTTCTCTTTTTCCAATTAAATAAAATCAAAATTTTGACAAATTTTATTCAGTAGTTCAAAAGAACTTTGAGTCACACTGATAGTATGGCTAATAAAATAAAATAAAATTAGCGTCAACGCTAACTGTGTTTTCTTGTCCAGGTGGATCCAGAGCTGGAGAACAGATGATGAAGAGGAGCCAGATGAAGAGTGTCGAGAGATGTCTGGAGAACGGGGTGAGAGAAGACGGATCAGTTTCTGCACTAGAGATGTTCTGATACCACTTTTTCCTTCCTGATGCCATCCAATATCTAAACTTGCAGATCAGCCAATGATGAGTACTGATCCAATACCGGCACATAAAAAACAATTCCTCACACATCTCCTTGGACTTTTTAGAGTAAAATATTGCCAAATGCAGACATTTTGTTAGTTCTGTCCGTCGGCTCTCTCCTTTCTTCTTCGTCAACCTTAAAAATAGTAGTTGCCAGTGGAAGCACAGCACAACTTCCTAAGTATTATTTTAGAGTGACAAAGAAAAATAGATTTTAGGTATGTAAAGTCAGTCAGAGCCAACTGAGCTGATTGGAAAGTAGCTTGGCAGCATTTCATAGCTAATAAATTACATGGTATCTAACTAGTGCATAGACTGGCGTACTCACCGATACCAATACCAACAGTTTCAATGGTATTGGCAGCCTTTTCTGATCTTGGTATTGGTATTGGAACAACTCTATGCTGCACGTCCAGGATGTGTTGAGCTTCGCATAGCTTAGCTCAGCTTAGCTTAGCACAAAGGCTTTAAGCAGGGGGAAACTGCTAGCTTACATGTTGTATGTTATATTAAACTGGTGTGTGTTGTTGGATGGATGATGACTGGCCTGATTATTATAAAGGTAATATTTTCACTACAGGCTAACAACAACAAATGAAATCTTTACTAACAACAATCTTGAGGTTTTGTCATCTGTGTTGTCGTTTGAATCCACAGAAAGTTGCATTTTGAAGCTTAAAAGGCTGAAGAGTATGCATCTCTGTAGGTTTGTTCATTTGAAGGTGAACTCTGACTCTGACTCTGACTGTGTGTGTGTGTGTGTGTGTGTGTGTGTGGTACAGCTCTCAGCTCCCTGTCTGGACATGACGCTGAGCGACCTGCAGGATCTGGCAACCCGACAGCAGCAGCAGATCAACGCCCAGCAGCAGCTGCTGGCCTCCAAGGTACAAAACAGCCAACACACCAATGCTAATGCTAATCCTGAAGCTCTCACCAGGGTTGCATTCAGACCAAATCAGGTGATCCGGCGAAAATGCAGGTTCTCTCGTTCATTTGGATGAGGCCCGTTTGTTTTGGCTGTGGTGTTCTGAGCTGCAGCAGCTGCCCAAAAAAACTGCAACTGTCTCAACTTCTTTGCCACAGGCAGCTACGTTACACTGGAGCAGTCAGTCAGGTCAGGCTGTCTTCCAGCGATCGACTGCACCCTTGGATTGAGGGAGGATTAGAGTGCATAATTTGACGTCACATCCGGTCCTGTTTTATTAATTATGACACTCACACCACTCCACAAATCTGCAGCGCTTTGCCAGATCACCTGTTTAGGGGTTGTTCACACAGCGCAAGTTTTTACATCAAATGGTAAACTTTTGTCGCGGGTTTTTAGCGTTTCTTTCACTCGTCAATGGCACGCTGGCGCCCCTGAAACCACAAACTCTTGAAACTGGGCTCCAGAGTGTAATCGTTTAAAATCACCATCTTCTTTTCGGTTGTGTTAACTAGCAAATTACCAAACTCTGATTTAAACACTCCACAGTGCACCCAAAGCAAATCCAATATAACGACAGTCTGTTGATTTCGAGTGTTCTGATTATTGAAGCTTTTGAACTGAATCAAGCTGCTTCTGACTTGTTTTTTGAGAGGCCAGATGTGTATCCTTACCCTCCCTTTTTTGCTCTTTCACATGCGAACACATAAGTGCAACATCATGATCATCCTCAAGTAAAGACTGGCTAAAAATGTGCATCCAAATTGTTTAATTCACAGTCTCCTACCATCTATGATGGCATCCTTTTCACTCCAAAGCAAAGAAAGAGAGAGTCGCACTCAGAGGCTCAATGTCAAAAAGATTTCTTTTACTCCACTTGAATCAGCAGAAAAACAGAGCGTTTTTGGCCATCCAGCCTTAATCAGTGTGTTCGCATACAGGTTCTCATTCACTGCTTAAATAGAGAAGGTCACCAGGCGGGAGACATCACCAATCACTCACATGGAATGGAAACACAGAGTGTTCTGCACATCTTTCTGGACACACTCTCCCCTCCCTGCAAAACTTATACAAACAATTTCAAATGTAATTAGGTGTTTTTTATATACCTTATAGGGATGATCATATTATTTGTAATGATACAAGGAATTTTGATGTTAAGAAGTTAATAATTTGAAGATTTTCATTAATTTTCTTATTTCTGTTTTTACTTCATATTATTATTTAAGTCTTTTTAAAACTGGTTGCTTGGTTACTGTTTAAAATGCTTTAGAATACAGAACGGGGACCAAATTATTCTCTTCATCTATGCCAGTCGGATAAAGGGTTCTTAAACGGTGAATCCAGTAACACTCTCGTTGTAAGAGTGGTTTCTCTATGTTGCCACCTCTTCAGTTCAGCCACACTTTTTCAACCCTATTGCACTTCAGATCCCCCACCCTGTGGCTGCATTCAACAAAATGACGTACCACTGGGGAGGTCATGTCTTCTCTCCTGATGCTAGTCCTGTGTTCATTTATCCTAATTGCTACATGGACAGATCAAGAGGTAAATCACATGAGAGGTGTTCCAGGTAATCAGTGTTCTAATTTTGTACTCCTTTCCTGTGTGTATATCCCTGAATATGTAATTTTTCACCATATTATTACAGGAGGTGCATGACCTACATGGGAAATTACCAACAATAAATGCCCACGGTCTCATTGCATCTAAATCTGCCTTCACCAGAAGATCCCTCAGACTGGCTTAATGAAGAGAATAATTTGGTCCCCTTTTCTGTAGTCTCAATTTACGTTATAACTTCCATGTCTATTTACATCTATTAAAGCTTGATGGAAAATATATGAAATATGAATTAATTGGATAATAATATCAT
>JAQLOL010000019.1:10700832-10713991 GCA_029783665.1 Naso thynnoides
AACGTTAATTTATATAGCACCTTTCAAGAGACCCAAGGACGATTTACATCAAGATAAATAAACAAATAAAACTAGCTGCCAAAAGCCTGTGTGAACAAGTGTCTCTTCAGTGCAGACTTTAAAGAGTCCAGTGTAGGTGCTTTGTGAATCTCCATTGGAAGAGAATTCCTGAGTATAGGGGCTGCCACACTGAAGGCTCTGTCCCCAAAAGTTCGCTTGCTGGTGAGGGGGATGGAGAGGAGACCAAGTCTGCAGACCACAGGTTCCATGAGGGGGTGTGTTCACAGAGAGGGTCAAATAAGTACTGTGGGGCTAGGGCATGAAGAGATTTGCAGGTGAGGAGGAGGAGTTTGTAAGTAATGCGGAACTTAACTGGGAGCCAGTGTAGGTGTTTGAGGGTGGGGGGTGACATGCTGCCAAGGCTTAGTGCAAATGAGAATCCTGGCAGCTGAGTTTTGCACATGCTGGAGCCTGTCCAGGGCTTGTTGGGGACCCCGTGCAGGACCCCGTTACAATAGTCCAGGCGGAAAGAGATGAATGCATGGATGAGAGTCTCAGCAACGGAGTCATAGAGTGAAGGCTGAAGTCTGTTTTTGAGATGGAAGAAGGCAGATTTGGTGAAAGATTTTATGTGTGACTCATAGAAGAGGGTAGAGTTCAGGATGACACCAAGGTTGCAAACCTCAGGGGATGGGGAGATAGAGCAGCCATCCACATGGAGGACAAAATCTCCAACCTTCTGAAGCAGTGCCTTAGGAGCGACAACCATGAGCTCGATTTTCTTGCTGTTCAGTTTGAGTAGGTTGGTGGACATCCAGATCTTTATTTCATGTAGGCAGTTGATAAGGGATTTGTGGGGGAGCTGGGTGGATGATGTCGTGCTGTCAGTATAGCAATAAAAATTTAAACCATGGTGGCGGATGATCTGACCGAGGGGGAGCATGTATATGGTGAAGAGGAGGGGACCAAGGACGGAACCTTGTGGCACACCATGGTTAACTGGGGCTGGGTGGGAGCTGGATCCATTAATGGTAACAAACTGTTACCTGTTGGATGAGTGCGAGTGGAACCAGGAGAGAGCTGTGCCGGTGAGTCCAAGGTGGGTGGAAAGGCAGTTGAGGAGGATGGAATGTGAGACCGTATCGAAGGCTGCAGAGAGGTCCAACAGAATCAGGATGCTGATGCGGGCTGAATCAGCAGCAATGAGAAGATTGTTGGTGATCTTAACCAGAGCAGTCTCGGAGCTGTGGTGGACCCTGTAGGCAGACTGGAAGGTTTCAAAGAGCTCATGATTGGTCATGTGATGATAGAGCTGGGCAGCAACTGCTCTTTCGAGGAGCTTACTAAGGAAAGAAAGGTTGGAGATTGGCCAGTAGTTGTTGGAGTCATCAAGGTCCAAATCAGCCTTTTTGAGGATGGGTTGACAGAGGCAATTTTGAGACTTGTGGGTACTTTACCACATTGTAGGGATGAGTTAATAATGTCCGTCATGACGGAACAGAGGGAAGGTAGGCAGGCCTTCACCAGTGACATGGGCAAAGGGGTCCAGGGAGCAGGTGGAGGCCTTGGCCTTGGTGACCTACTCAGTGATCAGAGTGGCTTCAACGAGGTTAAAGGGGGAAAGGGGCATGCAGCTGAGGGAGCAACATCCTGTTGCTGAGGTACCTGAGGAGGGGAGGAGGGAGGTGCCAGAAGCTGCTGGTGGATGGTCCAGAATAAGACAAATGTTATGGTTTTGCTCTACGCCTAACACCTTCAAGCATTTAATGCAGCGAACGATTTGCCCACTGCAGCCTGCTGGCTAGCTATAAGTTGTTCCCTGACCAGGAAGCCACACAAGCAAACATAGGGAAGATTTTAATCCATGTTTGTTGAAAGTTATTAACCATATAACATCAGTTTGGTTTGATTTACCGAACTTAGGTTAAACATGATGAATTTACCCTGAGTACATCTGTGTTTTCTGTGTTTGGGAACACTGAGAACATGTTTGAGCAAAACTTCACTATGAAACTGTAGACTCGAAGCTGAACTCTCAGCAGTATGATCCACCGACATCTCAATTATTAGGTTTTTCACTCCTGCAAATTTACACAGGCAGAATAACTAAACTACTAAGCAACAAGCCCGAGCTTCGGGTCCAAACTTTGCAGGAGGACAAAGCTGATGTGGATTTTGCAATATTGGCTTCTTCTTTTCTTACCTGTTTTTTCAATGAGCTTCATCTTTGACCTCCCAGCTGAGAAACAAGCTGAACCAGGATCAGAGCAGTCGCCTGCAGCAGCAGAGAGACAGTCTGAACAAGAGGAACCTGGAGGTGGCTGCCATGGACCGACGGCTGGCCGAGCTCCGACAGCGGCTCTGGAAGAAGAAAGCTGCTCTGCAGCAGAAGGAGAATCTGCCTGTGAGTGTGCACTAAAAACAATTTAAAGGTAGAGTCAGCGGCATTTTTTCATTGCAGCTTGTAAACACAACATTTAAATTAGGCCCTACCTCCTGGCTCAAAGCCACCAGAAGTATTGTAGCATGTACTTATACTGCTTGTACCTACACAGAAAGCTAAGTCAGAATTTTTTTTTTTTTTTAAATGGAAAAGTGGATAATTTGGCAAGCTAGCACAAGCTAAATGATAGTGTTTGGCACCTAACTGTCAAACAGAAAACAGGCCAACTCTGCGTTGGTCTTCATCCCCTTCATTACTCGAAAGTAGCTGAAAACCAAATCGAGATTCACTCTTGTTCTGGAAGGAGCTTCGTCTGCCTGCCACCTTGCCTTACTGGGGCTGTATTTCCTGCCGACAAAGTCATCACCACACATGCCTAGAGGCCCATCAGTGATGATTGAGCAGGATTACTGTTGTATAAGACTATATTTTATTGTTAACAAAAATGCTGCTGAATCAACCTTTAATAACTCAATCAGAATAATCTTTTTATTCCTGCATTATTTTCCACTGGGATAGGAGACTTCTAATCAGTATAAAAGATGTGAAATTACTCAAATTAACAGTGTATCAGCATTGAAGCAAACTGTGACTACCAAGGTTTTCCTGCCACAACACATATAACTCTCATTCCATAAAAAGTAATAGAATAAAATACAAACCACAATAGAAGCTACAATAAAAAGGAGCAACAAAGACTCTGAGGGAATATAAATAGTATAATAGATGTAAAATACTCATGAGGGTAAAAAACAGGCATGATGAATAAATCTAGAGTGCTGTGTACTGAGATAATAGAAGGCTGTCCTTAGTAAACTTAGTAAAAGTTACTTTTCTGGCACCTTACCTTAGAGCAAAGGGTAGGAGCTGGAGGTGCTGGTTGAGGGGGTCAGTTAAGTTTTGAACCGCTTTACCATGGTGGGATGTTTGTTGAGTGTGTTTGTGATCGTACTGCCCTTTTTGATCACTTTGGAAAGCTTGGTTTTATTTTTTACAGTTAGGTATCTAAACAAAGACACAATGTTAAAAGTAAGTAAACTTTCAATGAGGGACAGACACAAACTGCTGCAGCTGTCATATATCTCCATTCCCTCTAGGTGGCCTCAGATGGAGGGGCCCCTCAGCATGGGATGGGCTCCAGAGTGGCAGCGGTGGGACCATACATCCAGTCATCCTCCACAACAAGCTCTCCAGGGCCTCCAGTTCCGCTTCGCAAGGAGGTTCTGGTGAAGCCTGCGTACCCGGATGGCACCGCCACTCTGCCCATGCCAGACTCTTCCCTGAAGCCACCTCCCAGACCAGTCAAACCAGCCTCAGGTACTGAACCTGACGTCACGTTTAAAGTTAAATAGAATAAAAAAGGGGGCTGTTTTTCTTTACGCAGTAATTCATTGTATGACTTAATTTTCCATCTCTAATGTGACACATTATGATGAGTCTAACTTGCACCACAGTGGACTGGAACTAAGTTTCTTTGCTTTTAAAAGGTTTCGTCACATCAAAAATATCCAAACTCTCTGACTGGAGCAGCACGCTTTCTGAATCCAGTGGAGGTTATAGCCATGCCTCCACCCTGCCTCGCATGTCCAGCCTCAGCAGACACATGTCAGGTCAGTCAAGACTCCATCCTGACAGTGTCTGAAATATGTGGTGTTGTTTCTGGGAGTAGTGAGGTTCCACGGCTTTGTAGTCTTTCCACATTTTTTTGTTGGTGCAGTTTTGAAAAGTTTTGCTGACTGTGAATTCAAGGACATGGAAACACACACACACACACACACACACACACACACACACACTATGCATGGTTTGAGGAGTGGCTGCAAAATGCAATTCATTCTTCAACAATTATCCAAAAAAATCAAAGGCAGAACACAATTTACTATCTAAGAGATAAAGAAAACTTTGCAAGTTGTATTCAGAAATGTCAGACTGGAATTTGTCAGTGTGATGATGCTGATTGTCCCTCTTGTAGGTGGCAAGACCCTTACAGAGCAGAAGGGCGTCTCTGGGTCTGACATCCCGCCTCCAGTTCCCTCACGGTCCAATCACATCATTGATCAGGTATCAATGGACTTTTCTCCCCTTCTTCACTTGTTTAAACCTGTTATTTATCTTTGATGAGATAAATTCAGAAGAATAATTAACTTTGTTAGGATTAGTTAGTTCTTTAGGGTTATATCTACTGTAGGGTGAGTGTACATTTCCATCCAGTGTAATGCTCTTTATGACAGTGTTCACTCTGTATTTCACCTTTAGGCCTCAGGTAAAGGTCTGTCCAAGGTTGCTGTGCCACCTCCAGTTCCCAGTAGGCCCAAACCATTCTCCTCATCTGGCCCGCCAACCTTCTCCAAGCCCCCCTACAGCACTGGAACCTTCCCTGGTAAGGTGCGTCTGGTTGGTGGCCATCTCAGGGCTCAGGGTGTCCTCTCCAGCCACAGCCACACGCTCCCTCTGCCCAACAAGCAGGAGAGTCCACCAGCCGCCGCTGTGCGACCATACACCCCTGACCCCTCAGAAACTCCCCCCACTGTGCTACAGAAACCTCAGACTCTGGCAGCTTCATCCATCTACTCCATGTACACCCAGCAGGCCATGCCGGGGAAGGGCTACCAACTGAGTGGCCAGGGCACACTGCCCCGCAGCCAGCCCAGTAAGGAATCTTTTATCACTCCTTATAACAGAACCACGCACCAGTCTCAAAACATAAATCAGTGAGTGACCCAGAGGTGGTGCTCTAGTACAAAAAAACCCCAAAGGTGTTGTTTGTTTTGTCCAACAGTTCAAATGCAAAGATACTCAGTTTACTTTAATATAAAAGAATCTCCATATCTGATAATTGACTAATTAACTTAATTATAAGCTGTAAAGCAGATTTTGGTTTTGTTACCCTTGGGTTTGCCTCTCATGTTAGTGTCTCCACCCCTCTACAGTGTACGGGAAACCAGTCCTCCCAGCCAGCGGGGGGCATCAGTCTGGATCAGTTCGGTCTGATGCAGATTCCATATCAGGAGCCTCAGACAGCGGCATCAGTAATTCTGGCTCTTGTGTGACTGATGGGATTGAGGCTGACAAGAGTTGCCTTGGCAACAATGAAGGCGTTGGAGCAGAGACGGCAGAACGCACCACCCCACGACCGCTCAGCCCCACTAAGCTCCTCCCCTTCCTGTCCAACGCTCACAGGAACCCGAGTGACGCAGATCTGGAGGCCCTGCGCCGCCGGCTGCATCATGCCCCCAGACCCCTGAAGAAACGCAGCTCCATCACAGAGCCTGAGGGCCCAGCCGGACCCAACATTCAGAAGCTGCTCTATCAGAAAACCACTCTGGCTGCCATGGAAACCATCCCCATGGAGACAGGTGGTCCTGCAGGAGCTCATCCCGGGGTTCATGAGGACAGAACAGGCGGGGCAGATATTATGTTTAGGGTTGATGACAACTCAGGAGCTGGCTTCAACCAGCCGCTCACTGAAAGTCCAGAGGAAAGCCTGACCCCACCCCCTCTGCCCCCTCGCTCACCCATCCATGACTCTTCTCGCTCCCTGTCCCCTCCTTTGATGGACAAGGAGGAGGAGGTGTGTCGGTCCACCTCAGTTCCCCAGGACTACTTTTCAGAGGAGTTCCCCCCATACCCACCCCCACCTTACCCTACCTTGGGTGAGGGGGAGCAAGGAGACGATGCCATCAACCTGCAGCCGCCAGAGGTCACTGGACAGGTCACAGTGCCCCCGGTGAGGGTTGACTATGTCACAGTTCATAGAAGATAACAATAAACAAATGCTGGTTGATATTAAAGTGGTCCCTGATCCTAATGATACAAAATCACATTATTCTATTTCAGTGTTCTTTCTTTTGTGTCTCTTAGGGTAAGAAGTCGATCCTCCGCAAAGCGAACTCGGAGAGGAACGACCACAGTTTGAGGGTCAAATTCAACCCTCTTGCTCTGCTGCTCGACTCATCTCTGGAGGGCGAGTATGACCTTGTCCAGAGGGTCATCTATGATGTGAGTCACACCGCTGCTGTACCCTGTAGATCCACCAGGGGGCATGTTGCGCAGTTTGACACAACTCAGGGACAATTTGAAATCTAATCACATTTTCAGTGAAGCGGGCGCCCCGACATGGCAGTATTTTTATGGGCAAGGGAAAGGCTGCAGTTAGATTTAATTATTATTTCATAAAAATGCTTCTGTTGAGCACTACAACTCTTGAACAGCAGCTAAATGAAGTGGATGCTATATTAGTACGTAGTATGGTATGAAGAGATTTAAATGTGCTGCTAATTTAGTCAGATTGTTTTTCATGTTTTTTTATTTGGATTTTTAGTGCTCACACCACAAACAACATTAAAATCTTTGGGAAGTATATCTGCACTGGTCTACATTTTCATCTTAGAAGCTATTGAATATTGGCATTAAAATGCCTCAAAATAAGAAACTTGACTACAGATTCTGTGAAAAATACTTAATCTCATGTCCGTCCCGCAGGTGGAAGATCCAAGTATGCCGAACGATGAGGGCATAACAGCGCTGCATAATGCTGTCTGTGCAGGTCACACTGAGATTGTCAAGTTTCTGGTTCAGTTTGGTGTCAACGCCAACGCTGCAGACAGCGATGGCTGGTGAGTTTCAACCAGAACATCATTACAGTCCAGTATATTGTTTGAAGCTTAAGTAATTTTTTCTGTAAGACAGCTTGCAAACAAGCAAACTTTGTTGGAGGATGACAGCCTAACTGTTGATCCTTCTTGCAGAGATCTGATTGGTTTGTTTGTTGCTCCAACCAAGATACTCTCTCCTTGTCTCCAGGACTCCCCTCCACTGTGCTGCCTCCTGTAACAACGTTCAGGTCTGCAAGTTCCTGGTGGAGTCAGGGGCAGCGGTGTTCGCCACCACATACAGCGACATGCAGACAGCTGCCGACAAATGTGAAGAGATGGAGGACGGCTACGCCCAGTGCTCTCAGTTTCTATACGGTGAGACAAAACATCTTCAGAAGAGTTTCGTAACATCTTAAAACTGAATTTGAGGATCCCTCTGTGAGTTCTAAGGGTCAGAGGCTGAAGGTTCTTCTGGAGGTTCGAAGAGAACACAATAGGTTCCAGAGTCCACAAGGACTTTGTGTTGATTCTACAAGACTTCACATTAATTCTAGAGGTATTAAAGGAGGTTCAGTGATCAGGAGTAGGTTTGGAGGTCTCTCAGCAAGTTATACCAAAGTATGCCAAAAATCCAGGGTTCTTTAAGTGGTCCAAAAGGCTTTGGACGGATTTTAAGGATGGTTAAGGAGGTTCAAGGGGTTTAAGGAGGTTTCAGGAGTCTTGTGAGGGGAACTCATTTATAAAGTCTTAAGAAACTCTAAGGGTTTGTTTCTCTGTCTTTTGGAAGCTCCAAAGATTCTATGTAGGGATTTTAGAAATCTCTCAGGTGGGTCAGTGGCCACATGGGGAGGTTTGAGGGGATGGTCTTTCTCTGAAGGTGTTTCATAGTCGTTACAAATGACTGACCGGGCCAGCTAAGTCCTTGAATACCATTACCAATACCATACCATTACAATCACTTACCTGTGGGAACTCACCAGCCAAGAAACAATAGAAACTCACATCAACATGAAAAAATGTAACTGGATAGGTCACACACGAACTACTACAAAATCAATCACAAAGCCGGCTTTAACATGGAGCCACAAGGCAGGAGGAAGAGATAAAGACCTATAATCACCTGTAGAAGAATCGCAGAGCATGCAGAGAATGCGGAAGGGCTGTTGTGGCAACAAGTAGAGCGAAAGGCACAAGACCTAAGAGGTTGGAGGGGTTTCAGCAATGGTCTGTGTTCCCTATCGAATTTAAAGTCATGAGTAAGTAAATCCCTCAGGATTGTTGATGGAGTGTCATGGGTTGCAATTAGGATTTTAGGAAACAATAAAAAAGGTTTCAGGAGTCATAAAAGTCCCAAGGACGGGTGCCCAGTGGCTCAGTTGGTAGAGCAGGTGCCCCATATACAGTAGCTGTGTCCTCGCCACAGCAGCAACAGGGTCAAATTCACCTGTGGCCCTTTGTTGCATGTCATTCCCTCTCTCTCTTTTCCCTGTTTCCTGTCTAGTTTCCTGTCTACTCTTTAGCTGTCCTATCAAAGAAATAAAGGCAGAAAAAGCCCAAAATATATGGGGTTCATAGGGATGTACAGAGTAGCTCCCTGTGAGTGTTTCAGAATCTTTGATGTGGTTTCATGGGTCTAACTTCGCCACAGTTACAATAATGGTCTGAATTTCAGGTTTAAGTCAGCACTGAGTGGGATTTTGTTAATCCAGTGTCTTGATGGCTGCTCTGTTTATGATCTGGCAGGTGTTCAGGAGAAGATGGGCGTGATGAACCGTGGCGTGGTGTACGCCTTGTGGGACTATGAGCCTCAGAATGATGACGAGCTTGGCTTCAGCGAGGGTGACTGCATGACGGTGCTGAGACGGGAGGACGAGGTGGAGACAGAGTGGTGGTGGGCAAGATGCGGTGACCATGAGGGCTACATCCCCCGCAACCTGCTGGGGGTGAGCAGACCACGCTGAGATATTTAGACTGGAACCACTGATGTGTTGATTTTAAAAGATCAGATTTTTGGATTCAAGTAAAAATTACAAAGCTAGAAGAGCTTCTAACTAATTAGCGCTAGAAAATTTTCTGCATACTATTATAGATCCCACTGCTTTTCTTAGCCAGACCCACCCTAATCTGAAACGGACTGGTTGCCTTTATTGGCTGTGTTGTTTTGTCTCTGTCCGTAATTTTCGATCTAAACATTTTTCATCATGCAGTTTGTTTTTAATCAAACTAATTGATCCTTGTATCATGTTTTCCAGCTTGAGTCTCAGTAAAATAAAACTGTAAAATCTGCTGTAATGTATGCATACTTCAAAGTAAGAGACTGAGTGACATGTTGCTCCATTTATTAAGTTCCACAGGGAACTGAACCATCGACCCGCCTCTGTCACTCTGCTGTTTCTTTCAGTTTCTCTAAATCTCGTCTGTTTTAATCAGGTTTAAAAGCCACTCTGAGGATCCTGTTACTCAACAGTCTTATGTAAGGAGGTTCAGTCTTAATGATGTTTTATGGAAAACTTTTCTCTTATTTGTCAGCTGTATTTGAGGATCAAGCCGCGGCAGAGGAGCCTCGCTTAATGGACGGCCAACAAAAAATGATCTGAGGTCAAGCAGCAGACGAATAAACGCCTGGACAGAGATGGATGTTTTCTCAACGGCCATTTGGACCTGCTCAGTTTTTCAACCTCAGCACAAAGAATGTAACAATGAAAAACAGAAGAAACATCTGGATCCTGTTAAACTGAACAAAAACATTGTTCTACAAGAATTTATAAGAAAATATTTTTCACTGTCATCCTTTGAAAGCCTCTAACAGAGACCCAGGAGCCTGAAAGAGAAATGTGAAAATCCTTTTGTGTTCATATTGTAATTTTTCCTTTTTTTTTTTTTTTTAAAATGTTGAGTATTGATTACGATGGGAAAAGCTGAACGATGAGCAACAAATTTCCCAATAACAGGAAGAGGTGAAGGATGCCATAATTATCAAGTTTTTAATGAAACTCTACCTTGATTCTGTTCCAGCATCAACTAGTTTCACCAAATGTAGCAAATACTCGAAATAACAAAACACTTATTCAGCAGTGTTTGACCAAATTTAGAGTTCTGACGGCCTGGAAATTTTATGCACTGAAGTGTTGGTTTTGGGTCTACAAAGACTTGTTGATGTATATGATTATAACTTGAAGAACAAGATGAAAAATGTTATTTCTTTCTTTGGTGGGTGTGTAGTCCATATGAAGTTTCACCAGGTCATTGTTGTTTATATATTTTAATCAAACATTTTCATTTTTTGTCATGAACTTATGCTTATGGCTTATTTACATTAGTTCGATATTTAGGTCATTAATGTTCCAGGATCTGTGTTTCAGGAAAAGCTCATTTTGAAGGAGAATGAAGTTTTTTTGTCATTAAAGCTTCTTTACAAGAGTTAATTTAAGTTTGAGGCCTTTTTTTAAAGTCAGAAACAGATTTGTGTCATTTGTGAACATAAGTTATTGTCAAGTGGAAGTTTAAGAAGCTCGTCCTGTGATGACAGAGAAGTTTGTTACAAATCCTTAACCGTGGAAACAGATTATTTTTCTGATATAGAGAGCCTAAGTCCCGCCCTTCTACTTACAGTCCATGGGGCCTTATCTCAGAAAAAAAAATCTGTACAGTAGTCAATGAAAAGAGATAAATTATTTTTTGATCTTCTTTAAATTGTGCCCTCGTTTCTCATTTTAAAAGATAATTTTACACATTAAAGTGATACATGCGCAGATTTACATCGTAGGCTTTTTCTCTTCATGGACGTTAGTCAAACGTTGGGGCAAAGATAAAATTACATTGGTTCGCGGCTTGACCGAGGTAGTTTTCGGGCCGGTGGCTTTCTATGGCGGAGCACAGGGCACTTCGGGTGACGCATAAAAAACGCTATTTCAAAATACTTAGAAGGTTCAACATCACATGACACTTCCTACAAAGTATTATCAGGGTCTCTACACATAGAAACCAGGGTAGAAAACATTGTTGGCGCACACAGAGTTTAGTAAAACGTATGTTTGTGAAGGCAGCGTCCTACCTTCCCGACGCCGCCATCTTGAAGCAACTTTCACAATAAAAGTTCATCACTGAACACAATATCCATGTAACGCGAATTTAGTGGAGAAGAAATGTGGATAGCTCTTGAAGCTTGGCTGAACTAAGTTGAACTTGACAGGCCAAACTTCCTGTTTTTTGAGGGGTGCTTTGCCGTGTGTGCAGTTGTTCCTAAAGCTGGAGGAGCAACTGTTGGGGTTGGCTGCCATTGTGTCAGGCTTTCAATAGCTGAGGGGACATGAAGGGGCATCTACCTTTGTAGAACAGCCAATAGGAACACACACTCTATGAGATGACCCGTGATTGGCTGAAAAAGTGTCCCTCCCTGTTTTGTTTTCTAAAGCCTGAATACAGAGCCAGGCAGAGATGCACAAGTCAAGTATTCTTTCAGACCTCCTGAGTTACAACATGCTGAAAGTGATCATGACATTTTGGCAAACATAAACTGCCTACCCCACCTTTAAATCCATATGTTTAGGTTTTAAGTTACTCTTAAATGAGCATCTAGATGATATAATTGAAGTTGTTACTAAAATAGTTACAGACTGCACCTTTAATAGATAACAAAGTGTTAAACCTATAAGGTCTAAAACTATTAAGTGCTTCAATTTTAAAAACATTACTTAACACGTTCATAAAACAGTCTTGTAATAATTATTATTGAAATATAAAGTTACACTTAGCAGGCCATCATACCTGAGGGACAGTTGAGATCCTCGTTGTTGTTATACTGTTTGATCAGGTTCATCGCGTTGCTGTACTCTTCGCTGGACTGCTCTCTGCCCAGCAGGCTGACATCATAAGCGTCCAGGACAACAAACGTGAACCCGGGGAACGGACTGAAGTGGTAGGCGTAGACATCGCTGCCGGCCCGGGCTCCTCTCAGGCTCCGCTCGCTGTCCGCGGTGCTGTTGAGCTTTGAGCGCAGCAGCTCGCTCCTGCTGAAGTTATAAAACTCGTGGTTGCCCCACACATGGTGGACCTCCGCCGGCCCCGAGCTGAACTCTCTCAGCACGCTGTCCAGGGCTCGCTCGGAGGCGCGGCGGCCCTTGTTGAAGCCGTCGATGATGTCTCCCAGCTGGAGGATACACTCCGGTTTGACAGCCGCCTCTGACCAACTTTCCAGGGCATTCCTCAGCAGCTGGAGGCTGCTCCGGTAGTACCGCTTCCGCGTACGGGTGTAATTGTATCCGTCGTCGATGTCTGCGTACTGAATGTCGGCGATCACGCCGAATGTAAACAGCGGCGTGTGTTGAGGGCAGTCGTCCATTCTCGATGATGTCTCCGGTGAATCTGATCCGTGAGAGCGTTTTCCGTCTCTGCAGAGCGGACGGAGTTTACAGGAAGCACTCACCAGGTGCCGGTATCCTCTCAGCCCCCTCACATGCTTCAGTCCGGCCAGGCTGTCCGATGTGGCGGCGAATTTCCTCTTTCGTTTGTCACGATGACAGCAACTGAACCAACGCCAACCAATGTGCGCGGTCACCGATGAGTGAAACGCAATAAAAGCACGACTTCCGGGAAATGTCCTTTCAAAGTAAAAGGCTACTCTTGGCCCGCCTGTCGGTAAAGACTTGATATTAAGAACGAGATTAAGATTTAGATAAAATGTGTTTACTGAACATGTTGAAATAAAACATGACAAAAATACTTTAACTTGTAAAATTTATCAATTTAAAAGAGATTATCATCAACATATTGGCAGAGAGAGAGAGAAAGAAACAAAAAGAGCGTTACAAATAATTTTGTTCTGAAGGGATAAGAAGAAGTTGAACTTTTTTCCACCTCTTACTAATCATGCTTGCTTGAAAATATTTACATTTAGGCCTATTATACGTTTATAGCCTTCAGTAATTATAATATCATGTACTGTATGTTATTTCTCAGTAAACTCCAACAAGTAAAACAAGTAAACCATTTGGATGAAATAAAAGCAAAATAATTGTCATAAAAACACCAAAACCTTCAAATAGCCCACAGTCAAAAAAGAACAAAATTAAAAATCACATATATACATAAATGGGACACTGAAAACACATGTACACAAACA
>JAQLOL010000019.1:10763990-10795538 GCA_029783665.1 Naso thynnoides
ACTGGAACGATAAATCCTGCAGTATTCTATTAAACTTTATCTGTGAGAAAAACCTTCAGTAAAATCACATTATCATGGTATGTTCTTGGACTGTTTCCACATCTGTCTTCTTGTCACTCTTGTGAAATAACAATAACTTACTGATCGTCATCCTCTGAGAGCAAAGGAATGAATCTGTGCTGTAACTGATACGCAAAAAAATAAAATGCTGAGCTGAAATGCTCACGATTGTCATGTTCTTTTATTAACCAAATTTATCTCTGGTGACCTGATTAATTCAATGATGGAGTGTTTTTTGTAAGCTGCATAATGTTCTCACCATTGTATTAATATGTTAAATCAGAAGCAAATGATTGAAAACACTAACTGATTTTGGACCAGTGAGATAGACAAACTGCAGACAAGTTTCAGTGAAATGAAAATTCTCAATCACGACCTGACCCAAAAGACCAAGTGTAAAATCGAAGCATTTCTGAGAGCTATTGTGTAGCAACCAGTAGAAAATTTTGACAACGTTAAGTGAGCTTTTTCTATCCAATTTCAGTTTTAATGCTAAAATAAATAAACCAACTGCTATACGTTCACAACACAGTATTGTCCAAATCTTGACATTTAACTCAATAACACCTTGAGTCCATGTAAGGCAGAAAGAACATCTTTTCTGAGTTTGTCACCCCACAGAAAAAAGTGTCACTAGCCACCCTCCAAAGTGTGAGTGATTAAAAAAGTCACAAGGTACATAAAATTAAGTTTCAAAACATGGCTATGTAAGTTTTTTAAAACTGATTTCAACATATCAAAAAACAAACCAGAAAAAACAAAACAAAACAACAAATAGCACTAAAACTGATGTAAACAGCTCTGATGAAATACATCTAGTCCTCCTAAAAGTGGAGGACACAAACTGACCACTTTTATGACAAATAGTTTACCTGTCATCCAGATTGTATGTTTCTGTTCGAAAGGAACGTTATCCACAAGATTGTCTTAAAAGATGATCCTGTATCTTTTAAAAGCAACAATCGTTAGCCTCCATGCTGCTTGATAAGTGTGTTCTCAGATGGGCTGTTCCAATATCAAGTGTGGTGCACAGAGAGTTTTTAATTGTAAGTTACAGGCTACAACGATAGATAACCTAGACAAGAAGGCTGCGGTTTCTATTTTTGTTAATAGCTTTAACAGCAGGCGGGGCACATATACATTTTTTCCACATTGTGATGGTGTCTGACCCATCTGGCATGGACCGGACACCATTACAATGTGTTAAACCACATTGTTATGTCCTCAGGGGCTACATCATAGCTAGATTGTCCTAGTCAAATCACACAAACTTATAGATTGTGGTTTATCTTAAACATATTGCAAATGTGGTTTAATCGAGGTTCTGAAGTTTAGTAAAGAAAGGACAGATGGAATTTATCTCATTGTGTAATTACAATTAAATGTGTCCAACTGATGCACCGTCTGCAAAGGTTGAATGCGGTCAGTTTGCCAGTAATAAAGAAGTCCCACAAATCAAATTATCATCATTTAGTGTGAGGTCACACAGTGTTTTAAAGTCTGCTGATGCTGCAACAGACTGAAAGGAAAAAACACAGGCAAGTTTATGTATCAGTATAGAAGTTCTTTATTGGGTCACAGCACTGTCTCTCAATTGGCTGTCCTGTAGCCAGCGGCACCCGCAGGATTATATTTCATGGCACCCACCTCCTCCTAGAGTACATTCAATGCCTTGGTTCCCACCAGGAACACAGTTACTGTCAGTAACTAAGTTCCTTGTTTTACATGTTGGTGTGGCATAACTTACACTGGTTACATTAATGTTACTTGTCCACCAGCTCCCAAATGTTATTTTGCCTTTTTTAAACATCAAATAACGTTACTGTCAGACGTACTGACGCTCTCACATCTGTGCAGCAGCAGCTGTGAGACCAGCAGCTGAGGCTGCACAGAGTTACTGCAGACACATGCGGTGACATATACTGATAACATGATGAGAGTGAGGAGAGCTGACCTGATGGCAGATGATTAATGTTAGCTGTCAAAACCAAATGCAAAGGCACATACTTCATAAGATTTCGGATGCTAAGAGAGAAGCTGAAAACTTGAGTGAAAAAGGAATAATGTTGGCATTAGTTTGTTACCTGCAGCTTGAAGCAATTCATCCAATGGGTCTGCCTTTGTTCCATTAATGTTACTTTCACAGACAGTATAAAACTACTCTCTGTCATATCTAACACTTCAAAATAACTCATAATAACCAATAATCTTCAAACAAACACAACACTTCAACTCAACAAATGAACACTTCAAAATAAAAGTTAATTTGCGTTTTGCTAGTTAAATGCTTTTAATGTGAAACTGCAGCTGTAGGAAATAATCCATTTGTATGAGCAGTAACTTATCTGACTGGCCAAATATATTGACATTTAGCGTCTGAATGCACGTGAAATTACATCATTTATCGCAAATTTAAGCAGTTTTTTGCGGCACAAAAACACCAACAAATGTACGCACAGTGTGTACAGGATTTCGACTGCCGGAGCCACTGGCTGCAGCAACAATAAACCCACCTCTCCTTGTTCCTCATGCAGCCAGGCCTAACTTAATACACTGTATACATAGGTGACCAAGCCTTGGAAGTCCTAGATATTAAAACCAGGTCCCCCAGGTTGGGGTGTGATGGCAATTGCCACAACAGTAACTGCAATACCGTTCCAGAAACATCCAAACTTTAAAGCTGGGGTAGGCAGTTTAATTTTGGTGTCATCAGGCAAAAATCCCTACTAATCTTTCACAACATTGTAATTCAAATAGTCTGAAAGAATGCTAGACTTCTGCTCCTCTCCTTGACTCTATGTTCAGACCGTGACGGGAACTTTATGGCCAACCACAGGTAATTTCACAAAGCACGTGTTTCTATTGGCTGCTCTATGCTTCGCATCTTAGCAACAGGTGATGTCGCTACCAGATGATTGGCTGTTGAAACAAGTGACACACCTTGCATTCTAAAACTGGCCTCTGGCAACTTGATGAGCTGAGTCACACGTGGCACCCTCAGTTGGCTTGAGTCAAATTGAGACATACCAGTTTACACTGCTGCAACTTTCCCTGCAACCATTTCGTTTCATTGTGAATCTTTGGTGCAAACTGGCCTCACAGGAAAACTGCACTTTTGTGGAGGTTTAGCCTATCATCCATAATTTTTATGTAAGACAAGAACATAGATGTTTTTCCCTTCTCAATGCATCATGGTCTGTAAGATCACCATATGTTTGGAGTGTGGCTCTCCTGTGAAAACCACGTATCTGCAAAAAGTCAACTTTTCACGTTTTCAGCACTGTGACAATGCATTTTGCAGCTACTCCAAGAGGCTTTTTACAGCCTTTATTCAACTGGAGAAGGAAGAGCATTTTCTCCACACATTAAGAAGAAACTTCATCCTTCACTTTATCACAAACATTCAGCATCAGCACAGCTGCACATAATATGGTTTCAACTGGACAGGAGTTGAGAGTAAATAGAAACTAAAGCTGTCAAACATATGTCGTGCAGAAAAAAGTTTGCCTCTGAGATGTGGAGTAAAAGTATAAATTCAGACTTTAGGTCCACTGGGTGGCGCCATACTCCAGAATTAGAATATTGCAGTCCAAAGCAAAGATGACCTGTAGAACCCTGTGTACTCATAACTGAAGTGTTAACATTCAAGGCGATGAATTAAGTTAAAACAGAATCAAATAAGAAATCACGTTAATAATAATAATAATAATAATAATAATAATAATAAACATAAACATAATATAGAACATAATGTCCACCATATATTAACGTACAAAAAGACAGTTACAAAATGATGTAGAATTTCTGTAAAAATGAGACTATAATGTGCAAGATATTCTCCATACAATAAGCAATTGTTTTCAATATGAAGAAGTTGTGTGGTGTGTAAAAATAATCATCCAAGATTTGAAAATTTGTAAACACATAGCCATAACCCTAAACCCTAACACATAAACACATAAAAACATAAAAACACAAGTAGCTTAGTTTGAAAAAAAAAAAGATGTTATAAAAACAAAACACTCAGGTTGTTTAATGTTTTTGACTTGTTTTAATAATAATAATAATAATAATAATAATAAGAAGAAGAAGAAGAAGAAGAAGAAGAAGAAGAAGAATAATAAGAATAATAATCTGGACTTCATCTCTACCAAAGGTTAATTGGGTTAGTAATTTCTGTTGTGAGGAAACGTCATCTTAGATATAAACTATATTTTTACACAATTAAAAAAGAAAATCCAGGACAAGACTTCCGGTTGGAATTTTGTAGGCTACCAAAATAAAACATTTCTTAATGCTTAGAAGTAAGGTACAAATACAAATACAGAGAGAGACAGAGAGAGAGCAAAAGCGAAACAACCTAAACTAATGGCAAAAAAACAAAAGATGTATTAATGATGTGCAGATTACATTAAGTATTTCGTGACTACTACTTTTAGCCTACTTCTACTAGGCTACTTTTAATAATAGGCCTACTACTACTACTACTACTTATAATAATAATAATAATATCAACATTAGTGAGCGAATTTGTTTTCTATCGGCTTCCGTAGCTTCCACTTTGCCAAACATTTACAGCACACCGTGAAGAATCCTTTCTTCGAGCTTCTTTTACTCTTGAGAGTTTTGTTTCAGAGAAAGAAAAAAAAAAGTTTACCGGAAGTGCTGTAGTTGTTCCTTAATTGCCCCCACCCCCCAAATTTCTACCCCCTCTGTTCCTCCATCCATTCATGTGTCCTCCCGCCTCTCCCTCTCCTTCAGTCCACCTCTGAGCGCCTCTACGTCGGCTGACCGTGTCGCCCGCTGCCCTCACCTCTTCCCCGGCTTTCTTCAGAGGGGAGCACCGCTGGTCTGACTGTGTCCGTGGAGCATCGGAGAGAAGATGAGTCCCCGGTCCCGGAGCTGGTTGTGGGTCTGGTCGTGCTTTCTGAGCCTGAGTGTTTTGGTCCAGGCTCTGGAGCTGGAGGAACTGTTTGAGTTCGGAGAAGAAGCCGGAGATCAGCAGCTGCAGCCCGGCTCGGACTCCAGCGCCGAGCTGTCTCTCAACAACACTCTGTTCTTCTTCGATGGCTCCTTCGACAAAGTTTATGTGAGTGAAAAATCCCGCTGATGCTGCTTTTATCGTGAAAGAAGAGAGATTTAAACATGAAGTTCATTCATCAAAGTTGCATAAGTGCTGAGAGTCGTTATAATGCAAACCTTTGTTATAATCTATTTATAGCCTACTATTGCTATATTGCTATTATTAGGCCTATTTATGAGAGTTCAGAATCTTTTGTGTGTTTTTGTTTATTTATCTTTTGCAATATTATTTTTCAATAATATGTAAAGTTAGAAAGGCTGGCACAATGAGCTACTGTTTTAGCCTAAACCTTTTCTGTCAGTTTCCTGTTTGTAACATCTGCAAAGTCTAGGTGTAAATTGTTAAAATGTTCTGAAGGAAATTTTCACTGCTTCTAGAATCAGAAGAAAAGAATAAAAACCAGCCTGTAAAACCCTAAAATCTAAATTTAGTTTAAGTTTATGATAAGTTAAAACTGAAATGACAGAGGGCTGTTTGTTCAGAGTTCCAACAAGTTGCAAACAAAACTGAAATAAGATAAAAACAAATCAGCATTTAGAAATTAAAACAAGATTTATTCGATTTTTTTTTTTTTTTTAGATTTATTTAAATAAGTAAAATTCTACTGAGGTTTGCTGCAGATTTCTGTTCTGGTTTCTGAAAGCTCCAGCTGTTTGTCTACCTTATGTTAGACAAACTATGTTACGTTTACAAGTTACATTTTAGCTCCACACTTGCCTTGAACACTTTGGTTAAAGTTACATGAAGAAACATTTTCAGTGATGCAGAGGACATTTTCGAGCTTTCTATGAGAGATTTCTGGTTATTTTGTATGGACTTCATTTTCACCCTATTTAGTCCAAAATGAAGGGATTTTTTAAAGGTTATTGCATTGATGACTACTGAAACAACTATGGTATGTCATTATAACGTTACACCACCGACTACCAGCCTGGCATGCATACTGCAGCACTTTCAGCTGTACATTTAAATGCAGATTTTTACAAATAAAATAAAATGCAAAGGAAAGGAAAGACTAGGCCTTTTCCATTTTTAATTGGGCTGCTCTCGTCAAAACATGGCCTTAATCTGTATCACGTATCTGTATCTGCTGTCAGTGACACCTCAATACCTTTCCTTTCTTACACTTCAGGTCCTCTCAGATTTTCACTTAAAAACATTTAGTGTTAAAAATGTTCTCGTCCCTTGTGTCTCTATCAGTCTTTATTTTTCATGTGTTCAAAGCTCATTTCTCAGTTCACGCTTCGACTGATGTCATAATTTAATTTACACACTCGTGTCTTTCAGGGTTTCCACTTCACTTTGCAGTTTAGTCTGTCCCTCACACTTGTGCCTCCAGTTTAACTGCAGTCATTTAATAAATGTTTTTTTAACCACCACTTCAATCACTTTTAGAATTTTAAGTATGTTGACTATTTCAAATGCAAATGTCTCCACAGTGTGCGCATGCTCGATTGATCTGTTTGATAAGTAAATTGTCTCGCCACTTCGTCTGCTTGCTCTCTGTTTGTTTGTTGACACCTGATAAGGATTTCAATTGGCTCTTAATCACCTCCACACATTTAGTAACTGTTTACAAAATAAGAGTCGTCTGTGTGTGTGTGTGTGCGCGCTGTGGTGTCCTATTAGATCCACATCAGTCCTGCTGATGTCTGACTCTGACTGGTTGAGTTGTGGTGCTGTGGCGACACGTTGAGTGTCAGTGTAAGAACGGCAGCATTAAGTACTCATATACTCCTCTGTTACAGTAAAAGTCTTGCACAATATTGATGGTGATCAGTAAAGGTAGTAAAATCAGGAAAAATCTTATTTGTTCTTTAGCACAGAACTTGAGTAAATGTACTCAGTTACATTGGTGGTGGTTTATTGTTGGAATCTGCGTGAGTTTGTGAACAGAGGCTGGAATGTGAGTCAATTAAAAGCCAGCACAGATAAGCCTTTCATCATGCTGACACACACACACTCACACTCACACTTATGCTCTCACACAAACACACAGACACACAGTGGGTGCATTCCTCAGGTCATGTGACTGCTAATCCAGATTGGAGCATCTACACTTGGTGTGAAACTCATCGACTTCTCTTTCCAACAAACTGAAATTTTCTGTCATTTTTTGAAATTCAGCTCAGTTTTATTGTCCAGATGTTTGATAGAAAAGAAAGAAAAGAATGAAGTGCAATCCTTCCTTTGACTAGAGCTGCTTCACTGACAGAGGAGGCCCCCAGAAGCCTCAGGTTCAGCATCGGCTGGTCTTGGTACTTCGATTGAATGCAACTTTATTCATTCCACTTCTAAATGATGCAGGCGGACATCTGGAGTCTGGCCATGTCTTTGATTTTCTACATGTGTCTATTTCATGCGAGACTGCGTGCTAGCTGAAGCTTGGGTTTAAGTTTGTGTGTTCACACTAGGAACGTGAAGGAGGAATCCAAAAACCCACCTGTGCAGACTTCAGTCACACTGTAAATAGTGGCTGACATGCTTTGAGATGAGTTCCTAAGGAGCTGGTGGAGACCAAACACAGAGCTAGAGAGTTAAAATGGGTCTCACATCACACAAACACGTCTATACATGAGTGATCGTGTTGTTCTGTGACTGCTGGCTGTGGGAAAAAGCAGCTGTTTGCTTACTTCAACACCTTGCAAGATGATAATGTGTTGAAGTTGTGTTCATGACTTCTGGAAACCTCCTGAAAAACAAAAATGTATCAAAATGTTTTAAAATTTTGCTCTTTTTTGTCTTTAATTTTGAACTAGTTTGCTCAGAATTTTCACAAGCTGCTGATGCTCATCAACACGTTGATACTGACACGGAGAATGTTTTCTCTGTTTCAGTCACTTCACCATTTGTTTTCCAGCCGCCTGTGAAAACAAGCTTCAGACCACACAGATTAACCAGAGTTACTGCAGCATCATGATGGGATGCCATGAGGGTCAAATTTATTTCATTCTTAGGAGGCGTGTAATCGACTTTGATGTTGGAGTAAAAATCTGTTTAAGGTGGCAGACAGCAAGTAAACAGATGGTTGTTGTTCTGTTGTTTTAAGGCTGCGATCCTGTTGGATCTTTGAGTTCACTGGTTGAGCCTCCATTCAGCAGCGACCCTTATGCTCAAGAAAAGCCTACATTTAGTGGGAAAAATTATTAAGAGAATATGATTATTTGCTTCAACAGAACAGTACAAAGAAAATATAATGAGCGTTTGCCCTCTACAGCTTAACTGATTTTTGTAAATATTTGCTTATTCTGAGTTTAATGCAGCACATGTTGCAAATAGGTTGTAACGACAGACAGTGAAAGTTGTGGAAAGCTCCAGAAAACACCAGTTTGGATCATTCCACAGGTAAACAGGTTCACTGGTAACAGGTGATTTTATCATGATTCAGTACAAATGCAACATCCTTGGAAGACTCAGTCGTTCACCACTTCGTGAATGAACACATTATTGTAGAAAGGATGATACTGTGGCACCCACCACCTTTTTCCTTTTTGTTATTTGCCTCCCTCCCAAGTTCCAAACAAGAAGATAGATACCATTGTTTCAAATATGCGTGCAGTAACAAGGAGGAGACAGGAAGAGCATGCTGACCGCTAGTTAGCTTAGCTCAAACAATGGTAGTCAATGGGAAGTGCTAGCCTGTCTCCGCCTGAAGTCATCAGATTAACTTTCCAACAACTCTAAATGGCCCTGTGTGCTTGCTGTGACTTGTTCATTTACCACATTATGATATTTTTAGACTCAGATTAGCACTTTATGTAATTTTATTTTTTAACAGGTTTTTTGTTGACCTACTCACGTTACATCTGCTGTGCCTTGTGCATGTGCCCAACAGTTAACTTTCGGTACATATTTAATTCGGTGATGTTGCTGACGCATTAAAATTTGAAAGAACGCAGTAAACTCACTATCCATGCCTCCCAGGGATGCCCCGCATTTATCCCATGTATAACGATATATTGTCAAAACAACTTGTGTAAAAAAATCACAGTAACCAGCACAAGAAACCTTGGTGTCAGGAGACCAGGCAAATGCTGTTTTAACCCTCTGTGCATCTACTCAATGCATGCAAAATCCCGTATGCACAGTCTCGTGACATGCTACTTTAGCCACTACAACAACAACTAGCCAGTTGCTGCAGATTTCATTTGAACAATTAAGGATTTGAACTCATAGTAGTAAAGAAATTAATGTCTTCACTGCTCAATGCTGCTCAATGCTGTGCTGTGTCAACAATGTTTTAATGTTTAGGGGATGTGCTGTAATGAAATAAAGAAAACATTCTCCAGTGGTGTGATAAAAAAACACTTTAAATGGCGGCCACCATTTTGCTATGCTCAGTCTGCGTCCGCGCGTACATCCAGCTTCCAACGAGATCCTGTTTTTTTCTCGAGTAAGCAGAAAAGGAAAGAAAAGGGTGAACGTAAACATATATATTTGTTGACTGTCGCGGTGATGAGAATTTTGTTTATGAGTTAAAATCAGCACTTTTATTGATCATTTATTTTGGTACTACAGACATTTATTCAATTTATCTGAATTTTGATATGTATTTTGGTGCCATTTATTTTGCAACAAAAATGCTGTTTTATTTGAATTTTGCATGTCATGCTGCTGTCACAGTTGTTTTGTGATAGACTAAACTTTTCAGATTTGGAATTTTTATTTATTTTATTTAAGATACATTTTCAACATACACTAATATATACCTTAATTTCTAATATCCAAAATTAAAATTTTTAACGAGGACCTATTAAATTTCCCAGGGACCCACTCAAGACACCACCTGTGGGTCCCAGGGACTCAGTCCATTGAAAACCTATTAACATCACTGTAATTGTAAAATTACATCAAGAGAGGCAACTAGAGTTTGTAAAATTTGAGATTTTCAGAATAAAATGTCAGACTTACAGCTGTCATTGTCTACTGTATTTTCCCACAGTGTGAAGCTCTAATTTGTCGCTTTGAGTGTGTTGTCCCCTAAGTACCCCCCCTCCCCACCCCCCATCTTAACTGTCTCTAAGTAACCCCCCACCCCCTGAAATGAGTGGCAGCCTGTGGTCTGTGGTTCCTCAGTACTTATCAGCCACAATGAGTCTCTTCAGCTTTCCTTAACATTCAAAGTGAGGTCAGGTTTGAAAACACTACAGAGGTGATCATAAAAATAAAATCTCCTGGCTCGGCTGCAGCTGCCGCATTGCTGCTGTGGAGGTTTTCCAGTCGTACAGCGAGTCCTCGACAGGAAGCGCAGCGTCCTCGTAGAGCCGTCACATCTGGAATGTATAGATGAAATACATCTGTCCTCAGAAACCAGATGGCAGCGCTCAGTGTGCTTCCTCCCTCCACTGTTCTCACACTGATAATGATGATCTCAGGGGTCGGACATGTGTGATGTCAGTTTCCACTGAGGAGGTCATGTGATCTCCCTGCTGCAGGTCTTCAAACAGTACATGTTCAGTATAACATGTTCTAACAACGGCTCATTTAGCACTGAGATATCACAGGTGTGCTGCAGAGAAGTCCAACATGTAGGCTTAACAAACTCAAACATTTCTTACATCGAGCATATTAATGACTTTTCAAGTGTTAGTCTTTGATGTCCAAATTACATTATTACAATTACATCAGCTGATAATTAATAAATCAAACTCAATCAGTTTCAATCAAGTTTTTCCTTGTCTTGTAATTTTGGGCTGAAATTTTCCCCCATTTACCCTTAAAAAAAATCTGTTTTTATAAACAGATTCGCTTTTTTATTCTGGATGAAAAACCCACCAACATCTGTCTTTTGTCTTCAATGTGAGCATGTAAAATCCACATTTATTCCCTCATCAAATGACTGCAGTTGTCATTGGTTATCAGATCCAGTTAACAGCAGGCAAAGTTCTGTCAACCAGGGACGCAAATTTCATGGGACCCCTCAGTTTGATACAGGGCTGTGAAACAGTGATAGAAACGGCTATGGAAGAATCTTAATTTTTGATGTATATGGAGAATTTTTAGCTGCAAACAGCAGCTCTGTCTGTCGCTCTATCGGTTGGTTGGTCCACCAAAATTCTCCATTCTTTGGAGGCCACAGTTTTCGCCCTTGGAGGGTGAAATTTTGTATTGAGATCAAGTGTGTGTGTAAAGGTGTGTGTTTGTTATGCCTGCTGGCTAACAGGGGGGTGGGTCAATGGAAATGGTCTATTGCAAAAAGGCGCACAACTTCCAAGTGAATTCACAGACTTGCACAAGATTTAGTGGAAAGGTTTGTCATGAGCCAAAGGACAGCTGATTAACTTTTCACGCCAACTGGCTAACGGGGGGTGTGGTGGTTTGAGTGGCCTGTAACATAAAGGTGCATAACTTCTAAAGAAGCTCATGTAACATGGCTAAAATTTGTAGAAAAACACACACTCACACTAACACACACACACACACACACACTAGGGCTGTTCTAAAAATCAACACGGCAATAAATCCCAATATTTATTTTCATGTTATCTGTGTCGATTTCCATCTCCGTTTTGATTTTAAAAAGTCATTTTTTAGACAGGTTGTGAACTACAACCTCCTCTGTTTCAGTTTGTCCAGTCAAAGTGCAAGAGTGCACTTAAACTTCATTTTTCATTTTGATGTTATGGCAGATACATCAATTTGTTTGGTAATGTACTGATACTGGAATAAATTGGAAAGGAAATTTAAAATTAAAATGTTTTGACTTAATTTTTCCACTGAATTATCAATATAATGTGATGTGATGAATTAAGACTACCCATATTATACACAGCAACTTATATTTCAACTCTGTTTTTACATTTTCACTGAACTAACTGGAACATCGTAATATATTGCAATATACATTGTGTCATGACCCAAGTATCTTGATACGTACTGTATGATGAAGCCCTTGCCAATATCCATCCCTAACGCACACTTTCATTCCTCATTGCTTGCCCCGCCCCTACACTTTAGCCCCACCCCTTCCAAAACTCATCAACTGTTTGTCGTAGACTCTTGTGGGAGGCATGATTGCAGACAGGAATATTCATCCTTCTTTCTTTCCACATATACAGTAAATAGATGTAACATTCAAACAAGTACACAGTGTTTTGCACCCCAACATTTTTTGCTGCTGATCGCAGCTTTTGGGAATTCATCCTTGTTTACAGAAAAAGTTAATCACATTAATCATAAATAAATTAATCTGAGAACATCTGGCAGTCAGCTGCCTATCTAAGAAGAACAAATAAAATGACAGTGGAGTCACTGTGTTATTAAAGTTCTGTCTCAGCAGTGAAGAACATGTATGTGTGCATAAAAAGTATGAGTCTGAACATTGACATCTTGGAGTTCTTCATGAAGACACATTACAGTAAACGCTGGCAATAAGACGGTTTAATGGAAAGTTTAAATCAGTGTTGAGTTAAATTTGTGTTTTAGGTTGAAACGTTAATGTTGAGACTTCACTGACGTGTGTAATACACATTGGTGATGACAGAGGACATAAAGACATGTTTGTCCTCAGTTTGGACAAACACAACGTTCCTACCTTTGCCTGTTCTGCTCAACCTGCTAATTCATGAAAGCTTTCGAAGGGTCGTTAGTTGTCAGACAAAAGACTTCCTGCGGGCTCTGCGTTGAAGCTGGAGTGTCCTCAGCTCTGCAGGCATCCTCTGTGAAGTCAGTTGCCTGCTGGGACTGCACAGATGCTGTCCTTTCACCCACATGCTGCTGTCATTCAGGCGTTTCTCTGAAAGATGGCTCTGCGGTCAAAAGCTCCCCTGAAGAGACGACTTTGCTGAAACCCTGCAGGCTTTTCAGAGGCAGTCGAGCGGGACAGCTTTGCCCCTCGGCTCTGATTTCACCTTGTCTCTCAAATTATTTCACAGTGCTGAGGCTCTGACCTCAGAACTCTTTGCTGCTAGTTGCTGGTAAAAATTTAGTAATTACCTGCATCTGATCTGCACTATTAGTCATTTCATCCTGTTAAGAGTAAAATATTGTTCTCATTTGCACTGTCCCGTAGATTTAGTTTGGTATCACAAAGGCAATCTGCATCAAAAGTAGTCATGTGGGAGCTGTCATTCTGTTCTTTGGTCAGAAATGACGTCAAATCCCCTCTACTTCAGTCGTTCACTAAACACTTCAAGAATTCATGATTTGCATGTGTTTCTCCAGCTCCTTGGTTGTATGATCGTCGGCCCAAAAGTCAAAAAGGCAATATATTTCGTTGCTGGTCAGCCCTCCGTTTTTTTTTTGTGTCACGGCAAACTGCTGTTTGTTTACAAAGTTGTCCGCAGCCCATAATGCACAGCTCAGTTGGCTACAGGGGCCGGTTTAGTCCAAATATGCACAGTTCTTCTGCAGTTGCAGTTTGAGGTCGGATCATGTTCATACCACAAACGAACTGCATCAGAGATTGTTTGTAACTTGATCAAGACCACTTGCTTCGCACAGGTCAGGCTTTGGGTGTTTGGGTTAAAACCCGAGTTCTGTTACCGTGTTCATACCAACACAAATGAACCACACTCGGTCCCAGAAGTCATTTTGGTTGCACTTAACACTGTATATGTGAAATGGCCCTTTATCAGAGTGGAGCCACGGCTCGACTGAAGTCTCTCTGCTGAGTAAAGACAAATGACTGTGTTCTTTCCACCAAAATTTTACCCGTTTTGTTCATCTTTCGGTACAATTTGGTGAATTCATTTAAATAGACAAGCTTTTGAGGTCTGTTCTCAGTGTGGTGGCTTGTTGTCTGAGCTGATCCTGGTCCACAGGTACACATTAACCTGCTGAATATTTGTAGCATCCTTTTACACACTGCCCCATAACCCTTCAGTTAATTATATATAACAGCAGCAGCATGGTGCCTGTCTCCTGCTCAGTATGAATAAGTGAATGAATAAGTGAATCTGACTGATGGGATGTTCATAACAATTTGTCAGACACATGGCTGCTGTGGCATCAGAGAGCACACTACAGAGCATCCTGTGAACAACTCAGGACTCATTGTTACTAGGGCTGCAACAAACGATTATTTTCATCATCGATTAGTTTGCGGATTATTTTCATGATTAATTAACTAATTGTTTGTTCCTTGAAACGTCAAGAAAGTGTGAAATATACTCAACTCAGTTTCCCAAAACCCAATGTGACGTCTTTAAATGGCTTCTTTTGTTCAAACAACAGCCCTAAACACAAAGAGTCCTCATTTATTATCATAAATGACACAGAAAAGCAGCAAATCCTCACGTCTAAGAGGTGGGAGTAGCAATTCTTTTTACTGTATCATTTAAAAAATGACTAAAATGATTAATCTATTATCAAAATAGTTGGCGACTGATTTTCTCTCAATCATTGATTGATTATGTGATTACTCGTTGCAGCTCTAATGATTAAATTATGAGTAGTCGTGCTGTGGGTCAAACCACACCCCCATTGAACTTGGCCGTCATTTTGATCTTAACCAAACACCTGTGATGTTTTGTGTCGTAACTTGCAGGTTGTGACTGTGTGGTCACGCAGCTCCTCATTAACCGCTTCTCATGTGAGGTGAAAACTGTTTTTTCTGACATTTTAGAGAAACAACAATTCGAGCCGTGGCTGAGACATAAACTGAAGCTGTTTAGTCTGCTCTTCATGGTCACAGTTCACAGTGTTCTGGGCTCAGACAGTAACTGAGGCTTTTGCTCTGTGCAGCAAGAGGCGGATTTCAGTAAATGAGGTTAAAGGATCCTTTTCTTCTGAGTGAATGGGAAGTTATGGGGTGGAATTCCTGTGGGTTGACACAGTGAGCAGAGCTGCTGAGGGAAGCTTGGCTGTAGGAGAGTCCACCATCTGAACATTTATTGGAGCTTTAACAGAAGGTCACTCTGAACTCTGTGGCTGTAAAAAACCAACCAGCCAACAATCTGTTTGCCCTCACCGAACATCTACAGGTTCTAAACTAATTCAAAAATCACATCAAGATCACTATCTGTTCACAGGGTGTTGATAATCAAGCCACCACCTGAGTTTCTTTTTTCATTATTAACAGTTTTTGGTTTTTTTTTCTGGCGGTCATGAAGACAGTGGTGAAGGGATGACGTATTTTTGTAGTCCAACTCTGAAGTTAGCATCGCACTGGTTCCCTCAGCAAAAAGCTGATTTTAGATTATCCCTGAAAATCAGCTCTGTGACGAACACAAGTTTCAGATACTTACATATGTTTTTTTCAGCATGATAATTTTCACAGATGAACACCATATTTGTGTTTTTTGAAGCATAAATTAAATCACCAGAAGCAAAAAGCTGTTGTTAGGCTATAAACCAACCACATCATGGTCACATGACTTAAACGTCACCACCCCAAATGTTCAGCTTCTGATTTGATTTAGCGTGCTTACTTTTCTACTGAACTCTCTCCTCTTAGCATGACATGATCTAGCTAGTGATCATTTCTTTGTCCATTGCTAGTCTCACATCCTTTTTCAAAGATACTTTATATTTTATTCCCTTTACATGTGATGACGTCTAATGTCTCCGACAAACACTGTAGTCTTATTGAGCTACTTGTGAGCAACTGCTGTTTTTAGACGTGTAAATCCTTCAAAGTCAAAAACTGTGTTAATCTGGTGTATTTTATGTTGCAGAACAAAAAATCTAATATATTTAGTCTGTGTAAACCACAGACGTTATTTCACACATTTAATAGTAAAAACATTAAAAAAACAATTTGAGACGAGGAAACAGGAAGAGCCAAAATGCAAACTGACCTCAGTGTCTTAGGACTCATTACTTCACCGCTGTATAATTTCAGAGGCATGAGCAAGTTTCTCTTAGTTATTAGATCATTTTAAAAAATAAAACAAAACAAAACCTGGAAGACTTGTGATTCCATCATCCTAAACTAAGGGGAACAAGCAATCCCACAATTATTACATATTTATTACGTGTTATGTAATATCATAATTTCCAGATCCTACCTTATAACCTTAAATTTCTCTTGGTAAGAAAACAATATGTTTCAATTATTAGAGCGTACCTCGTTAAAAAATGTAAATAAAGTTTCTGGTAGGTAAAGATATTCAGTCATGATAATGAGATATTGACGAAAGACAATGAGGCTGAGGATTTTCTATTAAAGAGGTGTCAAACAACTTCTGTACAAACCAGAGTATCTGCACTGAGGTTAAATTACAGCAGAACTCTTACTAACAAATAAACCTTCTCTGATTATCCTTCTTCAGATTAACACTAATGGGTTTGTGGCCGTTGTTACTCCTCCGCCTGAGGATGAGTACTTGGGGAAGATGCCTGCCGATTTCAAGATGATCGCAGCCCTGATGGGAGACCTGGATAGCAGTGACAGACAGGGGAAGGTCCACTTCAGGCTGGACAGCAGCTCGGATGTCCTGAACCAAGCCGCCAAGCACATCAGGAAAGCCTTCCCCAGGGACGACGGAGTTGACCCCACCAGTGCCATCATCGTTACCTGGGAGAACATTGCTGCAAGGGGAACCTCTGGACGAGGAGACGGCCCAGACACAAAGGTGAGGGGCAGTGTTGGAACTGAAGGAGCAAAAGAGGAGGGTTTGTTCAGCATTAAAGTTAGCTGGCTGTGTGCATAACAAGAGGATTTTAGAAGACATTTTTACATACTTGACATTGTTTTTCCACCAAGGAGAAAAAAAGCAGTTTTATGTTCTGTTTAGTCAGCAGATATTTATATTCATTTCAGTCTGACAGCTCACATTGTAATGGTTTGAAATGTTTATTGCAGCAGCAGACATAGTTTGAGTTTGGCATATAAGCTCCAACTTCATCACTCCTTGCTAATTTATTATAAATGCAGAATTTGAGAGATGATGACATACATCTTAAACCCACCAGTCAGAGCTTGCAGGTGGTTGCTGGGTTGGTGGAGGGATTGAACGTCACAGCACAGTACTGTTGAGGGTTTTCAGCAATGACAGAGCAGAGGGAGATGCTGGAAATCTTGCAGCTTAAATAGACCGCTTAATTAGGAGAATGCATGAGATGACATATGATAAATATCAATCAGTGCAGCTCAAGTTGTCTGCCAAAACTAGCTCACAGGTGTCGCTCCATTTATGACCAACTCTAATAAATCAATTTCACCTTATTTTGGAATTGACACCGGCCAGGCTAGCAACTCTGTGAAGCACAGAGGCACTTTGAGCTAAATGCTAATGGGCATGCCGACATTCTCAATGTGACAATGCTAACAAACTGATATAAAGCAGGTGTAATAATCACTGGTCACCATTCTCATGTGTTAGCATTGTAATCTTTGCTAGCCCTAAACAACAACTATGGCTGAAGCTGATTGGAATTTCTTAAGTACAAAACCAGGGAACTCCCAAATTTAGGCCTAACATTACCATTAATTTTAGCAATCCAGGTAACTAAGACCATTCAACACAATTATACAACAGCTTCAGAGAGAGATTTAACCATCTCCTTGTACCCAACAAGCTAGCATCTCCTTGATGAATCTCTCAAAATGAGTCCGTCTGAAAAGCTGAAAAAATAAACCCATCACAGAAATATTTAAAACACATAACTACCCAACTATTCATGACATAACATAAATGGTGCTGGAAGCTTAGCAGTGAAATGGGAAGTACTTGGCAAGCTTACTGGTAGCATGTTAGCTGATAACCTGCTAATGCTATCAGCCCTGACTGCCAGTCAAGCTAGCTGGTTGCCAAGTTAGCTGACTTGGTCACATGCTAAAATATTAAGATAAACTCTGTATATTTAAGACCAAAGTATTTGTGGCGTCTTTCACATTTCTGTTTTTTAGCAGTTTATAAAGAGATATGGAAAATGGATTTTTCTTATAAACAATAAGACTTTGAACTTCCACCAGTGAATCTACAAATAACAACACTTTATAAAATTTGGTTGAAATTTTGTCTGTCATAAATGGCTGAAGCCTCCAATATCATTAACTACCAGCCAAGATAGAAAGTTAGGAGAAATGTGGCTCTGTGGACTGAGTACACTAAGCTGGTCACGATGCTTCCTTTGTACTTTCAGAGAAACACTTTTCAGCTGGTTGTGGTCACTATGGATTCGTCCTCCTGCGCCATCCTCTTGTTCCCCAAAGGAGGCCTGCAGTTTCTCTCCACTTCAATACAGGGCGAGACTAAGCTGCTTGAAACTGGCTTCACTGAAGGCCTTGTGCAGGGCTGGTGGTCAACGTATGCTGGGACGTACTTCCGCTCCACCACCGATGAAGAGGCCTCCATCAGGGATCTTACTGAGTATGAATCTGATGTCACTGGTTAAAAAACTGCTTTGCACAAGAGGTGAAGGTAGTCTGTAGGTTTTTTATTTATAATCCAACTTCCGATTTCTTCAGTTAATATTAGCAAAGCTACATGTAGGCTTGGTCATTTGTATCACTGTATTATGCTTCATCATATCCCTCACAGTGGCTGGGTTAAATTTTTTCTCATTTACAATGTGATAGAGAGCAATAGTTGGAAAAAGCTACTGGACAGGTGTAAAAGTAGCATCTGACAGTCATGTGTGACTTGGGCTGAGGAAATGGGCACATTGAGCCAGATGAAACAGACATATGTTGTCCAAGTATTTGCCAAAATATTTTTGCTATCTGAGGTACTATACACATATTTTAGAGCTTTACTTACATCCACATACTGCTGCAGCACAATCACAGTGTGCATGTTTATTTATTTTTTTATATATAGAAAACAAAACACGGTAAAGTTAGCACAAGGTTTGCAATGATGGTGTTTTTTTTTTTTTTAATTTTTTAGATTAGTGTGAGGGGACGTGTTATAAAGTCAAGGTAGGCAGTTTATTTTTGGTGTCATCAGTCAAAATCCTGTAATAGCCTTTCAGCATTTTGTAATTCAGGTGGTCTGAAAGAACACTAGACTTCTGCACATCTCCTCGGCTTTGTATGCAGACCATGACTCGGCCAATCACGAGTCATTTCAGGGAGCACATGTTCCTATTGGCTCTTCTATGCTGTGCTGAAGTCTCTACGAGCTGATTGGCTTCTAAGAATAAGTGACGTACCTTACGTTCTGAAACTGGCCTCTGGTGTCTTTATAAGCCGAGTTGCAGTTGACACCGTCAGCCGGCTTGAGTTGAGCTAAGACAGACCAGTTTACACTGCTGCAACTTTCCCGGCAACCGTTTCATCTTTCATCGTGAATCTTTGGTGCAAACTGGACTTAAAAGAGCAAGTGACAACAAACAAAATAAAATGTGAGCCGGAGGAAAAACAGGGAGGGGAGGGTGCAGTACAGTTGCTTCCAGAGAAATCTCATGCTACGGCTAGCTTGATTTCCAGATGGCGCCTACCTCAGCTTTAAAATGCAGCCATTTACTGAAGTTTTGATCCAGATTTGTGTTCAAATTTGGTGGAGCTTACTGTACAGTTTGGTTATTTTTGGGTGATTTTTTAACACTCTCCTGTCTTCATAGACGTTTTGAGGACTAAATAAGCCCAGCTGACCAGCTCAGTTGCCTCTCTGTACCCCTGATGTGCTACAGGATAGCCTACCGCGTTTATAGCAGGGCTGCCTACGCTGATGTCAGAGTTTCACTGTATCCAGTCTACACATACCCATAGATCAAGGGTCCTTTTAAAGCACATAGATGTAATGAGTCGACTGTTCTCTTTTAATGAAAGTAGCATTCTTTCATTAGGATTTGTTTTTTTCTTCCTTCCTACGTCTAACTAGAAAAACAACCTCAGGACAGAAAGGCGTTTGGGTGTATGAGATTGGCTCCTCCCCATTCTTTGCCGCTATTACACCAGGATTGGTCACTGACTTGCCTGAAGAGGAGGAGGATGCTACTGAAGCTCCCAGTGAACAAAAGGAGTTGGACTTCACAACCTACAAACCTCAGGTGGTAACTGAAGATAATAAAGAATTCCCAACTGATATTCCCACTGAGTCCCAACCCAGTTACCCGGAATCTGGGACCATCACACCAGGGCCTGCCACAACAGAGGATAAAGAACCATATTATGAGGAACCAGGTCAGTTTGAGCCAGAATACCCAGGCAAGGAAAGAGCTCAACCGAGGTACCCGCAACCGTCTGAGCCAAGATACCCTGACCACACCAAGACGGGGTACACCATCCCTGAAACCACTGAGCCCAGACACTCTCCAAATGAACCAAGGTATCCTAAACCTGATCCAGCTGAACCACGATATTCCCGGCCACACCAACCTCAGATTGTTGTGGTTGATGAAGATGAAAACCTTGATGTCAATGGTAAAATCACAACAGCTTAAAACTTAATATTTTTCTTTCTTTCTTTCTTTCTTTCTTTCTTTTGGGGGGCCGGGGGTGGGGGGGTCAGCTTTTCAAACTTCTCAAGTTTGTATTGTGATTGAACTCAAGCTCATTGGTGCCCTTTTTTCGATGTTTCACAGTATTTGCATACAATCTGGAGACATGTGCCAATAACAGGCACAAATGTTCGGCTTTTGCTGACTGCCGTGATTATGACAACGGGTACTGCTGCCATTGTAAGCCTGGTTACTATGGTAACGGGAATGACTGTGTCGCAGAAGGTGAGAAGAATCTTCAGTGTCACTATAACTGTTGGCTTGAAAGATGCAAAGACAAAACTAATTGATAATTTTTTTTTTTTTTTTCATTTTGTTCTCTAGTAGTCATGTGACACCACATGATGCAAAGAGCTCCTCAGTGGGTTTTTTTTTATCCTGGGTTTTTCTGTATTTATTCTGGGAAAAATCAGTCTCTACTAACTGCACTTGTTAGTCACATGTGACCACAGATGGTGTTTTTATTTAGTTGTTTGCAGATCTGCGTCGTCACAAGATTGTTGTCATCACAGCACTGCCTCCAACCTGAAGGCGCATAGATTCTTAAGGAGCCACTGAACTTCTGCTTGAGTAATTTTTCTTGTTTTCCAGGAAAACCACAGAGAATGAACGGAAAGGTGAATGGCCGAGTGTTTGTTGGGAGCTCGCCTTCACCTGTGGAGCTTGGTAACCATGACTTGCACTCGTACGTGGTAGCTAATGACGGACGGGCCTATGTGGCCATCAGCAACATCCCCGACAGCCTGGGTCCCTCCCTGCAGCCGCTGTCCTCGCTGGGAGGAATCATCGGCTGGGCCTTCGCCCTGGAACAGCCCGGCTACCAGAACGGCTTCAGTCTCATTGGTGAGGGGACATGTCGGTGTAGATAGCTGTGTTAATTGCAATCTGGTGCTAAATGATGACTGATTAACAGCACGTGCTAACTTCCAGGCTCCATCTCAGTTTATTGCAAACTAGGTTCAGATACTGTAGGTATTAGTGAGTGTGGTCTTGAAAGTCTAATGTCTCTGTTGCAAGTCCGGCCAGTGTAACTTCTTGCTTGTCATTATATTTTTTCAAACCAGGACACTGTTTAGACCCTCACATTTTCTCACTCATTCTTGCAGGCGGCAAGTTTTCCCGTCAGGCCGAGGTGATCTTCCAGCCCGGAAATGAACGTCTAAGCATCAAGCAGCAGTTTAAAGGAATTGATGAACACGACCACCTGGTGGTCAGCACCGAGCTGGAGGGCCGTCTGCCCACCGTCCCGCTGGGTTCCTCCGTTCAGATCAACCCCTATAAGGAGATCTACCAATATGGCAGAAACCGTAAGTTGTTTGACCAATGAAAAGGCTTAAAGGGGCTGTTTCTCGACTTTACACAAGCAGAACTCAGCTGTTGTAGGTCAAGGTTCTTTGCACTGAATCATGCTGCTCGCTGGTTAACACACACCCTCAGGATGGGTTATGCACCTAACATGTAAGCAAATGTCACACGTTCTGCCAGCTCTCATATTTTATAGGTACCACCATTTTGACTCTGTTATTACCTCTGCTACCAACTTTATGACAGCAATGACTCCCATCATGTGTTTGTATGAATGACGGCACAAACAGGCTTTGTGAAAGGGCTACAGTGTCATTGTGCCATTAACAAGTGTGAATTAAGAATGATTCCACTCATAGTTCCATTTAAGAGTCAAACTTGTTGGTGCTAAAATAATAAAAAAAAGTATTCTCATCATTATCCTCACAGCTGCTGTGTTGTTCTTTTTATTTTCTTTGCAGAAGGAAAAAGTTTCATATATCTTGCAAATGTTTATTTAATGAATTCACATTTTTGAGAAATGAGAATGTACAAAATCATTCAATCAAATCTCCAACAACTGAATCACATTGAATTGATTTGGTCAAACCAACGTTTTCTTCTTAATCTTCTCCTCTTAGTGATCACTTCTTCCTCCAACCGTGACTACACCATCACCTCCCCCGACGGCCGCGTCCAGACCAGAAGCTACCAGTGGCGTCAGACTGTCACCTTCCAGAGCTGTGCACATGACGAGGCCATCAGAGCGGCTCCATCCACCCAGCAGCTCAGCGTGGACCAGATCTTTGTGATGTTCGATGCTGACAATCATCTGATCCGCTATGCCATGAGCAACAAGATCGGCTCTGTCCATAGTGAGTCCTGAGATCCACTTCATCAGCTGCTGAAAATGATACAGTGCTGAGAACATTCTTGAAATATCTGCAAGATGTTTAAGTAAATCTTTATCCTGAAGAAAAATGTTGCAGACTTTGATGATGTGTTTTCTTGCAGCAGGAAATTGCAAGATTTGAATACGTTAGACATAACTTGCAAAAATAACAAAGAATTCTTGTCCAATCTTTGTTCTCGCAGTCAGTATTATGACTAAACTACAAGCTTGTGGTGTGTTTTTTTTAGTCAGTTGAGAATATGTTATGCATTCACAATTTTCTTTTGGTTTTGATACTTTGAAAGTGCTTCAAAAGTGCCACGAATGTTCCTCTGAGTTTTTATACATTTCAGAAGAGACTACAGTCTCGTTCAGGTCCTTGTAGAAGAGCCATCCGTGTCTCCAGGTCGTCAGTCAGGGACCCTCAGAGTACAAAGATGTGTGTTATTACCCGCAGGAATGCACTGAAACACGCCTCCAACAGTTTAGTGCCGCGGTGGTGTTTGCAGTGGAACATCAGAGGAAGATAAACAGTAATCTAAGCCCGGCTGTATTTCCTCAGCTGCAATCAGAGAGGCCATGAGAGTGTTGGCAGGGGGTGAAGGTCAGCCAAGACCGAGGAGATACCAACCTCCAGCCATTAACACGGAGGGACGTGGGGGGAGGGACATCAGGAGGACTTCATGGCTGGACTACAACAGTTGGCAGTCCAATGCGGGTGGATGTCCGTGACTGAATTGCTGAGTGACGCAGTTGAGCCACTGGTTGGCGGGTTGGTTGCTAGCTATCTAACCTGGAGTCAATTTTACTCATATAGTTTGCTTATATGAGTGAGTCCCATCACCACGGGACCATATCTGTGCACATGGAGCAGAAATGTTCCTTCGCTAGTTTTATGCGGAGATATTTTGAGGCCTAAACACCACAGAGGAGCTCCACTTCCTGCTCTTTATCAGACTTTTTGTCTTTTTTTCAGTACAGCTGATGCAATGTCTCCTTCTGTCCTGATTCAGCCATCAATTACCATGGCAATGGAGGTGCATCAGAGTAGGACCTATCAGATGAGGGATTTTTTGCGCCAACGCCGATATCAGGGAGCAAGAAAATTCCGATATCCAATATATCAGCTGATATTATGTATAAATAATATCAGCTGAATGTGGTTATTAAATACTTGTTATCAAGTTATGTGTTATGTGGCAGGATATCTTACATTTTAACAAACTTTATTCAAACATCAGTGCACTGAACAGTAAACACTTAACTTATTAGTTATTAAATAATGGACCCTCTGCTGGACAAACTATGTAATTGCACCTTTTATAAATCCCTAGTTTGAGCATTTTTTCCAGCCTAAAAAAAATTTGGTGTCAGTGCATATAGGAGAACATGTATGTTGATACAGATATATCTGCAGTAGGCCAATATTGGCCAATAATATTTGCAAACTGATATATCGGTCAGGCCCTCCTTTAAAGCATTCAGGTCAACACTAAGTTCTCTTTCAAATCACCATCTGCTCTCGAGCACTGAGAGGCACAAGGTCGAGCACACTATTAAAACAACTAACTGTCTGACAAAAGGTCACAGACAGAAAGAAATGAAAGAGTCGGAGGTTGACAGATTATTACAACACGTATAGTTCAGTTAAAATTCTTTAAGGTAAACATTTAAAGCATGAGAGCAAAGTTTTGGTCGATCATGCTTATTGTAAGGTCATTACTTATTGTCATGGTCATGTGATGTGTTACTTTAACAACAAATATTACTAAGACCACCACAGAAAACTGCAGTTATCCAGGCATTGACATTTTAGCCGCTGCCACCTGCTCCTGGAACAGGCTGACCACATTTATTCACATCCACCAACACGGTCACAAGGCCGTATATTAAGTTTAGATCTAGTCTTGTTTTTTTTAATAAAAGGGGGGTTAAAGGTAAAAGTGCAGGTGGGGGCTGTTGGAGGATGCTCGGGGCTTCAGAGTTACACAAGCAAACTCAGCTCAGCTGGAGTCTGTTGGCAGAAAGTGGAACATCTGGGTCGTGTTTCCTGTGAGGAGGTGAAGGTTCTGCAGAAAACTTCAAACATGGAGCTGCAACACACCAGCTGCATGATGGGAACAAGAGGACGCTGACTCCATGGTTTCTCATACGTGGAGTTATTTTATCCTCCTGTGATGATCAATAAACCCTTAAAAACATTTATGAGGCAAACATTATTTTCTCTAATTTGATGATTTGCTGCTTTTTTTTGTGTGTTTCACTTTGAAATGTGGCTGGGTCGCCAGAGCATTTCAAAGTCTTCTTCTTCCACAGATAAGCGGAAGAAAAAGACTTTGAAATGTCAAAAGTTTTGTGGTAAAAATAGAGATGTGAAGAATAAACAGTCCATTTATTCATAAAAAAAATAATAATAATAAAGATTAAGGGATAAAACTAATCATTACTTCATGTTGTTTATTATTTGGTAATTAAAGGTGAGACAGAAGTGGCTTAAAGGTTAAAAACAGTCAGCCTCACTTTACTACTGTGGTCCTGGCTTCCTTTTCTATCTTATTTTTTCTTTAAAGCTAAAATGTTCCTTTCCGTGGATGAGACTGATGAGTGAGAGATGGCTGATGGGACGTTTGTCGACCGGCTCATTCTGTCTCTCTGCTCAAACGTGGCGGATGACGTGTTTGTAACGTGTTGTTGTGTTTCTGTCAGGCAATCTTCCAGAGCAAAATCCGTGCTTCACTGGCAGACACGGCTGTGACATCAATGCCATGTGCCGGCCAGGTGAAGGCCTCCAGTTCACCTGTGAATGCACTGATGGTTTCTCCGGAGATGGACGCTATTGCCATGGTAACCTGAGCTCTGCATGCTCAAACGTGTTGAAACATATTCAGACAACATTTACACTGTGTGTGTGTGTGTGTGTGGGTATGTGCATATTTACAAGATTCTTTCATGTTTCTGATGTTTAGTGCTGTATGACCTCCATGTATTAGTCATCTCCTTTTTGTTTGTCATCGGCAGATATTGACGAGTGCAGGGAGACTCCTCAGGTCTGTGGATCCAACGCCGTCTGCAGTAATCAGCCCGGAACTTTCCGCTGCGAATGCTTGAGCGGCTTTGTGTTCGCCAGCGATGGAAAGACCTGCATCAGTATGTATAAGTGCAAATGTGTGTGTGTGTTCCAGCTGTGTGGGTGGGCGAGGGAGGTGTTCATGTGTGTGAGTCTTTGTTGCACATACAGATGTTGTAAAAGCTGCCAGGAGACATAAACAATAAAAGTTTTTCCGACTGTAAATGGAGCTCAATTCAGTGGAGACGCAACATTTCAAACTGATGTTGTGTGTTGGAAATGAGTTTGACTAAAGGAATGAGAAGACATGAGAAAGACTACGGAGGCCCTGAAGTGCAAAAATATAAAAACAAAAACTTTTTTGTTGAAAGGATGCTTAAAATACATAATAGAGTTGAAGGGAGGAGGAAGTTGTTAGTGTTTCAAACTTTCTGTGCAGTCATATTTATTCCTCCTGTTGCAAACAACTGTTCCTCCCGTAGACGTCCATCTGTCTCCCCGTAGCAGCACTAACATGTCGTCTGTGTTGTCCTGCAGAGGAGAACCGTCCGGTGGATCACTGTCAGAGAGGGAGTCATGACTGTGATGTTCCTGATCGAGCTCTGTGCAGCTACACAGGAGGTTCCGCCTACATCTGCTCCTGCCTGCCAGGGTTTGTGGGTGATGGCCGGGTGTGTCGTGGTGAGTTCACAGAGACTTTCAGCTCTGTCATTTGTTATTTTTGGATGCCTTGAAAGTTTAACATTGTATGCAGCTTGTATCGATGTGAATCAGAGTGAAAACCTTGTAAGGTCAGTAAACTTTGCACTGATAAATACTTTTAAAAAATGAAGCTCTGCGGGGGACATGAAGGAACAAAAAGACAACAAACAGACATTTTCCACGTATTAAAGGACGTTTGGGCAAAATCTGGATACAATTCACAAATCTAAAACTGTAAACAAAACTGCAATAAATCATGAGATGTTCTGATAACATTTTTCCCTCTCAGCACCTGTTCCCAAACTTGTGTATCGTTCAGCTCAAGTGTTTAAAAAACATATTTTTTACAGCTGTGTACTACTAACCCTTCATGGATGTGATATTATAACCATCAGTGCCATATGACCCTGCTCAGGTTAACTGTTTGTAAAACATGAACAAATACATGCAGAGAATGAGAATGCTGCAGAACTTTGTTTTCTTGTACGGAAAAGAACATAAATAAGTAAATGGAGGAGTCAGTCACGATTCCCTTAAAGTTTAACATGCTATCATAATTGAGTCAAAAAAAGATTTAAATGAAACACTATAAAACAGCAACAGCAGCTTAAAAACTAAAATCTACAAATCGACTTTTTACTGCTGGGACTTTCCACTGTGAGATGTTGCCAAATGTAGACATTTTGTGAGCTCTGTTGGCCTTCTCCTCTCTTCCTAGCTGCTCTTAAAAATATTAGTTGCCAGTGGCAGCTGAACAAAACTTCCTGTGTGCTGTTTCATAGCAACAAAGACGAACTGATTTTAGGTTCGTCACATCTGTTAGAGCTAACTGAGCTAACTGTTTACTGTTTCACAGCTGATTAATCACATTGTATCGGTGTACAGACTGGTGTACTCACTGATATTGATATCAGCATTTTCAGCAGTATCAGAGACATTTTCTGACACTGGTATCAGAACAACAATTAATCAGACCTACAACCTATAATTAGATTATCCATCAATTTGCTTCAATTAGTCTGCTGTTAGCCTGTTTAAATGAATTCAAGTAGAATATTTATTAGAAACAATTAGAAGTAATTTGATAAGTTACTTAAAAAAGTTAACTTAAAAACTGTATAACAGACAAAGTCTTTTGTCTGTGATTCAACCCATCTAATCAGTTAATCTGCACATTTAAAAATATACATAATGGTTATAAACCTCTGGAGAACCAGCTGAGAAAAATCGATCCTCTAGTGCGGACAGACATGAAAACATGTTGCGTGGACCGAGAGGACAGCAGGGCAGCAAAGTGATGATATAAAGCCACAGAATGACGATAAAATCTAAGAAGTTTTTTGTTTTCTGGGCAGAAATCAAACTCCATGTTGTCATTAATGAGACAACAGCAGTTTTCCACGTGAACTCAGAGTTCCAGACTTTGCTTCTTCAGCGTAACATTCTGTGAGACTGTGGCCCCCGGGGGCAGGAAATGTTTCCACCTGGACAGGAAATGCAGAGCCCTGCCTTACAGCTGTGCAGCTCATCTCTCACATATACGTCTCCCCCACTCCTGCTGTCTCCTGTTCATGGACTCCGGAGAGTGTGAGCAGAGGAATGTTCATGCAGCTGAATCAGCATCAGGAGGAAACTGAATTTAACATCTTTGCAAACAAAACATGAAACATATCGACACAAATGCCCAAACGGTGCATCAGTGAATGAGCTCAGCTCTTAACATGCTCTCTGTGTTTGTGTTGTTGGTGCCTGACAAACTTCAATTTAGTGTCAGTTTCGAAAGCATATTTTGGATGTAGTTTTAGTCATAGTTCAGTCATTTGAGTTGTTTTAATTTCAGTCTAGTTTTCGTCAACTTAATATTGTAGAAATTTTAGTCAACTAAATCTGCATTTAGATTTAACTGTTGGAAATTGTCTTTATTTTTTATTTACAAGCATATAAAACTGGTCTCAAAGAAGTAGGTTATTGCCTGCTCCCACCACCACCACTCAAAAAAATAAATTAATAATTATTTTATTAATTTATTATTTTAAACAAAAATTGTAATTATTATTTTTTTAAAAGACCATAAACTGAAGACCTGTAATAAGCTATGCAATGTTTATTACTCTTTAGATAAGTTCTGACTGGATCTCTGTCCAATTAGTCCCTCTCAACCTTTAAGTCTTTGTTGGTGAAAATGTCAGCAGTTTTTGTCAGCATAAATTTGTTTTACTTTGATAGAGTCCTCACGACCACTGAGTAAACGGCATCTGCTGATCAAGTTGAGACAAAAACATTTCCAAGTCACCAAGATAATACACATGAAACAAGATGTAGAGACTTTTGAATTACTTTAAATGAGGCATTTTGAGATATTTCTGTGGAGTGCACACCTAGTGGCCATTAGTGGTTCTGTGGTCTATGCGTCATTACATAACTTGCTTTGTGTTCGTCTTTTTTCCTCCTCCTCTCCCTGTTTAGACGTAGACGAGTGTCAGCAGGGTCGATGCCATCGTGACGCCTACTGCTCCAACACACAGGGCTCATTCACCTGCCAGTGCCATCCTGGTTTCCTCGGTGACGGCTTCCAGTGCAGCCCGACGTCCCCAGGTATATGACTTCCACCCTCTCTGATACTAATGTGTTTGTTAGACGATCTAACAACGACATCAAAAGTCATCGAACTGTGACTTCCTGTTTGAAATGAACTGAAATGAAATGTATTCAAATGGCAGGAATGTAAACTATAAACTACACAGTTTACCGTGAAGGGTTAACACATGCAGAAATAGCAGGTGTTTTTAAAGAAGTAACTGCTGATGCTTGATAATAAAACGCTTCAGTGAAGTGACAGTGTGAACTCAGCTGAGTGTAAACATCATTCAGCTGAAGGTTGTGTTGTGTGAGATGAGCTGATGAAGGTGAAGGTGAAGGATGTTGGTGATCAAACTGTAAACACATCTCATGTCAGACTCAACAGATACTCAATGACACACAGCTGATGTTCGTGTCGTTATGAAACAGACAGAACAGTTACATAAAGGACAGACGGAAGGTCAGACAGAAGAAGCTTCCTGTGAACCATGTGGTTGAGTTGAGATTCACATTAATGAGCAGTTAACCGTTAGCTAACGATGGCTAACAAATTTGATTTGCAATTTGATTAAATGCTGCTGGATTGTGTCAAACTAAGTGGATCTGAGGAATGAAATGTCAACTTCCCTGGAATGAGCATTAGTTGAATTAGGAAATTGATTGTTTCCTGTCTCACTTTTTAAATAACATATTTTTTCAGCTTTGGGCTTTTAAAAAGGTTTCAAGTGTTTTCAAGTCCAAGTGAAGCCACGAGTCACTGGTGTCAAAGTCGAGTTTGAATATGTTGAATTTGTGACTTGAGTCTGGTTATATCCGAGTCCTGTGACTTGAGTCTGATTTTATCCGAGTCATGTGACTCGAGTCCACACCTCGGGGACAGATAGTAATGACAGTGTGCCTCTAAAAGAGATACATCAGCTATGCTCTAATGTAAGTTAGTTAGCTAATTGGCTATTAGTCTTTAGAATATATAAGAGGGTTATTTTGTTGGTTTGTAGGTCGTGTGACAAAAAACATGTGATGTGTTAGATCTGGTCCTGATGATGCTGTCTCATATTTCTTTTTTTTTTTGTGGTGTTTGAAAAAACAAGTTCTAGTAGATTTTTATGTAAAAAAAAAAAAAGGGCCCGAGCGATATGGGATTTTTGTGGCTAATAGTGCTATTAGGGAGCAAGAAGATTCGGATACTGGATATGTTGGCTGATATAATATATGTATTACTGTATATCGTCTGAAATGTGGTCATCAAATACTTAGAAACACCTCATGTATTAGTAATTTAATAACCACCCTCTGCTGGCCAAACTATGTAATTACACCAATTTAAATCACTAGTCCAAGCATTTTTCCAACTTTTTTTTTTCAAACAACAGTTTGAATATTGGCGCATATCAGAGATCACATAGGCTGATACAGATATATCTGTGGTAGGCTGATATCGGCAAAACACCAGATCAGTCAGGCCCTTTTTTTCTCCTGTATTTCCCAAATTGATCTGGAAACATGTAAAATGCCAAAAATGAAGATGCAAACTTTTCACTAACAACCGAATCAAACTTAATGAGATTGTGCACATTTTTTAACTGATCCTCTCTTTTTCAAATGTGAAAGAGAAAATTTCTCCTGTTCACCTGATACTTTTGTATTGTGTATTTATTATTTATTTACTAAACACGCAGACACCTTATACGACTGACAGCCTGTGTAGATTATTTTTCCCGTCTTGGTTTGTAGCTGTTGTTGTCATTGCTGTTGTTGTTGTTGTTGGTGGTGGTGTTGTCGTTTATGTTATTGTTGTTGTTGTTGTTTCCTGTAGTGGTCGCTGTTTTCATTGTTGTTGTCGTTGCCGTTTTTTGTTGTTTTCATTGTTGTTATTATTGCTATTTTTGTTGTTGTTGCTATCGTTGTTGTTCTTGACATTGTTGTCATTATAGTTGTTGTCGTTGTGTTCATTTTTGTTGTTGCGTGCTGTGGTTTGGCTCTGAAGCTGCAGACTCCGTCAGTGATCCAGGTGTCAGGAGCTGAGTACAAATTGCAGCTCGCTCCTCTGCGCCAAAGTTTTGTCATATTTTCCTCCTTTTTATGGCCCGCCGGGTCTTTTAGAGGCTGTAATCTTTTTGTCGCCTGTCAAAACTTGTCACAGCATTTCTGACTGTAAGCAGCTTTGTGTCTTTTGTCTGGCAGTCGGTCTTTGAGAATCACCCCTCTGTCTCTCTCTCAGGGGTCTTCTTGTTGTTTGTGGTTTTTCCTCGAGCTGATAGTTGACGGCAGACGTGCGCTGTGAGGACACACTGCTGTCTGTCAGACTGTTATGGCTGGTTTGTGTTTTGTCTTGCTGATAGCCTTGATGATCAGAGTGTTAGGAGACTTTGAGATGTCGCTGTGGCCCCTGGATGTGACCGCAGGGATGCAAAACCTTCTTGTCTTTAATCTTTGCCGAACTCCACAGCTCACACATGAAAAGCACAAGCAAGAACATTCAAGCCAAAGTTCAACAACATTACACCTGTTAGGCAGAGTATTTTTTTTAGTTTTAAATGAAACAGTTTG
>JAQLOL010000019.1:10795638-10807308 GCA_029783665.1 Naso thynnoides
CCTGATTGAATCCTCAGGGTGGGGCATTGTTTAATGAAATGCAGCCTACTATACTGATGCAAGTCACGCAATACATAAAATGTGTTTAGTTACAATATTAAGGCCTTTTTGTTTATTTTATTCTATATTTTGGTTATTGTGAAAAGAGAAGAAACAATTAAATTAAATTTGGTTCAATATTGAAAGTGTGGCACAAAGTCTCACACAATGACAGAACTGGTAAAGTAAGAATATTCTCTGGTTTGTTCAGAGAGTCAAACAGGTGTTTTGTTTTGCTCATATTCCCGTCTATCATATCATATGTATCATACCGGCTCGCAGAAACAATCGACCAATCAGAGCTTTGAAGGTGGGATTCAAGAAGTAACATCTTTCAGTCTAGCCCTCTTACAGGTGTTCAAATGACATAAATACACGATAGAACTGAATACGTCAGTCTCAGCTGAACTTAAAGTTGAATGCTGATGTGAGTTTGTTAAACTTTAGCATGTTTTCATGCTAACTGTATACCCCTGCTTATTGGATTTAGATTTAAACTACCCTATATAACAGAGATCTTGGTGTCTTTAGATTTGACATTTAACTGTGCTGACTCAAACAAATTACCTCTGAAGTGTAAATTAAAATGTCTCCTGTTTTTGCCACAGCAGAGGTCCACATGTTGTTAATATGTCAGTGTTTCTCTCTGACTGTTTATTTCCAGAGCGAGAGAAGACTCAGTGTGAGCGCCACAGAGAGGAAACTCAGGGCGCCACCTCCGGCTCCCATCTTTTCTCCTTCTTCCGTCCTCGGCCCGCCGTCAGTCAGTATGTCCCTCAGTGTGACGAACACGGAGCCTATGAGCCCACGCAGTGCCACGCCAGCATCGGACAGTGCTGGTGTGTGGACGCCAACGGCCAGGAGATCCCCAACACCCGGACCGGACCTGGCAGCACCCCTCTGTGTGAGTCAGCTCACCGCTCATCCAAGGAAATTCAAGCTACGACTGATTTCACTTTGTCATTTCAGCAGGGTTGGGAAAGTTACTTTGGAAATGTAAGAGGTTACAGATTACTAGTTACCCTATTTAAAATGTAATAAGTTGTATATCTATTGCAATTACTTTATCAAAGTAATGTTACTTATTACATTTGATTACTTTTTGATTACTTTTCCAAATTTGTAACGAATGTTTTCAACTCTTGACCATTTTCAAATGTTTTTAAACCAGGCAGTGTTAATAAAAGATGTGGGGCGCTTCAAATTCAAACAAGAGCCAATCAAAAGCATCAGAACAGAATCAAACTTTACTGAACGGCCTTGACTGGAAATGGCAAAAGAAGACATTGTGCACATGACAAACATGCAAAGCAACAAAATGAATTTTATTCAACATATAGCTGAAGCTTTTTACGGAAAGTATTCAGATGTAACCCCCTGGAATAAGTAACTGTAATTTAATTACACATTTTCTGAGTAATTCTAACAGATTACAGTTACATTTATTTTGTAATTAAATTACATAATTTCGTTATATGTAACTAGCTACTCCCCAGCACTGCATTTTTGCATTTTTGGACACAGGAACATTCTCCACTAAACAATAACATCTCCCTCCTCATCAGGTATTAACCATGCAGTGACTCCTCCTCCGGTGGGTCCGACGCCGCGGCCTGACGTTTACCCCGTCGCTCCAGGAAGTCACCTGCTGTTCGCTCAGAGCGGAAAGATCGAGCTCGTCCCGCTGGACGGATACAGCATGAAGAAGGAGGAGGCCAAACCTCTGCTGCACGTACCTGTAAGAAAACCAACACCTGACGGCCAAACAGCCTCCAGAAAGCATGGAAGGGTTCAGATTTCCTCCCTCAGGCAGCAGTTTGTATCGAGTACAGCTGAGGCTGATGGGAATGTCATCAGTTCTGTTGGTCATTTGGTTGTGAACCTACAGAAGCACTAAGCAGTCATGGATTCTTGTGTTTAATTTCCTCTGTTTTCTCAAGATCTCGAGTTAAATTATCTTGTTCTCTCGGAATAACAAAGCTCTCTTTTTTTTAGATAAGGGGATAATTAATCAAATTATTAAAATTTATTTATTTCGATTTATCAACTTATGTATTTAACTATGCTAATCTCAGGTACAAAACAAATGGGAAATAGACTTGATCAGCTGCATTCGTGTTCAGGATATCCACCACGCAGCATGCAGCAATTCTCTTGTACTTTGAGTCATCTGGTTAAAGTGTCTGTCTCTCTTGTTGATAACATGAACGATGTAAAAATGCATGCTGCGCTGTTTCCTGTGTTCCACAATGCTCGCGACTACCTGCAGCGTTTCTATTCATGAGGTTTAACGTGCTGTTCAGGCCGGTGTGACCAAACCTCATCCTTGATAGTGGTTGATTACAGATGAAGCCTGGATTTAACAGGAAGTTGATGAATATAAAACTAATTAATTAATTTTAAAAAAGCTGATAAATTGTCACGTTGTATTTAAAAAAAAAAACAAAAAACAACGGCCTTTTGTTTTCTGGAGATCACGAAGAAACAGAGGACATAAGAATCCATGACAGCCTCCAAATAAACCAAAGTATTAGACTTATTAAAATGTTGGCCTGATGATGGCACTAGATGGAAAGTCGAATGGATTCATCCTCTGAATAACAAGTGTATTAAAATTCCATCCAATAGCTGACATTTTCAGCATGGCTCATAAACAAAGCAGCTAATGTGTGAAAAGGTGAAGTCAAACATCGCAACATCTCTGTACTGAACACACAGACATGAATCTGACGTCCGTCATTATAAACTGTTCTTTTACTGAAATATTATTTTCATTTTAAAGCAAAATTTTACAATAAATTGGATTTTTTTTGTAGTTTTGGTTGATCGCTCTCTGAGAGTAGATGCTGAGATTTGGAAACTCAATACCTAAATGAGCTTCTTGTGGACAAGCTGAGATAATTTTGAGTTTGGAGACTTTCTGCGGTTTACGACATTTGAGCCTCATATCTGTGCAGAACAGTCAGACTGTGTCACTGTTGTCATGAATGAAGTTTAACTTTTTCTGCTTCCTATGGACAATCATCTAATTGTTCTTTAACAGATTCCAGCATCAGAACTCTTTTCTTCTCTGTGTAGAAGTCATTCAGCTCGGCGTCTTGGAGGCTGAAGCATCGCTGACGTTTTGTCTCTGAGACAACAGACTCTTTGAAAGCGTCTCTTAATGAATGAATCGACTGTGTCTTTCTGTCAGGACCGGGTTGTTATCGCTGTGGCTTTTGACTGTGTGGAAAAGATGGTTTACTGGACCGACATTACTGGCCCAGCCATCAGCAGAGCTCGTCTGCGTGGAGGAGACATCAGCCCAGTCATCACAACAGGTACAGCAGATGCCACCTCACCACAAACGTTAAGTCACCGCCGCAGGAAATAAAACCAGAATCAGACCCAGATGATGAAGTGATGACATTTTATATCCAGAAGGTCAAACGTCAACTTCACTATGACATCATAATGTTCTGCAAAAACACTTTTCTGCCCATTATTGAACACCAGAACTCAGGAACAGAAGGAGAGATTGTGACAATATTAGAGCCGAGCCCAATACAATACAAGTACTTTCAAATAGAGAACAAATGCAGTACTTTCAAGTAATTTTAGTGAAAATATAGTTTAAAAATAGGCTAAATTGTTATTATATTGTTATAAAATAAAACAAATACAATCCAAAAATAAGTGACACACTGGGCTCAGGTCGGGTTCGGCTTGTTGGTTTTTGCTGATTTTGAGCTTCAGCTGATCGTCGTTGCATCATATGACAAAGCTCTGTCGGGGCTCAGCAGCTGATCCAGAGCCCCTCTCCAAACTGATGTCAGAACCTTGTCTGTTCTGTCCGTCCTCAGGTCTCGAGAGTCCTGAAGGCATTGCCATCGACCACGTGGCTCGTCTCCTCTTCTGGACCGACTCCATGCGCGACACCTTGGAGGTTTCCAAACTAGACGGCAGCCAGCGCCGAGTCCTGTTTGACACGGACCTGGTTAACCCTCGGCCCATCGTCACTAACCCGGCCTACGGGTGAGTGTCGAAAACTAAAATGATGAATGAATCTAACACACTTCAAAGCGACATGATTTTAGTAACTGTGGTTGTGACAACATGAGCGCCAGCAGGAGGAATCTGCTGTAACTGGTTTCATCTCGCTGCTGCAGGCGGATCTACTGGGCCGACTGGAACAGAGACGGGCCTAAAATTGAGATGTCCAACATGGATGGGACAGAGCGGACTGTCCTGGTTAAGGACGACCTCGGACTTCCAAATGGTCTGACCTTTGACCTTGACAACCAGCAGCTGTGTTGGGCCGATGCAGGTAAGACACAGCTGACAGGAAGCTGAATTATAGCCCAACTGATATATCAGTTTGTTATTGGCCGATATTGGCCTGTCACAATTAAATCGGTATCAGTGTTTATGTTCTCTGTTATGCGCTGATATTAAAACTGTTTTTAAAGGCTGAAAAGGTTCTTCAAGGGATTTAAAATAGTTTAATTATGTAGTTTGTCCAGCAGATGGCGGTCTGTCATTTATCAACTAATAAGTTTAGCGTTTCTCATTCAGTTTGGAATAAATTTTGTTCTAATGTGAGATAATCTGCGTCCGTTTACATATTTTTGTCGCAAAGATTTGATAACTACATTAAAAATATAATAATATTTATATACTGGATATTGAAATTTTCTTGCTCCCCAATATTGGCGTCTGCCCCTAAAGTCCCATTTCGGACGTGAATCATTAACATTCAGAACTGATCCTGCGGTTGTCAGTGCAGGTAATCCTCTGTCATGTGTTCAGTACTGATGGTCTCTGATTGGCTGACGGTCTGCAGGTACTCGTAAGGTGGAGTGTATGGATCCTCACAGCAGGCTGAGGAGGCAGATCGTTGAAGGGATCCATTATCCGTTCGCTGTTGTCTCCTTCGGAAGGAACCTTTACTACACCGACTGGAGGAGGTACCACACACGCACACATACACACACACACACACACACACACACACTGCCATGCTCAACTGTTTTCAGTCAGGGCACTAAACTTTTAACGCATTGTTCATATTTACTTTGGATTAGCTTTTTAACCTTTGAAAGCAATTGAAGTTAAAGCTGACTGATTTTTCATAAGCTACTTAATCCAAACACTGAAGGCTCCAGCAAACAGAACTGATGTGAATGAAAGCTGAAACATCAACAGACTCAGAGTCTGAGTGGATGTGAAATAAACAGTCCTGCTGTTCTGTAAACGCTGTCACATTTAGGTGTGTTTTACAGCGTCGTTCATCTGAACGTCACACATCGCTGAGTGGATTCCACTGAATGTCTGTGTGACGTGTTTATGGTCATTACTTTGCAGGGAGGCGGTGGTCGCTGTGGACCGTCACTTACAGAAAGAGACTGAAGAGTTTCTGCCACAGAAACGCTCACGGCTGTACGGCATCACCACGACAACCACTCAATGTCCACAAGGTACAAATCTGTTTCACTTATGAGCATCAGGTTTCTCAAGCAAAATAATGATGTGTGAGCTGAACCTGGGCAAGTTTCTTGAATATTGAGTCACTCGTTCTCTTTCTTTCTGTGAGACATTAAATAATTTAACAGAAGGTCAGGATGTGGTTAGCTTAGCTTAGCAAAAAGACTGGAAGCCTACATGTGATACAAAGATTCATTTGATAAAATGGAAATAGGTCTAAAGATGTCTCTATGCTACGGTGATAAGTCAACTGTCAAAATATAAAATTAATCCATGATTAATAAACAATTAATTAGTTTGAGTCATTTTTAAAGAAAAATTGTCCAAATTCTGATTTCAGCTCGTCAGACCTGAAATTTTTTCTTTCTTTCTTTGTTTTTTTCTTTTTTAAATTCTGACAGTAAATAATTTTTTGTGGTTGTGGACAACAGAAGGACAAGATCACGCTGGACTTTAGCAAGCAGTGAAACCCTTTTCTCAACATTTTATAGACCAACAAAATAATCAACTAATCAAGAAGATGATCAGCAAATTAATTGATGATGAAATAAGTGAAATAATCATTAAATGCAGTGTCATTGTGAAGAAGCTGCACATCTGCAGGTTTGGGATGAAAGAGTCTTTAAAGGCCCATCCCAGTGTTCTTACATATCATTAAACCCAAAATAGCTTTATCTATGAGATATTGTGTTTGTTTACATTTTGTCCATATTCAATAAACACTACAGAAAGAAGCTGAAAATGTGTGACAACGTTAAGTCTGTGTCAAAATCCTTCTTCACGCTAGTATTCGAGCCTGGAAGGCAGCACTTGTAAGGAACTATTTTTCCAGGCGTAATAACTTTGGTCTCCACCCCTCCTGGCTCTTCTCTCTCTCTCACTCCAAAATAAATGTGTTTTTATATCCTGTTTCAACATAAATGGGGTTTAAAAATGCAGTCTGAGATGTAATAAAGTAAACACATGGTCACATTTTAACAACATTTGAAGTGGAGAGGGGCGATCTCTGCTGATGGTGAGATGTAAAAATAGACCGGTTTGCTCCTTTAAGATTACAGCAGCTCAGTGGCTGCAGTGGGAGAACAGATGCACTCAGTGACCGTAGTAATCGATTCCACACGTATAGTGTGAGGAAGGATATAAGCGTGGGAACAGCGCTGCACAGCAACCTCAGGGGAGCCAGCTGTGGACTCACATCTGGCTGCGAGCCCTGAAACATTCTGCTGCCTGCGTCCACCTGCTGCTTTCTAAGTGATGATGACGTGTTTCAGCCACCAATGATGACACGTTCATGCGCTTCCTGAGGCTGCGATGCAACATGTTCATTTGTCACTTCTTCTTGTTATGAGTTCAGTGTCAGCCGCCGGTGGACACGTTTGAACATGCATTGTAGACGTCAGCGCTGTGAGGCTTCACTGCTAGGCTGTTTGTAAAGATCACAGCCTCAGTTTCAGAAAAAGTTCATTTAAGTCTAGAAGCTGCAATTTAAACCTGCTTCATCTTTAGAAAACTCCAGGTTTCACTTTCAGGACACTTTGATCTATAACAATGAAAAGATTGACAGCTCGTCTCCTCTTCCTCCCTGAGTGTTAAAATAAAGCCAAAATATTGTGATAAAGGCACTGCCATGTTGCGCTGGTGACGTTATTTGAAGCCAGAGTCTGTGATCTGGGGGTGATGTAGCATGCTTGGCTTACATTATCCTCATTTGAGACAAAATTGAACTTTGCTGCTGAAAGTATGAGCCCTACCGATTCTACATTATTTCCCTCTTTTTCCCCTTTTTCGGTGCAAAATGCTGCACACACACGTTTAGTACTTTAGTGACTACAGGTTGCCTCATATTCGATGATTCTGAAGTCCTAAGACTCCAAGACTTGACATTCATCCAGCGTGCACTGTACATAACTAACTACTACAAACCAGGTGGAGTATTTTTTCCTCCATGCCAAAATGTGAATGTGTTGAGCCGGACCATTTCCCAGCGCTGAGTGCTGTGGAGAGAAGTCTGGCTACACGATGCTAGTATACTCAAGGCAAAAGTAACCAATTATTTCTACATACTTTGGTTGTTTAACCATCATCCATCAGGTAGAAATATTGTCCGATGCACAGATTGTCTTTTGGTTCCTTCTTTAATAGTAAATCTGTGTTGTATAGCTCATTCAACGACATTGTAAGCTCCCCCATGTTTGCTTTCAGATCTGCAATGCTTGCTATTTCTGCCTTGCTGCCTGAAGTTCAACACAGTGAACTTTGAGCAACAGGGCAAAATCTGTGTGCATTCACATGGACGGCAACTATCGCCGTCAAAACCGATTCGACCAGCTCTTTAGTGTTTGAAATGACTGCAGGTGGTGAGTTGCCATGCGGCAGTTTGAAAAAAAACTTGACTCTCAAAATGAGTCGTTACCTGAACCTGAGACGTCTTCAACATGTACGATGCGTATAAACTTTAATGTTTCTGATAGGATTATAATTTATTCATGATTTTATTTTGAGCTCAGCTCATTTGACCATAAAGTTGCCAGAAGCCAGTTTTAGAATGTAAGGCAGGTTATTTGTTTCATCAGCTCATAGCGGCAACACCTGTCTATCGCATGCTTTCTGAAATGACCCATAATTTGGCTGGAAATACGTTGCCGTGGTCTGAATACAGAGCCAAGGAGAGGTGATAGGTCTAGTGTTCTTTCAGATCACCTGAATTACAAAATGCCGAAAGATTATTATGGGATTTTAATGTGATGACACCAAAATAAATAATAAAAAATAAAGTTAATGTCTGAATTTTTTAACACGCTTTCCATCTCTCTCCTCTCAGCTTATAACTACTGCTCCAACAACGGCGGCTGTTCTCACCTGTGTCTGCCGCGGCTCGGCGGGTTCACCTGCCGCTGCCCGGATGCCGCCGACGCCAGCGGGCACTGTGAGGAGAGGCAGCCATGAGGTCAGCAGAGCGACGAGGACGCGGCTGCTGCTGGGAGAGAAAAAACAAAACACACTTAACTGAATTCTGGTGTTTTCTGGTTTTCTTACTTGAATTGAACTTTTCTACGATCAGCTTAGAGCTTTATGTGTCTTTGGCCTCTGAAGTGTTTCAGACCTCACTGTGTTCATGATGTCACACTTCAGGTCAACCTGTGATGTCATTGACTTTCTTCCTCTGAATCTTGACTTCAGATTCAGCTTCTGTGTTTGTTTCATTCCAAAGTGAGAAAAAGTCACAAACTGTGGTGTACAGGGATTTTGAAAAGACAACAGGTAAACTAAAAACACCTTGATAATTATATGAAAAGGTACAAAATGATGAATTTCACGTTTTTTATTGTATTTCTAAAGTGAAACTCTCTAGTTGCTATGTATTCATTTCTTATAGATGTGATCGGAGAGGTTATTGCGAAAAACAATCAGATTTTATTCAGTCAATCTTCTGTAATGATCAGATACTTGAGGGATGAACCTAGGGCTTCAAAATGTTTCAAGAGAAAAACCTACATTTGTAAAAATGTTGCAGTTTAAAATGATTTGCAAGCCTGACAAGATGTTTGAGTCAGGAGTCCACTTATTCCTGAACAGCCACTGTGCCTTTGAGATCCGTCAGAAAGCAGAAAGTTTCTCATAGTTGATCAAATCTGAATCATAATGACAATCACACTGATCTGCTGATGGATAAATCCAGTCAGAGCCACAGACTCATGACCACTTGTTGCAGTGATCAAATGCAGTCACATCAACCAAAGGCGGACATTAACACCTCAAACAGAGTTACTTTAACATGTCAGTGCAATCAGGAGTCACAGATGCTTGCCAAAGGAGCCGTAGTTGTTACAGCAAAGAAATACACCATGTTTTTTTGTTGTTTGTTTTTTTAAGAATTGAAAATGGTGGAAAAGCTGTTAGTTTGCAGACTGATCCACAGCCAGCAAGTTCATCCAAAATTAGATGTGTAAGAATATATTGATCCAATAGTTATCGCGGTTATGTTTCGTGATATTGAATCACTTCTCAAAAACAGTGTCAGTTTTTAATTAATAGCTTAAATGCAAAGATTCATGACAGAAATTCTGATTGCATAAAACGAGTAAACTTTTTTTAAAACTTTTTTTAAACTGAGATTTTATGGATATTGTGGTGCGTCCTTCATACCTTGAAAATTTGCAAAATTAGATCGGAAAAAAAAAAAACGCAGTATTTTTGTATCCTAACCATTGTACCTCGATGCACAGCCCTGTGCAAAATGTTGTTTATTTGGCTCTGAGATGAAGCTTTTTTTGAGCCAGAGGGTAAAGAGAGCTTATTTAGATACACTTTAATGTTCAGCTGATGTATTTTAAACATTTTTCTGATATAATCCTGACAGACAGTCAAAAGCTCAGACAGACTCAACAGAGAAAATATTGCAGGTCACTCGTTCATCAGTGTGACAGGTCGTCACCTCTGTGGAGTTTCTGCACAGACCGGACTGCACGATGAAACTTCAAGATTCATGATTTGTTTGTTTGTCTTGAGGGAGATTTGTCGTGGACAGAAGGCTGCTGCATGAAAATACAGATCGAACAGCACAAGTGGCAGATACATGCCACACCCCCACCACCACCACGCCACCTCGAGCCTGAGTTTAGGAGATTCACTGAAATAGGGATGAATGAGAATTAATATCTGTTAAAGTATCTCTCTTTATAACTTCAGCAGCTTCACCTAAAAGATGCTGATTTGCTGCAGTGAAGATGAATGACACAGCCTAAAACAGACGGGATGTTGTCTGTCTTTTTCTATGATAAAATAAAACCAACCTGAAATCATTCTGTTTTAATAATCGTGTGCGATTTTATAATTTTTTCCCTGTTTTTTTCAAAATGTGACATTCATTCTAATCTTGTTATTTTGGACCTCTGACAGCATCACTGTGAGCCAGCGAGCCGTCCTGGTGATGACAGAGTTCAATGAGGCCAAAAATGTTTCTCAGATTTATTCTGTTGTTTGTGATAAAACTCAGTTTATGTTTTATATCAGCTTGTAAATAATTACCTGACATGCAGACGATGTTCTCAAATTAATTTTTAACAGTGCCTGAGATCCTACCTGATGATGATGATGATGATGATGATGATGATGATGAGAAAGGTGCGTGCAGGTTGGTCTGCTGGCTGTAGCTGTGTGAACTTGTCATGTAAGCATCATTTTTGCGGTGACAATAAGTTCCCGTCACTGATGTCATCAATAATAAAATAAATGAACATGTTTTAGTAAAATCTTTGTTTTCTAATCCTCATACAGACGTCGGTGACTGCCAAGATGAAAATGAAATCAGTAGATCCAATATAGACTCATTGTTTCTGATTTTTTTTTTTAAAAAGTTCTTCCGCAATTAAGACCACGTTCAGTGTAAGTCCTCAAATGTCCACTTGAGGCTCCAAAGCGAGTTAAGTTTTCAGCCTGATTGAAAACGTGTTTTTTGTCTCTGTAGCTAATTTCCCCGTTCATAAAAACAATACATGGCTCAGTTTTTATAAAACTTAATCCAACAATATTTAGGCTCTAAATTATGCATAATTATGGGCGTGGCCACTTTGACTGACAGCAGCAGCTAAAGGTCTGTTAGAAGGTGAACTCCACCTCTCTGCCATATTTGTGTTGTTGTTCTCCGGGCATTTTGGGGAGTTTTTCATGCAAATATCGGACAGATATTATTACTTGCTGTGAGGATAATTGTACTAACAGACTGTTCAAGAAGTCAATGCTCCACCTACACTCATCATGTCAGGACTTTACAGGAAGTACTGTTTAACCCAAAAACTGACCATCAGCCATAGTGAACATTAACATCCTGTACAGCCTTAATAAAACCAGTTTTACATTAAAAAAAAAAAAAAAAACAATCTTTGTTAGCATAGTTTAATGTTTCCTTTTCCTCATATTAGGGGTCGGGGTAAAACATTTTAGTCCAATGAAATTTAAAGGAAAACTATGCTGAAGATCAAACACACCTTTATGTTGAAGGCAGCCATCTTGGATTCACGGCAGGTTCAGCTGATTCCCACAACAGGAAGAAAAACTGAGTTGAAGCATCCTGAGAAAATTCCCAAACTTCTATTTAGTTACAAATGTTTGTATGAAAGTGTTTTTTCACAAGCAGCAGGTACTCAATTCTTTTCTTAGTAATTGAAG
>JAQLOL010000019.1:10807408-10820241 GCA_029783665.1 Naso thynnoides
GCCAATAGTGTAACAGCACTGATGCAATGTGGTATCTGTGGTCAGTTAGCAACATTTTCCATGGTGATGGTTTGAAGTTCTCTATAGAGCTTTAAAGCATAAGTATAAAAGCATTAATATCAAAATTTACCTACATAAAAAGAAAATACTCAAAGTATCTGAAATTTCACTAAATGTACTTATTTACAATTCACCTCTCGTGATGGAAGTATTCTGACAAAAAACAAACCTCGAAGATTTCTGGCAGAAAGAAAGAAGCCTGAACACTCAGCAGAGTCTTTATGTGCTCCAACAAATTTATTCTAAAAAGCAGAAATCCAATCAATTAAGTGTTCCAGTAAAATTGAAATATGAAAGTCAAAGATCAAAACACACAGACTTTTGTCTCAGCGACAGTTTGTAGCCTGTGACCTTGAGTGTGTCTGAAACTCCACCTGAACTCATCATGACTGAACGTTTCAATGTTTCATTTTTACTTTATGAGCAAATCAAATGTTGCACTTTTCTATCAGTCGTTGTTAAACCACAAACTGACCTTCTGTTGTGACGCACACGTTCTGATCTGATACGTGATGTGGTGACTTCAGAGCTGAAGTTAACTAAGGAAAGGTAACATTTAAAAGACTCAGAACAATCAAACCCCCAGAGGAAAAAAACATGATTCTATTTTTAACCAGGCATCAAGGAATTAAACATAAAGCATGTACAATAAAGATACTTAAATATGATATTATACACACACACACACACACACACACACACACACACACACACACACACACACACTGTGTTGAAGTGTTCAGACACAAGAGCAACAAACGACTGCAGTCAGATCTGCAGATGATCAAACTGCTCTTCGCAGGTTGAGGATGATAAAATTTGAGCTAACTGTGATCACAGCTCCCTTCATCTCTGTCTGTCCATCTGTCTGCTGAAGAATCTATGGTAGCCTTCAGGTAACATTTGTACAGTCAGCGTTGGTTTGTCCCTCCAGGGCTACTGTAGTAACATGGCGAACTCTCTGCAAGAGGAGATGCTGCCTCTCTAGATATAATGAATCATTCTGAAAAAATAAAAATGCAATCAATCGTTTTTCGGGTGATTCAAAGCTAATAAAAACATTTATGAACATGACATTTATTTCTGCAAACAGATCCACAGAAATGCCAGAAGGTTGTTTTTGTGAGTGAAGCAGTGGATTTCATCCCTGAACTTAATTGCATGCGTCATTATGAACGGTAGTTTTCTCCACACGTAGTTGGACTGTCAGCAGATCCAGTCGGAGTGATTATGAAGGAAATGCGGCTCTCAGAGTGAAGCCGTGTGCAAGCAGCTCAGGTTGAGTCCTGAAGCCTTATGTTGTGTCTCTGCTGTGGACCGGCTCAGTTCCTCGCCTCCTGGTCAGGGTCAGGACCAGCGAACCAACACCTGGTCTCCGTCCTCTATGGAGTAAAACTGCAGAGTCTGCATGTCGCTGTCGATCTGAAACTCTGTCCCCACCATCTGCAAAGACAGGAGCTTAATTTCAGCATGAGAGTCTGCACGACTGAATGCTGCTCATAGTTTTGTTCACTGTATAGAGAGAGTCTGCTCTGCACAAATAGACACAACTTTATTAGCTGGGGACTCAGCTGACAGGAAGAGACGGTGTTACAGGTCGGCCAGCTCAGTGCTGCCACCTGCTGTTGGATGATGATGCACACAGTCATTGTACCTTCACTACTAAAGACTATGAATCAAAGTTGGAACTGTGCTCATATTTTTTTAAAGTGCCAATAATCATTTCTACAGTATTATCCCATCATAGAGGAAATTTTATTAAAAAAAAATTAAAAATGTAATGTTCGGCTCTGTCTCACAGTTCAGCATTAATGAAGAGCTTTGGTGGAGATTTAATGTCGAAATGTCAAGATAATTTTCTGACCATATCCCCCCATCCCACCACCACCACAAACAAAAAGGAACTAATTGAATAGTCTATGAACTGTCAGAAAACTCTGACAATTACAAAACACAGTCATAAACATCCATTCTGTCATAATGCTGTGTTTCCTTTGAGCTTAATCTCTCCTCTATTAAGATGTATGTCACCGCTGACCCGGCCTGCCAGCTTACCCATTTGGACAAATGCTGACTCGCCTCTGATGCTGCTTTGATACAACCTCCACAGGCGAATCAGAGACAGCTGAAACTGACCATAAAACCGCCTCTGTAACTTTTATACAGACAGCGAAGCAGAGGAAAGGCGCACAGTGTACACGGGGCTACAAACACAGAGCAGGAGCTGGCGTACCTTGGGAGAGGTGTAGCTGAGCCTCTGGTCTGATGGATGAACCTTCAGCAGTCTGTATAGGAGTCCCTTCACCTTCTGAACAGTCATGGAGGCTGCAGATCAAAACACACACTGTTCAACTCAACTGCACGTGATTTCACTTTTCTGTTTCATTTGGGAACTTCTTTCCGCTGCTGTGTTCTTGTCTCCACAGGTGTTCTATCGTTAAGACAGGAGAAATTCTTTCTCTGCTGTTTTACCTGGAAGTTTCTTCTCTATCGGTGTTCGTTCTGCGTCGTCAGGAAACACAAATGTGATCTCTGGAGAGGAGAGACGAGGCAAAGATCAGCGTTCAGAAAATATCACTTCATTCTGGCAGGAAAGACAGTATGGTAAGTCATGTCCTCTATATATCAGCCAATCAGAGAGGAGGTCGTAGAAAGAGGAGGGACTAACTTAAGAGTTGATTTTTCAGAGCGAAGGGCTTCGGCTTCTGCAGCTCGCCTTCCTCTGGAGCTCCGTACTCTGAAACACAGACGAGATTATCAGAGGAGGCGTCTTAACTATAATCACAGAACATCGTAAGAAATAACAATAAATGCCATGACTCAAATGACATTGACAACAGTCAGTGAAAACTCGTTGTCACAGCGTATCTGATATGTCAGACAAGTGGAAGCTTGTAAACCAAACAACATGGAATGAATTCCCATAGTTCCACTGGCTACAAACTACCGACAGTCACTGAACCACCACCATCACCTCTAGATGTTAGTACGGTCACATTTTACTCACTCTGGCCAATCAGCTGCTCTGTGTTGGTGAAGTGGGTGTGGCTTACTATTGATGAGGCTCTGGTAACGAGGGTGCTGACTGGTGAATTGGCTGCTGGGCTCACTGCCCCCACCGGCCTTCAGCCACTCGACTCCAAACATCTTGATGTAGTCCAGCTCCGCCCCCCTCCTCTCGTCAGGGTGGATCTGATGGAAACCATGGGAACAGGTCAGCACTGTTTTCTCTAACACACACACACACACACGCACACACACGCTGGTTCAAACTCACCTCATGGCCATTGAGGACGACCAGTCGTCCCAGCTTAGCGATGATCAGCTGACTGGCTGTTGTAGAGTTTCCATCACTGCTGACCAGTTGGTTATTACGGCAAGAGAGTCGATCCAAACTGGGCAACTTTGCCAACTCGTCCACCACACACCACTGAGAGAGAGAGAGAGGGGGGGGGACAGATGGGAGGATCAATACTGGACGAGACTGATTCAGAACATTTTCACTGAACTCTTCCTGTAAATCTCTGAACGTGACTCTGAACAGCTGCTTGACTTTGTTTCTGAGCAGAAAGCGACGCTGACCTCACTGATGTTGTTGTCATCCAGGATCAGAGTCTTCAGCGCTGGAAACATGGCCGTCTGACATCCTACAGAGGAAAGATTCAGTGTTCACAGCTGAACCATCAACAGCTCCACTTTTATCCCACTACGTTCAACATTGTGAAAAACATTGGGCTTCCTTTTTCTGTCAAATCATAATCAGTATAAATATTCACGAAGGATGTGAAGGTCACACAGCAGGAAGTGTGTCATGTGTAACACTGTAGCCAAGAGCGGACTGATTTGTCCTACAGTGAGCTGTCAAGAACGAGTGAACGGACGTCTCTGAAAGCGCACTTCATCATATGCGAGTAAAACTCTCATGGTTGGTTTATTACGCTCCGTTGAGTTGCCGCAGTGTCCTGGCCACAGTCGGCAAAAAATGACGTCATAGCATCATTCGTGATGCACAAAGCAACCATGTACCTGCTGCTTCTCACCTGATAATATTATCGCTAGGTGAAACAGATGCTCACAAAAAAAGAAAAGGTGGAGCAGAAAAGGAGAGAATTAAAAAGAGAAACGCCCTCGTCACAGGTGCAGCAAAACGCCTTAAATAAGTGACATGGTTAGGGACCAGGTTAGTCTAAAGTACCCAGCATAATTAACATTAGCTCAGTAAGCTAGCTAACGACAGTGTGACAAAACGACTCATTGGCTTCACAGCAAGCACTTCTGTCAGAGGAAGAACTAAATCAGAGCGCAACAGAGCGATCATCACATTGAAGGCAGTGTTTAAACTCTGACGGTGAAACGAGTCATTTTGTGGAGGTTGTGTGATGCTACAAACAATTAATCCACCATTTAAGCCACAACAAGCGAGGAAGACGCTGGCTGCGTCAAGCTGCACACAGGAAGTCATAGAAACGGCAGAGAATTCAGTCAGTCATCAGAATAAAACGCCCTGTGCAGATTGTTTGTTTGACTAAATCACCTACGGCATGGAGACAGGTGAATGAACATTTGTTTTAGACTGCTACAGTGATGTTTTTAGCTGAATGTGACTTGTAGAACTAGAAATGTAGGCAGGGTGGTCTGGGATGGAGTCAAACTCGGCCTGAATCATCATCCCAGTCCGCCCCTAACTATAGCTGTTGTTAAGTTTTGTTACCGGCAGCGGCACTATCGAATCGAAGGTGAGACAGTCCAGTCTGCGTCAGCTTCAGCTGCTCCAGTCTGCAAGGAAACAACATAGAGTTTGTTTGTTCAGCCTATTAAAAACTCAAAACTCAGCTCAAATATGTTTCATGTGTTCTTGTTGTTTTTTTCATGAGAGTATCTGATTTAGACATTTTACTGTTTATTTACTACTTATTAGATATATTATTCTACACTATCTTTTATATTCTGTGCTGTATAACAATCCCAGCTGACATTGGGCGAGGACAGGGTTCACCCTGGACAGGTCACCAGTTCATCACAGGGCTGACATATAGAGTCAAACAACCATTCACGCTCACATTCACACCTACAGGCAGTTTAGAGTCACCACTTAACCTGCATGTCTTTGGACTGTGGGAGGAAGCCAGAGGACCCAGAAGGAACCCACGGGACACAGGGAGAACATGCAAACTTCACACAGAAAGGTCCAACCCCAGCCGGGTATTGAACCCAGGACCTTCTTGAACTATTACTTCTGTTACTTTGTATTGCTTCTTTATATTTTATGTGCCATGCTTTATTATACTGTGCTCTATTTCATTGTGCTACATTAAGTTTTACTGTTTTGTTACAGTAGATATTTTATATATTATATATTAATACAGTCATGCTTGATCAAATTTAATATTAGTCCTACAAGATTCAAACCTAAACTTTTTTTATTATCACTATTTTGTGCCTTTATTTTGACAAGACAGCTGAAGGATTGGATGGGAAGTAAGGAAGACAGAGGGAATGAATAGCAGCCAAGGGCCACATGGTGGAATCAAACACACCCGCTCTACCAGCTGAGTGTGTGGGTGCTGTACCTGGGCAGAACAGCAATGTTGGGCACGCTGTCCTGCTCCAAAGGATTCAGGGACAGACTGAGACTCTTCAGTGACTGCAGGACACCGTCAGGCCTTCAGAGAATCAGAGACATGAGTCACACAAAGTCTGCACAGTGTCAGAAACATCAGGAAGAGGCAACAGGAAGCACGAGCAGCAGCTTTACCTCTGAAGCTCTGTGATGTTGTTTGCTTCTACACAAAGATCCTGCAGCTGTGGCCACATGGGGGCGCACTCCAGGATCTGAACACAGACCAGCACAGGCAACAGCAGGAAACAAGAGTTCACCCACACATTTATACTGACTGTTTGAACGTTTATCAGCATTAAAAAGGTATTTCTACATTTGATTTGGTTTAACACAAATGTTTACCTGAGGCCAGGTGAGGTCACACCCTTTGAGGTTGAGGACTTTGAGGCTGCAGAACGCCTGACAGTGAGAGGAGACATCAGAGGGCAAACTCAACCTGTTTTTGCTGAAATGAGACAAGATGAAGCGTTCAGTGGAGGGAAGAAGGGAATACCCAAACTCACACCCAGGGTGAAGGATGTGTACCTGAGAACCAGTTCCTCCAGCTGCTCCAGCTGTTGGGTGATTGCAGCCACGTCCTCCCAGCAGCACAGCAGAGTCCCACTGAGGTTCACAAACTGGACATCTGATCGCTGCCGTTAAGGAGTCACTGAGCAGGTTTACAAACACTGACAGTAATCGACAAAAACAACCTGACAGAGAAAACAGTCCAGTTTAAACTTCACTCAGGTGAGGCCTGCTTGCTCTGTGAAAAGATACTTGGTGTTGTTTTTCTGATTTCTCCGTCTTCTCCGGGCCCGTTCACCTCAGAGTTTTTCAGCACCAATGACGGGAGGCTCTTCAAGCTGTCAACAGAAAACAGAAGAACGGTCGAACAAAGGAAGCTGATCCTCACAACCTGACCTGTTAACTTCTGTCCAGCTACACAAAACTCTGTCCGCACCTGTGAACTCAGAGGCAGAAGATGGTCCACGACTCCTCATCTTGTAGTTTAAATCATGATCTAAATTCTCTAATTAAAGCTGTGGTACACAGTTTCTTTGGTGTCATCTGGCAAAAATCCTGTAATCTTTTAGCATTTTGCAATTCAGGTGGTCTGAAAGAACCCTAAACTTCTGCACCTCTCCTTAGCAGGTCATTTCAAAGAGAGTGTGTTCCTATTGGCTGCTCTGTGCTGTGCTTCGTAGCGACAGGTGACGTTGCTATGAGCTGATTGGCTGTTGAAACAAGTGACGTGAATCATGTTCTAAAACTGGCCTCTGGCAGCTTGACAAGCTGATTTGCAGGCAACACCGTCAGCCGGCTTGAGTTGTGCTAAGCCGGAGCAGTTTACACCGCTGCAACTTTCCCTGCAACAGTTTTGTCTCATCATGAATCTTTGGTGCAAACTGGACTTAAAAGAGAGAGCGACAACAAACGAAATAATACACGAGCCGGAGCAAAAACAGGGAGGGGAGGGTGCAGCGGAGTTGCTTCCTTAGGAGTCTCATGCTACATCTTGCTTGATTTCCAGACATTGCCTACCCCAGCTTCAAAGTCAGGATTTAAATAAGGGTGCATTCACACTAGATAATCTGTACCGTGCCTAAGCTGGTTTGACCCCCAAAGTCCAGTCTGTTTGACTAGTGTGAGCGCTCCGTTCTGTACTCGTGCACGGCGCGCTTTGTCAGTCCTGGCTCAGTATGGATGCACATGCACAAGCACAGGCATGGAGTGCCGACATCATTGTGACTGTTTGTGGAGGATTCACCTTAAATTCAGGCAGACAACAGCAAACAAAGTCCAGGTAAACAGTAGAGGAAAAATCTGAGACTGTCTTTTAGATCACAGACACCAGAGAACAATTTAAAAATTTTATTACAAGATGAAAAAAATGCGGGGAAAATACGGATCTCACTCCATAGATCAGCCTCAAGCATGCGAGTGTGAGTGCGCCGTCAGAATCCCAATTGCAGACAAAAACAAAAAAAGCTCACACCCGACTGCTGAATGCTGCAACATCACTCCGGCACGTAGTGATAGAATCAGTGGAAACATGACACTGAACTAATCTTGACGACAACACAAGTACAGGGTTTACATCAACAGCAAATTAACACGGGAGCAAAAACACAAACACGTTGCCAAAAGATAAAATGGGCTTAAGAGCAGTGACATCGTGCTGTCTGATGTCACAAACTCTGGAGATGATGAGCATCGTACCTGCGCTCCTCCACTGTCCACCACTCAAGCTTTTTGGAGGAGGCATCACTCAGCACCTCCTCTGAATTCATGAGGTACAACTGTTGCACTGCGGTCAGGAAGTCGACTCCAAAGCTCACCTTCGCTGGACGGACGAAGGAGCCTCCTGTAGGGCGACTGAGAGTGGAGAGAAAACCATCAGTGGCACAACAGATACCACACTGATCACATGTGTCGGAGATTAGATTAACAAGTTCTCATATTATAGGAGAAATGAAATCAAACTGCTCAAATGAGTGTTTAAGGGAGGCAGTGCTGCAGGATCACTGGAACTTCATTCGTCGAGTACTGACAATAATTTCAGCTTGTAAAATTTAAGTATCAGTAACTGCTGAAAATTACCTGCATGTAAAGTAGTGCACGCCGTCATGGCTGCCATCGTGTTTGCCTCTCTCAGGATGATCCCACTCAACACCGAGCCACACACCTGAACACACCAATCAAACATGTGCTAAGTGTTGGCGTGTCATGGATCTTATACAGTAAATTAAGATGCCTGAGGCTGAGCATGCACCAACAGGACAGTGCACATCACTCCAGTGTTTGTTTCAGAATATGCTGACTCTTTGTTTTTGTTAATTCATGCATTTATCTCATCAACTGGACTACTGTAATTTTCCTCCTACCTGCCTCAACAAATCTTCATTACATCAGTTACAAACTCTCCAAAATGTTGCTGATAGGCTACTAACAAGATCAGACAGATGGTCACACATTTCACCTCGAATCTTATTTTCCTTCTTGTTACTTTCAGAATTCATTTTAAAATCTTGAGGCTCACTTACAGAGCCCTGCATGGCCAGGCTGCACAGCACATTGTCGATATTTTGCACCCCAACACGCTGAGTCGAGCTCTTAGGTCCTCTAGTCAGGGTCTTCTAAGTTAAACTGGAACACATTTCAAGACTCGGGACCATCGTGCTTTCCAGTCAGTCACCCCTAACCTCTGCAACAGTTTCCCAATAGGCCTGAGGTCACTGGACACTGTGGACTCTTTTAAAAAATAAGGCGTTTAGATAGCATGTGATACTGTGTGTCTTTATTTGTCTCTCAGGTCTGCTCACCCTGTCTGTTTTATCTTGTGTCTTTGTCTACTCTTGTTTTGATTGTATTTGATTTTACCTCTTTGGGTGTAAATCACTTTGTGACTGCTGTCTGTGAAAGGTGCTACAATGTATAGATAAATATTTACTTACTCATTTTTGTTTGAGGTGTTTAATTGACTGCCCCCTGTCAAACATCTTTTAAACTCTTAAATTCATCCGTGTTTCTGAGATTTTCCCATAATCAAGACTGAATCACCTGTACTTTCAATCTGAATAGTCTATCTGCATCTTCTCTCTTTATTAAGTGCCTCATCTGTTGAAGCCTGTAAGAACGAATGCCAGTTCACTTAAAAATATAAGATTTGTTTCTTCATTTGCTGGCAAGGAGGCATATCATGACAAGGCAATATTCAGAGTTTAATGGGGAAAAAAAAGTTAAGTAACAACAAATGAGGAATAATAACCGAGTGAGTGAAATGAAATGTCCTTGAACCGGGTCTAACCTGCTGTCGGTGGCACCGGGCCCACATACCGCACCGTGGCCCGCTCCCCGTCACAAGAGACCCGCCTGCCCACCACGTCCGCCGGCATCTCCGGTTCCGTCTGCTCAACCCCCATGGAAGACTCCTGCCGACCAGAGACAACCCGGGACCAAAGAGACCCACAGCCCCTCGGTCCAGTCACTAACTGTGACGGTAATAACGTTAACGGTCAACTAATCAAAATACACCGTGATGAAATAACGCCATATGTTACATTTAGACCCAATTACGTTACAGTTACAATATAAGTTGTAGTAAAAGGTCAATGTAGTACTGCGCTGCTGATGGAGTCAGCGTTACAAGAGCTGAACTCGGACCAACATTACATTACCGTTACGTTACAAATACCGTTACTGCACGTTACACTGAGACTTCTTCGAATGATTTGAAGCGTACTTAGCTGTAACGTTGTTTTAAAAACAACATCTACATAACTTTACTGTAACTGTTACTAAAATGTAACGTTAACTTTTCATATAAGTCTGCTAAAAACGTTACGTTAGCTTTCAGTGTATTATTGAACATGACGTTAGCTTGCTGTGTTCTGTAGTTACAGCCAAAAATAAGAAAACTTGAATTCGTGACTGATATAAAAACACATACCGGAAACTTTATAATCAATGTTAACGTTACCTGTGAAGTTCTTAAAAGTGTATCATTAACTTGGCCTCTGAGATGTTTTAGCTAACACCAGCTTTCAAACGTTTTACGTTGGTATACCGGAAGTGGCCTATTTCGAAGCTGCACTCACTTCCTGGAAAAAAAATCTGCTAAAACTGCGAACAATGAATCCCAAATAAGCATAATTTCATCTATACACTCCCTAACATGCTTTTTACACATCTTTGAGTGTGTACATAAGTGTTAAGCTCAGTGGTAAAAATCGACGTTACTCGAGTGGAAACAAGAGGAACCTTTGTGCCACGGTGCTCATGTTCTCTGTGGGAAGTAATTCATAGCAGGACCACTGTGAGCTGGAAGCAAAACGTGTGGACGTGCTGCAACGTTTATTCTCGTGTTGTCGGAGTTTAAAGTCAGGGAAAGTCGTTTAAATGCTGCAATTAACCCGGGGAATTGCCTTTTCCAGCGTATAGAACAAACCGGAAATCAGTTTTCAAGCGGCGCTGGAATCTTTTATGAGAAACGATGAAGAAGAAGAATGATCAGAGGTTTGTTTACACTTTTTATTTCCTCGGTTAAGGTGAACGACTGTAGCCTGCGTCGTATCTGTGACCGCAGGTGAAATTCTAACACTATAACCCCGGTTTATATCATGAAGCTCACACCTAAAGTTCATCGCAGCTCTCTGCAGTGATAATGAAATGCATGTATTTAAGAAAAGGGAAAATAGATAAGAACCGATTCAAAGCCTTTATCGTGTCATTTGAGAATATGCTCTAGTGTTGTGCGTACGACAGTAAAAAATTTGTTGGGTCTCAGTGATCTTCTGGCACCAAGCGGTTATATTTTCAATCTCAAGCTGCTGTTACGCCAAATATCCTCCACAAAGCCTGTTCGCAGTATTGCCACTTCAGAATGTTAACTTTGTTCACACACTGTATTCTTAGAACAGAGTCTTTAAACAGTTCACAATCACCGGATCACAGCGGATCTGATTGAGCTGTTTCCAAGCAGCACATCACTGCTCAAAAAGATTAAAGTGTTCAAACTTTTGTTGCGTTTTTGGACCATATTAATAAGGGGCTATAATAAGTTCCATCATGAGAGTCGCTGGATTCTCTCCGGACCCTCATACATGTGTAATAAGCTATGCAGCTGGAATGTTCAGAGGGGGTAGTTGTTAAAAGTGTGATATTAAGTGTCATTCCCTTTAGTTTAGCAGCTATAATTATATATAAGTAAAAGATCTTAACACCTCCGAGCAGCAGTTCTGTCATGTTTTTGTTGGCTGTTCACCTTCATTGTTTCACTGTTTTTGACCTCAGAGAGGAGTCACCAGGACAGCAGTCAGCTGACTACGTGGTGGGTCAGGTGTCAGGAAGTTTGTTCACAAAGAAGAACTCTGCAGCTGCTGGATCGTCGCTGTCGGCTTTATTCAGCACCGCTGCACCAGCAGCACCTCGTCTGTTTCAGCCTGCGCCAAAGGTCAGTCACACAGATATGCAGACTCAGTGGTTTAACGGGCAAACAGGAGGAGATCATACATATGTTGTTTTCAGAATAATGTAGAATCTCATTAGATTTATCCGCTAAAATGTCCCTTGTGGTTGGTTGTTTGTTTTTGATTATGCAGCCTGTTCAGAAGAGCACAGAAGCAACGCAGCAGCAGAAGGAAACTGCAGAGGTCAAAGGTCAATCTGGCCAGAAGAAGAAGACAAAGAAGTTGCTTAAAGAGAAATCAGAAGCTGACCTGCAGCTGGAGAACAGGTGAGGTGTTTGGTCAGTGGATTCTTTCCCTCACAGAGCTGCAGGAGCTTCCACTTATTTACTCTCACTCTTCTTGTTTTGTGCTTTTTTTTCCTCACATTGCATCAGTACATCGTACTTAAATTATCATCATTCTGAAGAGTTTGTCTTCCAAATGATGCATTAGAGTTCTTTTTTACCCATCATGGGAAATAAATCACATTTCTTGGATTTGTACTTCTGTGTTCCTGTAAGATTGTTTCCTCTCATTCTCCTCCATCCTTTTCTTCTACTTCTTCTTCTGGTGGTTTTCAGGGAGGTCAGTTTACAGAATGCAGATGAGGATGAGCAAGGGCAGGAAAGGTGCATGAAGAAGAAGAGGAAAGCGCCAGACAGAGAGAATGATGTGGAACACTGGGTGATGAAGAGACAGAGGCTGAAGGCCCTTAAGGGAGAGGAAGCGATGAAGAGGAAGAGGACGGTGTTTGTAGGCAACCTGCCCGTTGGCTGCACTAAGAAGGTATGGAGAGAACAGAGGGTCCCAAATCATGTTCATTTAAAAGCTTTCTTTTCCTTTTCAGTGTCTGTTTTAGAATTAACCTTTAATGTTTAGTCTTAACTTTTAAAACCTTGTGTGGAACTTCCAAACGAGTCTTCTGATAAATTCCTGTTGGCTCCTCTCAGTAAAGGCTGAAGGTTTCAGGTTATACTGGACATTTGCTACCTGAGGAACTTGGGTCAGAAAATGAACCGCTTTCTTTTTTTCTTTTTTTTTTTAAGCTATTTTTGGGGGTTTCTGGGGCTTTATATACGGGACAGCTGAAGAGTGGACAGGAAACAGGGCAGAGAGAGGGGGAATGACATGCAGCAAAGGGCCACGGGTGGAATCGAACCCGGGTCCGCTGCGCGAGGACATAGCCTCTGTATATGGGGCGCCTGCTCTACCGACTGAGCCAC
>JAQLOL010000019.1:10820341-10831259 GCA_029783665.1 Naso thynnoides
AACCCGGGTCCGCTGCGCGAGGACATAGCCTCTGTATATGGGGCGCCTGCTCTACCGACTGAGCCACTGGGCGCCCCCGCTCTCTTTTAAATCATCAGTTTAAACTCATGGATTTTTAAAATTTATTTACCTGTTATTAATTTATCTGCTCTGTTGTGTGTTGCTTTCATCCATGACTTTTTAAAACAGCTTCGCCGCTGCTTTCAAAACCGTTTCTAAAACCCTGTATGTTTGTTGTTTCTGTTATCTGTGGACGTGTTTTCATGTTGTTTTGTTTGTTTTTCAGACCCTGCGGTGCATCTTCAAGGACAAAGGACTGATCGAATCCATCCGGTTTCGCTCTGTGGTAAAAATACACATCAGCTTTTACCAGCACAGTCACAAAAACACTGAATTAATTAGACAGTTTATTCTCAGTCTGATGGCTATCATGCCATCTAGTCAGGAACATGCTAACTCTAGTCAGCTCTTTATTTCACCTGAGAGAAAAAAAGAAGTTTGTGATTCAGTTTAAACAAACAGATTTTCATCATTTTATTTCACTTCATCGTCCACAAATAGAAGAAGTTTGCAAACATTGAGTAGAGCAAAAGTGTCACAGAGTGATTTTTTTTTCTGGACTCTTAAACATCTTGTAGAAAAATATTTTTATTGTTTTAACATATACTTTAATACACTCAGGGTTTTGTAGCAGCTGCCTTCAGTGATCATTTCAGAAGCTCAAACTCCTCCTGATCCTCCATCAGTCACATGATGTGTTTTTCCTGCAGGTCAGAGAAGATCCCTCCATGACCCGCAAAGTCGCAGTCATTCAGTGAGTTTCTGACTGTTTTGTTATGTGAAACCAAATCAGCTCCCTCACACATGTTAAACTGTTTCTGTTTTTCATCTTCTCTCTGAATAAATGAGCCTGTTTTTACTTCACAGACGCAAAGTTCATCCCAAAAAGCAAAGCCTAAACGCCTATGTGGTGTTCAAGGAGGAGGAAGGAGTCGTGAAGGCATTAGAGAGGTCAGACGCTTGTTAGCTGATCACACATACACACACACACTCACACAGCCGTACATTAAACCATCAATAAGCTGTCCTGCATCTCTGCTGACAGTAACGGCCTGGAGATCGAAAAAGACTTCTACATCCGGGTTGACAGAGTGACAGATAATTCATCAGTGAGTGTTCGGTCATCAGTTAACTCGATTCATGTAAAAAAAAATGTTTGAATGAGTTTTTGTAACACTGTTGTTGTTGTTGTTTTGCAGCACGATCACAAACGCTCTGTGTTTGTGGGGAATCTGTCGTTCGGTGAGTTTCTCTTCCGAGTTCATGTTGATGTCGAGTGTAACTGTATGTCATGTTATGTAGAAGTTAACCTGCAGTGTGTGTGTGTGTGTGTGTGTACAGAGATAAATGAACTTGCTTTTCGGCGGCATTTTGAGCAGTGCGGCACAGTGGAGGCAGTACGTTTGGTACGGGACCCGAACTCTGGAATGGGGAAAGGATTCGGCTACGTCCTGTTCGAGGTACAGTGATTAAAATCTTGCTCTTCTTTTGAGCTTGTGTTCTCACGGAGCTGTGACATTTGACCTCCACATTTCGGGGCTCTGTTTTCATCAGTGGTTCCTGCTTTGTGTATGAGGACGCACGTGCACAACTGCACAACGCACATCCTGCTGCTGGTCTCATGCAATCCTACTGATTAACAGGTGGTGGCAGGTGTACCCCCACCCCCCCCCCCACCCCCCCAAAAAAATAAAAATAAAAATTTGGCAGTGGCTGCTGTATGATCACTTTATGATTGACACAATTCTGTTTTCCTGTTTGAAATCTTTTTTACTATGTGCATCGAACAGAGGATCCTTTCAGATCCTCACACTTGGTTTGGATGATAAGCTTAATAATAATAGCGAGAAGAAGAATGGCGCCGCTATCACGGCTTCAGCGATCAGATACACAGCAACCAAGGTGTCAGTATGATTGGCTGGACGAAAAAAGCCCCCCTGATGTCACCGGTGGTTTTCTGAAAAGTTGAGAAATTTTGTTGCAGCAGATGCGGGTGGACAGGAGCCCTAAGGTGCTAGAAGTGCAGAAATGTTTCAGTGTTTTGTGAAGAAAAACATTCAGCATGTTTGTTTGGCCTTGAAAATGCTCACAGCTGGCTTAGGTGAGGAACAGTTCCTTTTAAAGACCTTACTGTATCTTTAAGAATTGGCATTAATTTTCTCTAAATCTGCAGGTTTTTTTAAGTTCAGTTTGATGTAGTTGAGATGCCTTATCGCATGTTGATTCGATGGATTTCTTGCAGGAAAGAAATTCTGGTCGTCTGTCTGCTGTTTGATCAGTTCCAGATTTCTCATGACTGTTGTCAAATACACTTGAGCTTGTTTCTTCATGTTGTGGCTGACTGTAATGGAACACAGCAGACATATTCTCTCCATCCTTCAGCCATCTGTGCCGCTTTATTTTCATTATTGCACAAAAAAAAAACATAAAGTGACTAAGGAAAATCCACTCGGTTTCCAGACTGAGCTTCATATGTTACTGTGACAGTAATGTCAGTAAGCTGCCTGTTGTTGGTAACATATGATGATGTTTTTATTACAGTGACATGGGAGGGAAGAGCCAAATGATGAATGTTAATGACACTGTTAGTGCTGCATGTGGCTTTCAGTAGAAACATGGCAAAGAATCACATACGTGAGAGTTTGTGTGACATGATTTTTGACCTGTTCGTCTTCCTGTGGCAGAGCGCCGACTCAGTGCAGCTCGCATTAGGACTGGACGGCACCAAACTGGAGGGCAGGTCCATCCGGGTGAAGAGGTCCGTGAAGAAGGAGAAGCAGAAGAAAACTGACAAAGGAACCACAAGAGGGGCCAGCAGGAGCCCTGCCAAGGGTCCTATGAAGGGCCCTGAGCAGGAGAGAGGAGGCAGGCGTCAAGGTTTCAAGTCTCCGAAGAAATTCCCCAGAAGCCAGCAGAGGTCGACCAAAAGCTCCACTTCGTTCAAAGGAGAGATGGTGGATCCCAACAAAAAGACAAAAAAGAAAGGACTGAAGAAGAAACGGAAGCCAAACAAGACTGTTCATATCTGATCAGCATGAAGTGACATTAGAGTGTGTAAGGACTCTTTCTGAACCAAACGGCTTCTTCTGCTCTCATCACACACCGTCAGAACAACAGAAGAGGCTCATGCTCCACGCAGCACACGTTTCTGTTCACACTTTAAGAAAGTTCTGAACAACAGAGCTGCCACTTTCTACTTACATTATGTCTGTCAACCATCTTGTCCTACAAGAGGGGAAGTTAACAAATTAAAATGAAATAAAAAAATAAAGAAAAAAACCTAAGAGTGGAAACACACCTCATTTAAGACTTTGTAAGTTCTGTTGCATTGGATGATATTGTTTGGCATTGTTACTGAGCTGAAAACAAACAAAACATGTTGATGTGTTTTTGAAGACAGATGGTTCACATCATAAACTAACAGCGACACAGTCACATTCAGAGTCATGTGAACGAAACATCTACAACGAATCATCAAACGAGCAGAAACAAATCAAACATCACAGCTAACACAGCTCCTCTGTATGCAGGTGTTAGATGTGGACCAGGCTGGCTGCTAAGCTAGGCTAACATTAATGCATTAACACACATTAATGCTGTGTTCATATGGTCTGTCATCACACAGAGAAAACTTTCCTTGAAGCTCCAACACATCAAACTATGGTTAGTTAGATGGAGGTGACGCAATGACTCATAAATGTGGATCCCTCATACTTGCTGAAGTTTTGTTTTTTAAGGCTTTTTACCTTAAATTTGACATATAGTGTTATATACATTACATCATACATTTTAATCTGTTTTGTCAAGAAGACCCACTGAATGCAGGGTTAGCAGTGCTTATTTTTTAATGGAAAATGGCTGAACTCTAATCTGTAATAAAAACTAAACCTGTGTTCGGGTCTCCTTGAAATATTTTCACAGAGATGTTTTGGTCTGAGGGTTATTCATCAGCAGCACAGACCCTCAGAATCATACAAATATTCAAAGGTGGCAAAGGTACACTTACTCTTAGGTATAAGGACAGATACTTGTGTAAATAAACAGCCCTGGTAGAAGATGTGCTGAGTACAGGCTCTGAAATGTTCTTAAAGCAACAAAGTAAAAAGTTTCCCTCTTAAGGACATTTCTAACGGCCATTTCTGTGCAAAACTCACTGAACCTCACATCATATTAATATAATGCAAAGACTATAAAACTTAAAGGTACAATCAGTAGGATTTATCCAAGCTGTTCCTAAACGAACCAGACAGTCGGTTGATTTTAGAGTCTCATTCCCAGAGTGTCAAATAGTGACACTTTGGGTTGTTAAAGTGTCGTGAGCACAGCCAAAAAGACAAAAGCATTCAAACTAATGAGCCTGTGTGGAAAATGTAACGAGGAGAAAGTTCAGATATTTGTGTTCAAATGTAGACAGAAAAAGTCAAAAGTTGTCAGAAAAATAAATACTCAAGGAAAGTACAGACACCTGAAAAATCTACTTAAGTGCAGTAAAGAAGTAGTTTGTTTCTTCCCACCTCTGGAAATACTACAGGAACTCTGCAGACGGCCGTGTTTCTCGATGATGCTCTCACTCTGGTGGCATGTTGCTGCTTCTTACTTTAACCATGAAGGTGGCTTTACTCTGTAGAGTGCAAAGCTACAATGCAGTATAGAATGGAGTACTGACTGTACATAGTTAAGAGAGCAAAATAGATTTAATACATTGGTGACAGCGGGACGGGACTGAAAAAAACTGTCTCAATCTGCTCAATCAGCACCATGGACAGCTCCATGCATTCATCATTACACAGACTGAAGATGATTCAGAGGTTTGGTTGAGGCCACAGACGGTAACTGTGACAACTTCAGTCAGGTAAAGGATCAAATCACCAGGCAGACTCCAACAAAGAAGTGGCGCACCAGTTAGAAATTAAGTTTGTACGTGTCTGGATGAACATCTGTGGAGGAGATCATTGTTTCTATCGCGCTTAAATAATGAGCAAGCTACTTGCCAGATTGTGAGCATTAGCAGAGACTGGAGGCAGCCATCTCGTTGACTGCCAGTGGGTTGTCACCTTGGATGTATTAAGAGGGCCACTCTGGTGTTCCTCCAAACTGACACAGTGACCACTCACGATATTACAATGAAAAATTCCACCGTGCCCCAACAGCATTTTGCCCATGGGCTGCCATTGTAAAAGAGACGTCTGTAAAACTGCTGACAGGTCACACTGAACTGCAGATGAGCTCAATTATGACTCTTTCTATTCTGAACTTCTAATCCGTGGAGGTTTAGTATTTGGAAACTTTACGCGAGCTGAGAAAAGTGATTTTAAAATCAGTGACGTTACCACAGTGTAAAGTCTACGGGCCAAGCGTGAACAGGAAAGGGGAAGTTCACTAGAAGTTTTGCAGCACATGTGCTTGTTGAGCAATTTTCAGAGGTTTGAGTCCTGTGAGTCCTGGATCCAGTCCTTTTAATACATGCATGGTTGTCTCCGCCAGAGCTCATACCTGTCCACCCAACCCAAACGCATTTCAAAATAAAACTCAAGACAAATTCATAGTTGGTTCACGTTTTTTAATTTTCTTGCTAAAGAGGGTCGTCCTCTTTAAAATGAACAAAACGTGGTCACTTTTTATAAAGTGTTTCCAAGTTGAGACTGAACAGAAAGACGACTGATAACAAAACAATAAATACTGAAGCATCCGACAAAGAGAGAAGATTCCTGAAACTTTCTACTTTTGATATCTTTATAACCATGAAGATGGTGGACAACATGTGAGACAGTGTAAACCCGGTGCAAGACGCTGTCAGGATGTGTGCTACGCCATCCTGGAGGAAGGAGCTGATGAGTACATACCTAATGAAGGTGTGACGAGGACGGGCTCTTGCATTTCTCTGGGCTTTATGATCGAGATACTCCTTATACCCCAAAACGGGTAATTTCATTAAAAAACAAACACTATCATGGACAAACCAGGAATAAACAGCACATTCCCTTTAGGACACCGTGATGAGAAGTGACAGACGTCGGCCTGCGTGATGAAGGCCGAGGCGTTGGCAGGTCGTAATGGAAGTCCATGTTAGGAAGAGGAGGATGAGGAAGGAAGGGGGGGTTGTCGCCTCTCGATCTTCTCATTCTATATCGTCCTCGCTCAGGCTCTGTGCACTCACAATACGCTGCAGGGGCAGAGAACAAACACTCAGAGCCTCATGGTTTCATTTTCATTAAGAGACACTGAAAGAAAGAATGAAGTGGAAGGAACCAATAAGGATGAAGATGGAAAAGTAAAGAGTCAAAGAGAAAATAAAAGCAACTAGTGCTGACCCAAATGCTTCAAAGCTTTAATTGTTGCCTTGGCAGTCGACGGCCAAATAAATTTTCGATCTAATGTTTTTTCCACCTCAGTTCAGAGAGATATGAAGTGATTAACTTAGGCCACAAGATGGCAATAAGCTCTGTTCCAGGGTTACAGTCAATAAAACATGAGCTGTAAATGGTAGAAGAAATAAGTTTCTAGCTAAAGAGGAGAGACAAACATAACAATGGCATTTGTTTGTTCATGCAGTTGATCAGTAAACAGTTAAGTAAAGAAACAAAGCTTTGATTTTTTTTTTTGCATAAGTTACAGTTAGTTCCTCACATTTGCTGGTTCCTAAAACCCTGGACAGACAATAATTATTATCAGAACAGCTGATAGCTGTCGCTACTTTACCAGCTAACGAAGAACTTGGCCAGCAGATAAATGACAGAGCGTTTACAAATACTGAAACAAATAACCGATGAATGAGCTCGAAGCAGACGTTGTAAATTAAATTAATTAAGCCTAGACAGCCAGTGCAACAAGGATGACTGACAGAGAGCAAAGCAACAACAAGCTCACGTCAGCTTAGCGATGTCAGTACACATTTAAGGAGACTAACGTTAACATCAACAACATTGGTGAACTCTGACCTGTGATCGTAACAAATATTCAGTTGTGATTAAATAACTGTCATAGAAGCCTCGAAGTCCAAACAAGGCATTTGGGACAGCCCTAAAAGCAACATTATGTAACTGAAATCCTGCAGAGTTTGAGGCTGACAGCGTTTACCTGGCTGATGGTGGGCAGTTTGGTGAGCAGCATCTGGAAGACTGGCGGTGGCAGAGTCTGCTGCAGGACCTGCAGCAGCTGCTGAGGCTGACCACACACAGCGATGGCGTTGGTCAGGTGGTCCACCCCTTTATCATAGTCTCCTGTGCAGCGAACATAAACACAAACATAAAGACCCAGAAACCAGTGAAAGGGAATGGATAAAACCACTCATTCATTTCTTTGATATCAGATAAATGAAAATCAAACTTGGAGTGAAAAGAGATTGTTGATGTGTACAGGTGTTACCCTGAGCCAGAAGCTCCTCCCCCAGCTGGATCTCCTCCAGGAAGAACTTCTGCACGGCCTCAGCGTCCTTCAGGTCTGGAAGCTGCAGGAAAAACAACATTCAACCAACAGGAAGTAGATCTGACAACTCTCTCCCTCTCTCTCTCTTCTCTTCATACATTTCCCATCGGGATGTCTTTGTGTGATGTCACTGGCATCATGACATCATGAACCAGTCACACCTCACAGGAAGTCAGATTCCCCTGGACAGTCAGGCCGTTTTCAGAACCGCCTTCCACACACTACATACTGTTTGTGCTACCCACTGAATACTAAAGGAAGCGTGCCATCCATTCAAACTGCAGAACACGGGCAAGTTACCCAGAATGCATTTCGCACAAACCAGCAACGATAGCATGATTCTTCGTCTCATCACGAAACTTCATCAACAAATGCACTGCCAGGTATTAGTTGTGACGTTTCACTGCATTGTGGGAAACAGTAGGCGAGGGAAACTGGTCAGATGATTTCGTCTAAATCAGGAAATATTAATACATATAATATAATTTAAAAATACCATTTTTTAGCATGTTGCAGATTTTACTTGTGTTTACATGTGGCATACTACATACAAGAGCTCACTACTGAACTACTGCTTAAAAAAAAAAAAAAGGTAGGGAGGTAAACAGAAAATCAAACTTGCAAGTCTTTCTGTTAGGATGTCATGAGGCGCCCTAGATGCGTTGACGGTTGTCGTCCATTATGAGACACTATGTGAGATAAAAACGATCGATTGTCACACTGGAAGCTCATTGGTCATTTTCGAGCCCACCCGACACCCCATGCCTGCTGGGTTGAGCTATTACTGGGCTGATATCATGTAGTCTGACCCAAGCTTCAGATACTGGACACTGTTATGTCCTGATGTGAAATAAATGGTGTTTCTTTTCCTGATTATAAAGGCTGAATTACAGTAAAGTGATGGAATTTTTTTTTAACTTATCAAACAGTTCGGCTGGTTTTAATACTTGTCTTTACCCACTTAGTCATTATATCTGTTGATATTTTCTGAAAGCACCAATAGTCATCCCTACAATATTGTCCTATCAGAGGGAATCCGATCAAAAAATGTGTAGTGTTCGATTCTGTCTCACAGTTCAGCATTAATGAGAAATTTAGGAGGAGATTCAAAAATGTCAAAATATATGTTGTGTATCAGGGTCTCGCATTAAAATATTGCATTATAATTTCAAGCCCATGTCAACCAGCCCTACTTTTTGGGCATATCAGTGTGAACTGAAAGTTTAACGTGCGGTTCTGAAAACAGCCACTTGCTTTAAACACAACCAGGAGATTTCTGTCAGTGCGTGGTCTAAGATGTGCAAACGAAGGCTGAGAGGAGTCACTCAGGTTCTGACCGCTAACCGAATGAGCCTTCATCAGCATGTTGGGATCAACTCTCCAACATCATTAATGTGTGTAGGAGAAAATTACTACAACATTTGTGTCTTCATGTGCTATATTTTGATGCTGTCAGAATGATCCAGGAAGTGAAGGGTCCCCATGTAAAACGAAAAGCCTGAAAATATTACTACCATAAATATTCTTAGACATTCAAATCAAACCTTGTTATAGATTATACTGTATTAGTGACTCTGCATTATGAGAGCAAGATTTTTCGAGACAAAAACTCAACGGATGGCACAGATAATCAATGATAAACAATAAATAAGATTCTAACTAAGAGAGGACTATGACATGCTCCTATTTCCTCAGATAAAAATGTAATTACATTTTTCAATCAGTGATAAATATTTAATCAGAACTGAAACACTTCAGAATAAATCACTGTGCTCTATGGTACAATTAAAAACTGACTGACAGGTGATGTTTGGGAAGTTTGATAGAGACACTGTGCTCACCTTTGCCAGACCTGCCCGCTCTTTGGCCATCCTCTGCTTTCTCCTCCCTGCAATGAAAAAAAACATTAACAACAGTCAGAGTCCAAAATAATCACTCTTCACAAACAACAACAGCACTAATCTACCAAAACATGTCTCCATAATAGGCATCAAACAAATAACGATTGTTTCCTTGAGTTGTATGCAAGTACAAACCAGAGTTTCAGCTCAAGAACGGGTTAAAACTTCACAAGGCAACAAAGCAATTTTTAAATATATTTGGTTTTACTTATTTACTTTTTATAAAGCAGAGATAAATTTTACACCCTAGCCTGACTCAGGTTAATAAGTTAACAGAAGGAGGGAGCCAAATAAATGTGTCACTCCTTTAATTTGTTTCTTAGTGAATCAACTATGAGCCGAATTAACCTGAAGACCTCGTGCACTCGTGTCAGCTGTTGAGTTCACACAGCGAACGTCGTGAACTCGCCATTTAACGCAAAGTAATTAAAATGTCTGATAACTAAATGAAGTTCCGGGTGAGGGCTTCACGAATCAAGCCAGCTCCGATTGTGCCCAGACGAGCTAATACCCCGCTAGCCTCAACCGACGTGCTAAACCGGACCGAACCGAACTCTCACTCAGAACCCGCAGTGTGATGAAGGTGATGAAGAGGAGGAAGAGGTCAAAACTCACGTTCTCGCAGCCTGTTCTTGAAGTTGGGGTCACTCCGTCTTTTCCTGTCGAAATAGATGCAGTAACCGACTAACAGAGCCCCGCACACTCCCGCGGCCAGCGCGCTGGTCTTACCGCCCATCATCACTCCGGGACCCGTTCTGTTTCGGGAGGATATTGGGTTAATTTAACGTTATTTACCCGGTGGTCGGTTTATGTCAGGACGCTGGCGCAGCGGCTCAGGGCAGGAAGGACCCGTAAGGCCCCTGCCGTTTGACAGCTTGTAGTCGTCTGTGGAGTGCCTGACTGAAAAAAAAAAAGATTTTAAAATATATTCACAACTGAAAAGCTATAACGTAAATGAGCCAATGAAGTCACCGTAGAGGGGAGGATTTTTGTCAATGAACGTAATTTATATTATTCCAGGCTTACGCTACTTTATTAATTATGTGTAACGGCTGCACGAGCTATTCCCTGTAATTGTTCTGTACTAGATACGTTTGTTTTGTGGACAAAGGTTAGGCTAATAAAAATCTACAGTTGACAGATTGCTAGATAGATGAAACCGAACACGTGTGTCCCTGAAGCTGCCGTCCATTCAACAGCAAAATAGATTATGCCAATGAGCAATTTTTTATTTTATTTTTTATTCATTTATTTTGTTATATTTTTAAGTGTTTTTATTCATGTATAACTGATTTCCTAATTAATTTGACAACCAACAAAATGTTGCAAAAATTCTACTTTTTATATTTTTTAAATGTAATCATTTTTGTCCCCTAGGGGGTGCCATTTCTCCAATAATTTCATACTGGAAATAGTGATCCTCATCATATTTGGCCCAGTTTTGCTTTTTTTTTTTTTTTTACTATTTTTCGATTTTTCAAACACACATCATATACTATGCATTTTTTCATTGTGTAGCAAAAAAACTCCCT
>JAQLOL010000019.1:10840636-10861994 GCA_029783665.1 Naso thynnoides
CTTGTTTTCAGTCCTAGACACAGTGCACTCAATGCTAATGCAGTGACAGTTAAACACATATAGTCCAATTTCTCCCTCCACATTCCAATGATCCAGTGTAGTAGTTGATGCATGGGACTCCCATCCTAATGGTTGAGAGTTCAAACCCTACATCAATATTTTTTTTCAACTCATCAATACAAATATATGTTTGACTTACCGTGCAGATTTTTTTGTTCAGTAAGTGTCAGTGAAACACAGCTGATTTTCATTGGCTAATTGAGGGTTCAAATCTCATATCTGCAAATTTTTCAAACACATCAATACAAATACATGCTTGACTTACTGAGCAGATTTTTTGCTCAGTAAGTGTCAGTGAAACACAGCTGATTTTTTCTACATTACTACTACTTCTACTACTTTTTACTCCACTACTGCTATCACTCCCTCTGATACTTAATGCTATTGCTATCTTCTCTTCTTCTTAATCCTTCATCTTCATCTCTTTTTCATCTGTTCAGCTACAGAAACTATTCAAATTTGAAAATGTTCATCTCTTTGAGGACACTAGTGCCATGTTTAGCTTTTTAACTTTTGAAACCATTCAGCTCCAAGGTTTTTTGCCAAGTTTGTGCTCTTTCTACCTCTTATACTCTTCGTTTGCATTTTATACATCTTTAGTATGCATTTCAGCTCTCAGCATTCACACGGCATTTTCAGCAGGAAATGCAATTTTTCTAGTTATTGGAATAAAGTTTAAATTTATCTTAATAAATTTAGAATTGTAGGATAAACTTTTGAAATAAATTTTGCCCTGTAAAGCAGTGCTTTGAGTGTGCCAGTACGCAGTACCCCACTTTAAGATTTTACCCCCTGGCTTATCGGGACTTCCTACGGCGTACCAGAACCTCTCACAAGCTCCAAGTACCCTTTCCTGTACTCTCCATATCAGAGTGTCTCTTGGTGATTCATTACATTAGGGTGCACTGCGTGACGCTCACCTCTCTCTTCTCTCGTGGACTACGTGATGCTCACTTGTTTGTTTTTGTGCAAGTGGGACGTCTCATTAACGCTACATACATTCAGCTCTGGGATTAAGGTTGCGTGTGCCCTCCGGGACGGCTCTGCTGAGTGTTTGCTTCGTGCTCTGTCGTCCGTCAACACCCACTGGCTGTGTTTCTGAGCCAGTCACAACAATGTTGAATAAATGGGGAAAAGCAACAGAATAAAAAAAAAAAACAGTAATTTTGACATGGGAACAGATTCTGATATTGACAGAGCTCTCTGACAGTCAAATACATTTACTCAAATACCAAGGCAAAAAAACTTAAAGTCGGCCTTGTTTGTTTAGTAAATTAATTTTGTGAAAATCAGCATTATCTTCTAGTATCTTATCTTCTAGAACATAGACTATTAGCCTACTTGATAATTTGCCAATTCACATGCCAGCAGGTGAACAAGGAGAGTACCGGTGCTTTTTTTTTCTTCAACTTAAAGCACTGGTGTAAAGCTACTGTGAAAGTGACCTCAGAGGAGTTGGAATTACACACTGAGAAACTTTGTGATGGGAATTAAAAGCAGGAGGTTGAGAAATGACTCAGTGCTGATGATGATCCCTCCGTCTAGGTGGACCAGGTGTCTTTGCCTCATTGACTGTCTGCAGCCGTTCAGCTCAGCAGCTGAATGAGTGCTGGAACTATGAACCCATGGGAGCTTAAGCACCTTTACATGTTTGTTTACTGGCCGGCTGTTGAGGGATTCTTGTCTTTAAAGGTCAGAGGTCACAACGAGGGAAGACTCTTAATGAGAGTACAGAAGCTCTTCGCCCCCCCACCTTGCTCTCCTCCAACTGTCATCTTAAAGCACACAGCTGAAGTAGGTCAGGTCACCTCAGGTGATGGATACACCTAATTGATAAATCCTGAGGCTCCGAGCATTACCTATCGACTCCTCTACCCTGCTGCTGGTTTGTAGTAAAATGAGGACGTTTGTTTGTTATGTCGCTGCCAGAGAAATGCACACGCCCACATGGCTCGATCGCCAGGCTGAAGTTTCTTCTCTGCTGGAGCTGGAAGCATTTCATTGATCCATCCAAGGAGGAAAAACGTCCAGGAAAAGCTGAGAGCAGAAACTGTTGCTGTCCTCATGACTCTGAGCCCACTCCCTGTCCCTGCAAAGCTATATTGTTTGGGTTTCTTGTCCAACATGTCCAACCTGCCTGACACCTGAAATCATCTTTTCCATTTACTGACTTGTTCCATCTCAGTGTTGGAGGGAAAGCTTCTAGTGTTCTTCAAATCCTCTCTGATTTGTCGTAATCTGTCTGTTGCTGAGTCCCACGCCTCTCATGACACCGTGACACAGTGACCTCTGACCCTCAAAGATCCAGCAGACGGTACCTGCAGCCTCACAAATCAGCTTTTCTCCTCTGTAATAAGCCCTCTGATTGTCAGACCTGATTGGCCCTAGAGTCAGTCAGTGAAACAAACTGAACTGAGGCTCGACAGCAGCCTGTAGTCTAAATCTACAGCCAGCATGTTTCTACATGGGCTTATTTTAGTCCTGCTTTAATCTAAAAGAACAATAAGTAGTAAGTATTTTTGTCAATAAAGTTTTATCCTTGTTTCACTGTGCTTTTTTAACCTCGCACAGCCGCAGACATGTCTGCCATTAGTTTCTCCTCCATTCAGTCACCAGACTGAAAAATCTCAACATCTTTTGGTCAAACTTCTTAAAATCTGCATAAGACTTTCATAGAAACTGGTGAATCATACAGAATTTGGTTGTCCTCTGATTTTTCATCTTGCTCAATAACAATTTGATTAGTTTTAGATGTTCATGATGCTCTCAGGATGAACTGCAACAACTCTGGAGGTTCTCTGACTTTTTTCTAACATTACGCCTGCTAAACATCAGCATGTTAGCATTAATAACCATGTTAGCATTTAACATTATCATTTCGCTCAAAGACTAAACTTAAGTTCTACATTAAACTAGACTTTAAGTCATTTTAAAATGTCAAAGTCATTTCACTGCTGTTTGCTGTAAATTTTCAGCCTTTGCTAAAACCTCAAACACAGGCTCAAACAACTACAGGCCTATAGTTGGGCTTCACTGAAACTCATGCAATTTTTTTCAGATTTTCATCATTTTCAGGCTTGTATTGTAGATTTCAAGCTTGTTGTGGCTAAACGTTGTGTCTGGGGCACTTTTAAAGTGATGCTCTTTGTTTAGTGAGGTTTGAAAAGGGATAAACATTCTTCACCTTTCCAAAATCAAACACTGAAAAGTGTAATATGCTGTGGATAAAACTGTTCATCCATCCGAATTTCCCATTGCACCCCTCACAGTTTGAAAAGCACAATTAACAATACATCTGCTTCAGAAATCCTTCAATAAACACTGAGGCCATGTTGTGTGTTATTAGTTGACATTAGCTAATAAATGTGAGTTACTTATAGCCATTAAGAGCGCTAGCAAGCCTCGCCGCTCTTTACAGTCTGCAGCGTTTAACTCAAACCAACAAAAAAGCTCAACTTTACTTTAACATTAATATATAAAGAGACGTGTCCTCCCCTTGTCCTTAATGGGTCCGAAATAGTCATGAGGGTCCTTGCTTGTTTTATGAATGAAGTGAAACACGAGTTGAAGCTGCTGCACTGTGATCTGTAGGCTTTAGCATTTACCTTTATATTCATATCTCTAACCTGTTTTCATTGCTGAGTCAGTTAGACATCCTGTATTTATCGTTCAGACTCCTAGGCTATTGCAGACCTTCTGTCTGCTTCTTTCTGAAGTCTCTTTTTTTATATACTGGAATAAAATCCAAACTTTTGGTGAAAATCAGTCATTTGCAAACCAAAATATGTAAGGACAGGGCTTTGGTTTAAAGTTCTGGAATTTTCCTGTAACAGTTACCGGCAGAGCAATGACAGATTAAATGTAAAAGTTTGCTTCTATGAGGCAGCAAGTGAATAATGAACTGGTGAAGAAAAAGAGACATATGAAGGCGGTTGGGCATAGTAGCATCTTCAGCAGACCTTTTGATTCTGCAGACCTTAAACAAAACTTTGCATTTACGACAGCTGTTCATTTGTCCAGTTTTCATATTGTTTGTTAAAATTGCTCTTCTTTGTCTTGGCAGGACGTGAAGCAAGTGAGACGGATCCTACCTGGTACAACAGAGCACATTGGGATGTGATACCCTCAACTGAAGATTGTCTGTCTTTTCTTGACGCTGATGCAGGTTTTTATGTTGTTAAAGATGCCGGCCTCCAGAGGACGAGGAGTCTGGGACGCGAGCCAGCCGCGACGGCGAACAGAGAAGCAACCATTTGTTTCTCATTTTGGCCTCGGGGAGAAGCTTCTCTTTTCTCCGGTTACACAGCTCCGTCCTGTTTTTGTTAAGAGCCAGGAAGATGAATGCTTTGAGGTCTCAAATAGAAACTCCAAACACAGGAGTTAACCGTCGCTTCAGACGGGGGGGAGGCAGAGGGAGGGGGCACTGAGATCTGGATGATTTGGGAGGTCTGTCAGATTGACTGAAAGCTTACGGTTTACAGCTGAAACCTTTCCAGCCCATCTCTCATGTGCCAAGTGTAATTCTTGGACTCAGCCTAGTCTGCAGGGATTTATTAAAGAAAAAAAGGGGGAAAAAAGAAGAATCTGATTTCTTCTGTTGGTTCTGGTTGCTGGCAGGCAGGACGTGGGATTTTTCCCTCATCGCTCGCTCGCTCTCCAACCTCCAGCTTTGGCGATGGTTGAAACTCATCTAAATGTGAATGTGTGCTGATCCCAGGGCAGCTAATGAGGACAAACAGCAGAGCTGCTGGACTGCAGGTTTGTCAGGACTCTTCAGTTTCCATTCACTGGGGAAGTTTTTTGAACCGTGAAATGTGTGTGAAACATGAAATGAACCATCAGGCTTAAAACTGAACTTCCAAGCAGAAAAACAAGAGCATATATTTACTGTTTGTAGTTTACAGTAGATTAACAAAAAGGATCAACAGATGATCACATTTTGTTCTGCTGTTTCACGTAGCATGAACTTTTTTTATTTATTCAGGATCATAAGTTGAAATGTGTTCCTTGTCTTCTCTGTCTTCACTCTCAAACAGCTGTTTCACTTTAAGAAGCAGCTCAGTTCCGTGTGTGTTTTCAGATCTCAGCTTTCGAAGAACACTTCAGTCCTCGTCTCCCGCTTGCTGTAAAACACTGAAACCATTTATTCAACTGAATGATAGAGGAAGAACTGCCAACTGCGCCACACATCTGACTTCAAGCTTCTTATCAGAGCAGCCAGCATAGGTTCAAAGCGGTGTCTTCCAAGGAAAAAAACACCATCCGCTTGTCTCCCAGAGCAACATGAGGTTCAAATGTAAACCGCAGGCCTCTCTGCCATGTGTCCTCCCTCCTTGTCTGTGGCTATTTTTAACCAACGCTCTCCGATCCATTATGCATTCTCCAGGTGCAGCACCCCCTTTTATTCTCATCCACCCTGCAACAGAACGAGAGAGAGAATGAAATTACTGCTCTGCATAGGCTGTGATTGTATTAAAGACTTTTTGGAGGACACTGCAGAGAGGAGGCGTAATGATGTGGAGGTGACTGCTGTATTTCCATCAACATATTCATATGCATATTTTGACGTGACGCATTAGGAAAGGTTGATGGAAACGTCAAAATCAAGACAAACTTTCTCATTTTTGCAGAAAAATGTTTTATACATTTGCTGCAATTAACTTAATTTGTATACTAAGATTGAAACACCTATTTCAAATAAGCTCTGATGTTGCAAACATTTAACTCACATGCCTGATTGCACCACCACAGAGCTGTTATGTAACACAGCTGACCACCTCATCTGTCTGACAGCAGATACCTCACACACCTCCAGCTGCAGTTCTCCACCAATCACAGCGCAGGTGTCTTTTCCATGACGACGGGTTACTGAGCAGAATCTCCTCGCTTGCCAGAAAACCCCACAGAGCGGCTGTCTGCTGGGAGGAGACATACATGCATGCACACGCGCACACACACACACACACACACACACACACAGAGGATGATCATGTCTGCACACGTGAACAACTTGTACGGCTTGTTTATGGCAGCACACGAGGAGAAAACACACAAACAAGCATGAAATATGTTATGTGTTCAGTGAAGGTAACAACAGACCTGCAGGATTTATCCATCACAGTCCTCCTTTTGCTGTAAAACTCTGTGTGATGCAGCATCATGTGATGCATCCAAAGACTTTTTTCCATACACAGAAGTCTGAGGTGACTCTTTCATTTATCTGGTTTTGATTAAGTTTAGTCTAGAAAATTTATCAAATCTAACCCTTTTAAAGGTGGAGTCAGCAGCATTTGTTTGTTGCAGCTTGTTAACACAACATTCAGATTAGGCCCCTCTTCCCAACTCAACGCCCCAGAAATATCATAGCACATACTTATACTGCTTGTGCCTACACAGCAAGCTATGTAGGAATATTGCATTTGTTTTAATGGAAAAGTCGATAATTTAGCAAGCTAGCACAAGCTAAGTGCATGTGTTTGACACAAGCCTTTAGGGTTAGGGTTGTGATGTTTTGACTGTCCAACAAAAAGCAGGCCAACTCTGCATTGCTCTTCATCCCCAGCCTCTCCTTCAGTGCTTGAAAACGGCTGAAAGCCAAACTGAGATTCACTCTTGTTCTGGAACGAGCTTTATCGACTTACCGTTTCACCTTACTGGGGCTATATTTCCTTTTCTTTGCTGCTAAGTCTGCGTCTGTAATGTTCTCCAATCTGAATGTCATCCAGTCACTATGTTTATCCACCCTCAACCTCACCTCTGCAGTTTTCATTGGCTTGGGAAAACCCCCCCTTCCCACCTTGAAACTTCCAAATAAAAACATCAAAATACAGGCAAGGGGTGGGGCTCGGCAGACACAGTCACCACCATATATGTATAGCAATCCAAACTGATGACTGAGCAGACTAACTCTACCTTTAAAAGCATCCGGTGAGGAAACTTCAGTTACGCTCATGCAGAACCTTTCTTATGATCTTCAGTTGTTGATGGTGATGATGCTGAGGGAAACAAGGCAGATTTAATTTTCCAGTTTTGCATTCTGACAAATTTATTTCTGCATCAACATGAGAGGGTCATGAACCCCAGACCCCCTAAAACCTCCCCAACCCTCCACCTTCATCCTGCCACACTGAGTCTGATTGTTCAGTCCACATGTTGACGTCTCTCTGAGACAAACAGCACACCTGAGAGGCATCATTCAATGGCTGACTGTTGTTTACATAAACATGTCGGCACAGTGTTAGTGATGGATAACTAAGCGGCGGCTCTGGGGTTTATGGTTGTGGTGGTACAGAGCATGTGGTGTTTGGCTGAGTGGATGGAGGTCAGCAGGGACACGTCGGTAAATAAATGAACCTGTGAACTCCTGTGACCTCAGCGGTAAGCAGGAGGAGAAACTCACATGTCCAAAATCCTGTTGAGCTTCCTGCAGTCTCCAGTGAGGCATCACAAATTTTACTGATCTGACATTAAAGCAACACTATGTAACTTTGACCATGAACCGTTTCTTCGAGAAACGAAACTTAACGATGCATGTCACATTGCATAAAACAGCAATGTTAGTAAAACCAGGTCATATTTTATGGAGAAAATGTCCTCTGGTTTTCCCTTTGATGTCCTACGACTGCTTTGCCTGTCTGCAGCCTTTTGTTTTAAGTGGAGCTGTCGTCATTAACGACCCAGTGCCGTAGCTGCTGCTTCAGTCGACAGGCAGCCTACATGTTGCTTTCACAAACCTCCATGAACCACAGAGTTGAGGCAGTGCACTGTGTGGCTGAGTGACTGGAGCTGCACTGCTGGAGAGTTATGGCAGAGGCACTACATAAAAATCTCAGGATCTGCTCAGGTGATTGAGGGGTGCGCTTAGTACTCTCTGGCTAAACTTTTTGGGTAGCCTACGCTCAAATGATGATCTTCACGCTAATATTCGAGCTAGGAAGGCAGCACTTGTAAGGAACTATTCTTCAAGGCGTAATAACTTTAGTCTCCACGGCTCCTGGCTCCCCTCTCTCTCACTCAGCGATTTTTGACAAAATAAATATTCTCTTTAGAAGGGTGAATTACCTACCTAGCAACTTTCATGTGTCCTATCGTCTTTCTATACCCTGTTTCACCATGAATGGCAGTGAATGGGGTTTAAAAATGCAGTCTGAGATTTACTAAAGTATACACATGGTCACATTTAACAACATCATTTGTAGAAAATAGGGCTGATCTCTGCTAATGGTGACAAGTCAAAAATACAGTGGTATGCTCCTTTAACATCCCAACAGCCTCTGTTGTCTTATTTAGCTACTTGTTAACAATCGCCTTGTTTAAAATGTAGAAGCCTTAAAAATTACAAGGAGAGTATCAACTGACGTACTTTAAATCTAGATTTTATATTCAGAACAAGTTCTGAACATGTCTTCGTCTTGTGTTAACGACAGCTCCTTTTTCAGGCATCAAACCTAAAACCATTCTAAAGCTTTTTAAAAACAGATGAACTTCCAGACGAGGGAACTGCTTTTCAGAAATGCTGACTGGGCCTCATGTCTGTGCCTCTTTGTTTCTCTGATTGTGTTGAACTTGGCTGTTGACTTCTTCTCATCACAGGCTCCATTGCACTCACATACAGACGACATATAAAAGCCAAATTCTCTGTTGGTGTTCATGCATCAGTTATCCCATCTGAATAAAACATTTTTCATGCTCGTTGTTAATGTACAATCAGATTTACTGTGGGAGCTGCAAGCAGTCTGTGTGGTCACTGCTCAGACTGAAAGTTTGTGTTTATGTGTGTGTAGGTTCCAGCGGTTTGGTTGTGTGTTTATGTGTCTGTACAGGGGAATAACATTCCTCAGTATTACCACATTGATGATAAGTGCAGTTCAGAGCGTCCACATGACCTGCAGCGAGCTGCCTGCCAGCGGTCACTGATGAGGAGGGCGGAGTCTCCAGCAAGACTTTCTGAATATTTCACAGAGTCTTTTTTTTAGGACAACAACAGAAGAAGAGGAAGACAGGCTGAAATCAATCAGCTCACTGACTCAGATACTGTAAATAAATTTAGAAGAATTAGAAGTTAATACAACCACATTTGTACCAATAACTTGTTGGATTGAAGGAAACAACAACATACTTGCCAATTTTACCTTTTGGCTGTTGGACACGTTGCAACCAAGGAGAGAATGTTGGGACAACATTAAACAGGCAGTACGTAGTTTCTTCCACTAGAGGGCTCTCTATCAAAACAATAAACTCAAAGACGTAATTGGATGTCGTGGTGAAGTAGCGTGGGATCATGGGATCATTTTATTTTATTGTTAAACAGCTTTCTTCAAATGATGAAGGGATGACATAATTTTGTAGCCAACCCGGAAGTTAGCATCCCACTTATTCCCTGACAAAAAGCTTGGGATGGGATTTTTGAAAAAATCAGCTCCATGATGAGCACAAGTTTATGATTACCTGCACGCTTTGTACAGTATGATAATCACCAGAAGCAAAAAGCTATTGTTAGGCTATAAACAAACTACATTTTGGTCATTGTGGCATAAATGTCTCCAAAATGAAGCATTCTACTTCTGATTTGATTTAGTGCACTTACTTTTCTATTAAACTGTCTCCGCTTGGTGAAACCCGAGCTAGCCACTGATCATGGCTGTGTCCATTTCTCACATTCTTTTTCAAAGATGTTATATATTTTGTTTCTTTTCTGATGATGTCTCACGTCCCTGACAAACACTGTAGTCTCATTGAGGCACTTAGCTAGCATTTTTTAAAACAAGTAAAACCTTGCTAGTTAAAAAACTGGGTTTCTACTGCCATATTTTATGTCGCAGAACCAAACATCTCAATATCTCTTGCCTGTGTGAACCACAGACCTTATTACAGGCTTGATTCTTTCTTCTTCTTTTTTTTTTTTTAACCAAAAACCAATTTGAAAAAACAGACTGTAAGACGAGGGAGCCTGAAGTGCTAAACTGACTTCCGAGTTTTAAAACTCATTACTTCACTGCTCCCTGTCAAATGAAAATGTCTCAATGACTCAGGCAGAAATATTAACAGATGAGGTAATGTATTAAAAACTGATTCACATTAAGTTTAACAGCTTCCTTCCTTACTCTCTGATTGCTGTTACTGTCAAGTTAGCGATAGGTTATCAAACATTAGCTTGAGTAAAATGACAAATATTTCTGAGTTTAAACTTTGTTGGAAACATTTGGGATGATGAATAATAGAGTTCAATAACATACTGAACAATGAGATGAAGTCAGTTTTATGTGGAAATGTCACATATTTATGCTTAATTGAAAATCTAAAAAATCTAAAAATAAAAGTGCCTTGCTGTCTCTGGCACTTCTATCTCACAGGAAACACATTTTTATCATTTCGGATGAATAATCTCGTTTAATGAATAAAGCTTTTCTCCAGGTGGTTTATTCTTCAAAAACATGAAGTCATATTATACTTTCCTTATTATCACTGTATTTGAGTAGGCAAGGAAATAACTTCCTGTTGAGTGAGGGATCAGACGGAGTTACTGAATCCTGCAGACAAACTGGTTTGTTTGTGAGCATGAATCCGTGCTGAGTCGTCCTCTGTCTGCTCGTCACTGCTGCAGATCAAATAACCTGCACACAGCTGAATGAAGGCTAAGACCCTGCGGGACAAAGTCAAGGACAGACAGTGAAAAACTTACAGCTGGTCAGAGCACAGAGGATTTATTCATGCACTCTGCAGCCAGCGCTGAAGTCATACCAGCAGCTATGAAAGGCTCGAGTGTTCAATACATTCAAAAATAAACTGTTGGATGACATGTTGCTTCTTTATTCTCTGATTTCATTGAAAAAAAAAAGCAGCTGGGTGGTTTAAACATTTCTCTCCAGATTTCATGTGACCAAAAGTGTTTCCAGCAGAAGGAAACACTGCTCACAGTGCACTGATACTTTCCACTGATGAAGTAATCTAATCAAAGTTCAAGTATCTCTGGGTCTTGTTCAGGAGTGAGGGGAGCTGGAAACTGGCTGGAGAATTGAAGCAGCTGGAGTGATTTTGCGCTCACTTTACCGCACTAAAGAGAGCTCAGTCAGAGGGCAAAGCTTTCGATCTACCAGTCAATCTTTGTTCCTTCCCTCACCTATGATCATGAAGCATGAGTCATGACCAAAATAATGAGATCACGGATACAAGCAGCTGAAATGGGTCTCCTCTGGAGGGTGGGTGGCATCTCCCTTAGGGATAAGGTGAGAAAATCAGTCTAGTGTTGTAGTACTCGAGATTGGTCTTTTCAAAGGTCTTGGTCTCACCACGGAATCGATTGTATTTTGACTTGCTCTTGTCTCTGTGTTAGACATAGGGGACTCAGGATTTTTAATCTCGACCAGTCAAGACCACAAAAGATTTATTTGCTGACATTATGACCACGACTGGATGTAAAACTTGCTTCTTCAAATGCAGCCAATAAGGTAAATCATTTGTAGTTGGATTTTTTGATCTGTCTAAGTTTGGCTGCCTGACGCCGGGGACACACTGGGGGCGGAATCGCCACGAAGCATCATTTCCTGTCCAAGCAGGAACCTAGCTGTTCACACCTGAAGCGCATTTCTTCACACTGGTCAGCAAGCTCCTCTGCTCGTTTGCCCCTTTCTCGTCGAATATCGAGCTCTCTCTCTCTGTGTGTGTGTGTGTGTGCATGTGTGTGTGTGTGTGTGTGGGTCTCTGTTAACTGACAGATATTTATATATGTACATATAGACAGGACAACCACGCTATCATTAATCAGGTTGTTTTGTTTTGACATTTGTTTTATTTTGAAAATTGGCTGGATTATCTACGCCTTTTCTCTGTGTGACTTCCTAGAATAGAATAAAAATCTTTATTGTCCCCGAGGGGCAATTTGGTTTTCAACAGCAGTTAACAGTCAACACAGCCAACTCACACCATAAAATCAATCTAATAAATACAGTCAATAAATAGAGGCATAAATACATATAGCAAAGAGTGGATATCATCAAAAATGAGTTTTACAATGAACATAGACACTCGGTTCCTCAGTAACAAAATCAGAAACGTTAGGGCCACAAAGATTATTTAGAAACCCTACGGCTAAGGGAACAATTGATTTTAGATATCTAGGTATCCTGTCCGGTACAATCTGCTCTGTTCAGCTTGACAAAGTCGCTCGAGGCTCGCAGAAAAAATAGGACAGACGCTGAAACAATCGCTGCAGAGCGTGAGGCAGTTGCGGCACTCTGCGCCACCGCAGCAGGCAGTATGGACAGTCAGATCAGATTACATGGGTGCGGAATGGAAACTGGCCCACTCCGTGGCTATTCGCAGCACTGCCGCATCCAGTGTGTTTTTCCCGTTAATCACAGAGAATTCATATGCGACAACAAAACACAAAAAAAAAGCCCAGCAGAGTGTAGATTCTGCAAGGCAGTGCTTACTGCAATGGCTGGGAAAACATATAACTTCGATCACCACCTTGAAATTTAATGGTCTTGATCTTGTCTTGGTCCCGGCTCTGTCTCATTCTGGTATGGGTCGAGTCTCAGTCTCGGTTAGTGTGGTCTTGACTACAGTGCTAGTTCAGTCATCCATGAGGGACTCAGAGTAGAACCCGTTATTTGCATTGAAAGGAGCCAGTTAAGGTGGTTCAGTCATCTGATAAGGATGCCTCTTGATTGCCTCTCTATGGAGGTGTTCCAGCTTGGAGGAGGCCCCTGGGCAGACCCAGGTCCATGTGGAGAGATTTAATCTCTGTACTGACCTGAGAATGCCTCAGGAACCCCCCATTCTGAGCTGGTTGATGTGTCCAGGGAAAGTAAAGTCTTGGGCCTCCCTGCCAGAGTTGCTGCCTTTGCAACCTGAAACCTGGACTATAATCTGGACATAAACATGTCCTTTTGTTCACTTCTGAGGTGTTGGAGGTGGATATTCAGGTTTTAATACATTTTTTTGTTTGCAGCTAAAAGTTCAGGAACAACATCTAGAATTTTTCTGTTATTCATTGATTGATCAGATAAAAGAAGTTAGCTGTGAAGTATTTTGTAGTTTATTCATTATTTTAGTTATTTTTCAATGTCAAGCATTTGATGCTTTTCTTTGTTATTTATGGCAGCGAATGATGAATCTTTGGACAAAGGCAGCAAGTAGAAGACATCTCTTTGGGTTCTGTGATATTTTCTAGGTCAAACAGTCAATCTAGGAAATAATTAATGACTGAATGATTAATAATTCTAAGGAAAATAATCCGTGGTTGCCGCCTGAGTCTGTGAATGATCTCGGAGTTTAAATGTGAAAACAAAGCAAATAAAATCACTGAACCACAACATATAAATAAAATTGTCTGTCAGCACCGATATAAAAACATCATTTTAAAGTGAAATGTTTGTGCATAACCCTGCAGTGAAATGCTGAATGCATGAATGTTACAAGGTTTCGCAGCTGATGCACATCTGCATGGTCTGAATCCTTCCTCGCTGCAGTGAAAATATACACTAAACGTGGGTGGTTCACAAATAGTCTGTGATGTATAAACGCTGCTATAATCAAATAATTCAAACACTGAAATGTTCCAGAGGCCACAGTTAATGTGTATGTACGTTACTGATCAACACACTGCGGCGACCAATCAAAGAGAGACAGCCATTTTTCACCAACTGTAAACAGAGGAACGGATCACAGATGTCTGGAGGGAGGCCGCCATCAACACGAACCGCCTGAGCATCACGAAACATGAGGGATGAAGCTTTGTGAGCCTTACACTGCTGAGCTGGTAAAAAGTTTGTACTGCGTGTTGTTGTTAAAAAAAATGCATCTCCGTGCAAACAGGGAAAAACTGCGTCGACACTGCTTTCCTCTTCTTTTTCTGTTAGAGAACAATTGCAGTGGTTTGTTAAACAAACCAGAATTAACCAATAAATTAAAGATTTATTGTTTCAAATAAGGACTGCACAGGCTCTCCTCACTATCAGTTTAAACTCAGCAGAACAGAACTGCTTCTCTCTTATGTCAATTTCCATGAAGAAGAAGGCAAGTGCACAAAAGCCCTTTCTCTCCCTTTGCTCCATAAGAAGATTAATTTACAAAACTAAAGAGCTTTTAACTCCATTTCCTCTTTTCTGTCACATCAACTGAGGAAATGGATTTATCTGGCAATTTTCAGATGAACTTTATTGTAACATCATTATGAAAGAGATGACATTTGTCCTTGACTTTCCTGAGAAAGTAATGTGAAAGTGGACTTCAGCATCGACAGCCTGAGCAATTTGCTAGCACACCAAACAAGAAAATGCTCTTGGAGCTTCAGTAACATTAACTGGCTCACCAACAAACACTTTGATTGTATTTTCATAATATCTTACTGCTGTGTGGTGATTTCTGAGTGAAACCACCTCTAACAGGATGTAGAGGTGGGACATAACTTTGGGAGGGATTTGAGTGGGGAACACCCAAACACACACCACCTCAACATCCTGCTGCTAACAAAGCTAACTAGCTAGCTAGCTACCAACTTACTGTATCTGAAGCTAATGGTAACTAGGTTGTATTCAGACCAAATAAGGTGATATGGCGAAAAAACAGGTTTTCTCATTTATTTGAAAGAGGCCTGTATGTTTTTTGATCTGAGTTGCAGCAGCTGCCCAAAAAATTGCAGCCAGCTGTGGTGAAAAAGTTGAAATCGGCTCAACTTTTTCACTGCAGCCAGCTGTGATTCGCTGTGGCTGCCTAGCACGTAAAGGGGCCGTCTTCCAGTGATCAACCGCCATCCGTGGACCATGGGAGGAATGGAGGACACATCTTGACATCACACAGTGGGTCCTGTTATCTTATTAAATGACACTCACACCACTTGACAACCCTGCAGCATTTCTCAAGACCACCTGATTTGGTCTGAATACAGCCTTAATGTGTTGCTCCAAATCTAGCCGCCTGTCTCTCAATCTGTCCATATTTATCTAAATCTGTCGCCATCTGTAGCGATCTGCCCTCCCTTTTGAATTTTAGCTCTGAGCCGCCCAATATATGAATTATGATTGATGGGTAGATGTCATGATGTGATTGGTTGAAAATGTTTGGTTCTTCTCAATGTGATCATATGGCAGATTTTGTTTAAGGTGGATGAAAACGATTATAGACTTTAATATAAGAATACAAAGAAATTATTTTATTTTTATTTTTTTGGCATCCATTGTTAAATAGGTGCACATTATGACCGGGGATATGAGCCAGAAATATGTCAAATACATCACTGCCTGCGTCGTAATTTTGGGGGTTGAGCCATGAGTTGGCCTTTAAAATGGGAAGCTGATAGCTTTGGGAATCAGATCGGATCACACTGTATACACGTCATCCTCAAGGGGTCCAGAGGAACTCGATGTGTCACAGAACAAGGACAAACAAAAAAAACTTACAAAGCACACACACACATACACACGCAAACTGAAACAGCCAATGATACCTGAACACACCTGTGAGTCAACACAATAGATCAAAGCAATTGTGAGCCACGCCCTGATAAACAAGCCCCTTTTCCCACACCAGCCCAGAAACATGAGACAAGAGGATGGACGCAGACACTGGAGGTCACCTGATCCCTGACAGGTGTGTGCGGCCGGGACGAGTCCCACGTCAGCCCTCTGCCCGGCTTGCTGCTTCAACTGTCAGCGTCTCTGCTCTCCTCTGACATAACAGCCAGCAAGAAACGGACATGTGATGAATAAGTCAGAAGCTACGGAGTCTCTGTTTTCCGCTGTAAATGTTTAATTTGTGAAATGATGGAGGATTTGTGCAAATTGTCTGTTTCCCAAAACATCAAATCTTTCCAAATCTTACTGACAGAAGTCTTTTCATCAAGATTTCATTCATTCAGCTACACTGACATATGACACAAAGAAACTGCACTTAGAGCAGTAGGCTATTGTGATGAATTTCCACATAAAACAGAATATGTGGACAAGCTTTAATTATGTGAGTGATATTAATTTAAGTCAATAATTTAATTTGATCTCCTGATTGTGTGCATGAAGAATTATCATCTCTGAAGAGCACTGACCTCCACTCTCACCCTCAACATCTGGTGAGGAGGATGGAGAAAGATGAATAAATTAGACCTCAGTCACATTTCTCTGAAAAGTTTTTGTCAACTGACATTTAAAGTCACAGCTCCTATGATATCACTTAGCTAGCTATGACCCACACAAGCTAATGGTCAAATGCAGTTGGAGACAGTTATATATGGATATTTCAGGTTTATTTTCACACAGCTAAAGGAAGTAGTGACGCGTCATTCATCTTTATTTATCATCATTGTTAGGTTGTGAGCCAAAAACGGTTGTGAAACCCTGTTTTTTTTAGCTTAGCTGTAAAGTTTGTGAAATGTAACATTTCGCATGTCAATATGCTAACATTGGCATGTAAATTTGTCATTTTATAGCACGTAGCATGTTGCTAACATGTAGCATCATGTTAGCCTGATCTCATAACTAGTCAACTCAGAGGAGAAATTGTGGGTGGAGTCAAATCTTGTTGGTTAGTTTTTACATCCAACAAAATCTGATTCCCCTCCTATATTAAGAATGCACAAATTTGGGCACCCTGGCCACTCAGTTGGTGGAGCGGGGCCCAATGCACAGAGGCTGTGTCCTCGCTGCAGCGGCCTCAGGTTCATTTCCACCCTGTGGCTCTTTGCTGTGTGTCATTCTCCCACACTTCCTGTCCACTCTTCAGGTGTCCTATCAAGTAAAGGCACAAAAAGACAAAAAATATATTTTAAAAAATGTCTTTTGTAACTAGTCAATACAGGAGAGAAATTATGGGTGGTATAGGCCACCCCAGCAATCTGATTGGCCACCCCAGATGACAAATAGAGGAGCAATCTAAAATTAAACCTGAGAGGCAGTACTATCACATTTTCATAATTTTTAATAAAAGTATCAGTAAAAGTTTTTTTAAAAAGTATAAGTAAAATAAATATTTTAACCTTTGGTTTTTATTTTTACGTTGTCCTTTTTTGTCAACTTAGCTAGGCTTCTGTATATTTATTTTGTTGGCACTTTAAACTGCAACTGTATTTCTAAATGTGCCATTTCTTTATTTTTATTTAGAACATCTTTTTAAAGAACAATTTTTCAGAAGGATAACAGATGGAAGCTTTAAGTTATGTTTGTATGGTGCCATTCTGTTTTGTGACTTGTAGGTTTTTGTTTGTTTTTTTTTTCCTTAAAATGAAACTTTCAACACAGTATTATAAGTAAATGTAAGTAGACATGGGTAGTGGAGACAAAAATGGTAAATGAATGGTATTTTGATGCTTGTATGTGCATGCCAATGCATGTTAGAACTTCAAGTCACTATGCTAGGGCAACTGACAGCCAACATGCCACCCTTGGGCCACCACAGTTAAAAAAGTCTGGACACGCCTCTGTCTTATAGTAGGCTACAGCTTTAAATGACTGTAATTAAATGATCCCTTTTTGGTGAAAATGCAGTTTTGACTTGTCACATTAAAAAACACATCATTTTCATTATAATAATTACAACAAAAAGACACTGACCTTGTAAGGCATTGTTACCTGAACAAGCAAAAACAAACTGAACAGGATGACGATGGAGAAGCAGCGTGGCATCACAGAAGACTTTTATGGTGTTTACAATAAATAAATGTGTTCCGATTAGAACCAAAACACACTGGAAGTGGAGCAGAAACCACAGAGGAGCTATTTATAGAAGTCTACAAATGTTCTCCCACACAAACAGAGAGCACTTACAGCCGTCACTGGGAACACAGTGTTTAGCCTGAACAGTAAATGTAGAGTGTGTGTGTGTGTGTGTGTGTGTGTGTGTGTGTGTGGTGGGATGGGATGGGATCCTCATGGTGAGTGCTGACAACTAAACAAAAGCCCACAGAGACTGAGCAGAAATTCAGTCACTGAGAAAATAGCAGCTGTTCAGAAGTGATCCCAGAGCTGCAACAGGAGGTTTATAGTCACTGTGTTTAATCAAATCTGAATATTTTTGGAATATTTAATCTGTTAAGGTTTGGTGTGCAGATAAAAAAGTATGGATTGACGGGTAACTCACTGATTATTAATGATGTCATCTTGCATTATCTGCACTACATGAAAACTAAGTAAAGACCAACTTATGCTTTATCCCTCGACAAAAATGACGTAATTTCAACTGAAAATGTGTTGCTCGACACTTTCGTTTCTGATCGTGTAGATAGATTTTAGTGGTTAGCATTATCACCTCATAGCAAGAAGGTTGTGGGTTCGATTCCAGCCCGGGCAGGACCTTTCTATTTGGAGTTTGCATGTTCTTCCTGTGTGCACATGGGTTTTCTCCAGATGCTAAGGTTTCCCCCACCATCAAAACTTGCATGGTAGGTGTACCTCTGGTCAGTACTCTTGACCGAGGTGCTAGCTCAAAATCTGGAGTTGGTCCCCGGACACTGTGCTGTGGCTGCCCACTGCTGGGCAGAGACCAAATTTCACTACTGATGAGTTAAATGAAGAGACAAAATTTCACTGTACGCTGTATATGTACCTTTATCTTACTTTTATGTTGCGGACATTGTCATATTTTGTCACATGATGTCACTGGGTAGAGAAAATGCTACTATAGAGACAATTTTAACTGAACTTCCCTGTTGATCTAGCATCCGTGTCAGATATGGCTGCATGGAGACAACTGAAATTTTTTACCAAAGCGTAAATTGAAAACGTCAAGGTACTCTGTCATTCCTGTTGAGCAACAGTTGAGCAACACTCACACATGAAGCACAAATTTGCCGTAAGAAGGATTCATGTGCAGTCGGCATACTATATGACATGGCCACTTTATTAAATGACACACCTACTTTACTGTATGACGCACCCACTCAGTGTTTCCAGAACTAACTATCATATTTGTACAATAATTTTGCCCCCTGTGCGATGCACGGTTCAATTATGCCAAATAAGGCCGAATTTTGCCATTTTCTTCAGGTAAGTTCAGTTCCCTAAGTTAAAACACTGACACCATGTGTAGATATGGTGCGTTTGTATTGAAGGGTAACACCAGAGGGAGTGATCGCGTAACAAGATGCATACATTTATGGTGCGCAGGACATAGGTTTGCCATTGTGTAGTTTTTGGGCCCTATCTCTTTTTTTTCATATGTATGATAGTTTTTCTTTTAAAGCAATAATTTTAAAGCCACAGTGAGATATTGCCGTATTTTCCATGTAGCAACACTGCTGACTCCATGACACATCTGCTTTATTACATGAAACAAGATATTTCCCAAAACAAACCTAGTCGCCTAATGGCCTGAACCTTACTAGTGTGTTTCTGCGTAAAGACTTACTTGTGCTAATCAGCAAATGTCAGCATGCTAACATGCTTAACTACTTAAGAAAATCAGCTAAGTTTAGCTGTGTTGCTTTAGCGCTGCCTCATGGTGCAGACTCCTTGTGTTGTTGATTATTTTATGCCTTCATTAGACAGATAAAAAAGTGAAGAAAGACAGGATGCAGCAGGGGAGCAGGAACAGAAAGAACTGGGTCAGATTTGACCCCATGTTGTTATGGTAACACGGCTGCATGTCAATCAGAAGCTACTGGAGCTGTGAGCTTTAGAGTGCAGGAGGGATCACTGAGAGTTTGACACAGACAGATGATGTCTGCAACGATAATGTCGTCCCGCGTCAAAGTGAAGCATGAAGAGTTTCAAAGAAGAAATTAGCTGAGGACCTCAAACGCAAGAGTCTCTATCAGTTAGCTGCTGCAAGCTCTCACTGTGGCAGCCATTTCTGACTGTAAAGACTGATTTTTATGACGACCTTGCATCAATCATCTGCTTGTCAGATCAGGGAGCAGAGTCAGAAGGACATTTATCTCAGTGGACTCGTCATGCATGTCACAGCATTTTTAAAACTTTGACAACTCTCTTTCAGAATTAACATTTCAGGATATATATATCTGTTTTTTAAAGAGATCTTCTGATGGATAAGTAAACCTCTCCACAAGGAATCTTAAGGCCAGGTGTCCCGTCGACTGACAGACTGACACCCATAACACACACCAGCTATGTCATGCAGACAGAGGTAGACAGAGTCTGCAGTGATACCAGACACTCTTTAGCAAACATTTGATAGATACGCTAACTTAAAGTGACTATGAGGAACTTTCAGTTTTTGCTGATTTTAGTGGCCCCTTTGGATAAAACCGGTAGTGACACAAGTGCCAACTGTCGTAAAGGTCTTTGCTAAGGCGTGCCAGGCAGGCGGAACTCAGCTCGGTGAACTACGTGTCTCGTCTTGCACAATATACGTCACCAATGCTAACATGGCTGTAACTTTAGCAGTTTCTTTGGCTCCCTCAGAAACAGAATTAATTTAAAGAGGTAAAAATTATTACAAGCACAGACATCTTGAGAGCTGCAGCTCAGCAAACAGAGAGTCAGTTCTGTAAAAGATCATTGTTAAGACATAACTTAAGCCACGACTGGGTGTGGAGTCATACGTATTTTCAAATTCTTATACTTGGACTTTCTTGACTTGACAAATAATTTTTTAAATTGACAAACATCATATTTGGGATTGGCGGCACAATTTAAATGGGACCGAAAAAGTGTTTGTCTCTTCCCATTGACTACTGATTATGTTTTTCTAAAATAAGGTCCCCTGGGGTCCATCAGAAGAGGTGTGACTTAGCCAACTCTATAATAACGACTATGATGGACATATTTCTGTGGTGGCATGCTAATGCTATGCTAGTTAGCAATAAACTTAAAGTACAGCTGAGCTATAGAAACATCATTAGTTTTGCAGCCATTTGTCATCAGACAATTAAAATATTGTCCAGATGATGGCGCTAGATGAAAAGTCACCAAAGCTCAGTCACCGAATGTTCCTTTGTACGTTTGTACCCCGGATATGTCGATGCTGATATTTCAAGGTGTCTGGATTGCAAAGTTACTAAAATTCATCCTGAGCGGAACAAGAATGTTTCTACAAAAATTCACGTAAATTCATTTTGACCAGTTGACCAAAATGGTGGACCAACAGACAGACAATGCCGTTCCTAGAGCCATGTTGCCAGTGTTTTTTATTTATCTGTTTATTTAACAAGGACAATGCACAGCTTCTTAGCTGCACCACAGTTAGCTATAAGCTAATTTACATCTGCAGTCCCTGGATGTGAATTAGTTAATGTGCTTAATATTATTAATAATAATAAGAAGAAGAAGAAGAAGAAGAAGAAGAAGAAGAAGCATGCAAGCAAGCAAGAAGAAGAAAAATTAATATTCTTTCAAAAAAAGCTGTCCCC
>JAQLOL010000019.1:10862094-10879822 GCA_029783665.1 Naso thynnoides
TATATATATAATATATATATATATATATATATACATACTGTACTTCAGTAGATCTCAGACTGTGTTTTAAAGCAACAATATGGAACTTAATCACAACCTGCAATTTTTAAAAACAAAACTTAACCATGTGCATTACTACATTGCACAAAACAGCAGTTTTAGTGAAACCGGATAATATTTTATGGAGAAAATGTCCTCTGATCTTCCCTCTGATATCCTATAACTGCTTAGCCTCAACTCTGTGATTCACGGTGGTCCCTGAAAGCAACATGTAGGCTACCTGCAGACTGAAGGTGCAGCTGCAGCAGCAGGGAGTGTTGGTGTTTTGCCTCGCTATCAGAGGAGGTTTGGCTTGCCAGCAGATGAAGGTCCAGTGCCGGAATGGACACCAGAACCAGAACTTAGTGAGTGGGCAATGTAACTGGACTCAACAGCCTTGAACATTACTAATTTCTTGACAGAGGTGAGGATACTGTAAAGAGGATGCTGATGGAAGAAAAGAGACAGTGAGTGAGCAAGAGGATCGGCAAAAGTAATCTCAGACTGAAGTGTAGTTGTTGGGGAAAGTGTGACTGGATAAAAGTCTGCAGACAGACAGAGTAGTCACAGGACATCAGAGGCAAAACCAGAAGACATTTTCTTCGTAAAATATGACCCGTAAAATATGACCCGTAAAATATGAATAATAATTATTGCGACATAGTAACGTGCATTGTTAAGTTTCATTTCAGAACATTTCTGCCTGAGAGACTCAGAGATTTTTATCTGTTTAACAATAAAATAAACAAATCCCATGATCCCACACTGATGTCATCCAACTACAACTTTGTTTTTTGTTGTTTTGATAGAGAGCCCCCTGGTGGCAGAAATTACAGACTGTGTCTTTAAGTAGCACTGCAGCATTTATATTAATAACAGGAGGACAAATCACAGAAACAATTATAAACTACATCCTCCACTATGCACTTAACAAGCTAGACACTGAGGCCTTGTTCAGACTGTCAGCCCAAATCTTTTTTTTGGCATATCCTGATCGTATCCAGATTGATTTTATTGAGTATAAATGGTAAAAAGTTACGTTTTTAGTCACAACTTGGTTAAAGTTACAGAGATAATTAAAATTAAAGTTGTAGTGGGTAACTTCTGTGAGTGAGCCAGTAAGGTAATGTTAGCTGTAGCATGAGACTTGTTGGGAAGTCAATCCACTGCAGCTGTTTGCGCCAGCCTGTGCTTTATGTTGTTTGTTGTCTCACTTTCTTTTAAGTCCAGTTTGAACTGAGCAAAACGGTTGCAGGGAAAGTTGCTGCAGAGTAAACTGGTCGGTCTCAGCTCAAGTTCAAGTCAACTGACGGTGTGGTTTGCAGACACTCTGTTGTTGGCAGAGACAAGTCAGAACGGTTAGCTAATCAGCTCATACCAACGTCACCCATCACCAAGAAGCGCAGTGTGGCGCGAGAGGACAGAGGGTACAGAGAGCATCACTGATTTTTCACTTTTCCACGAAATCCTCGTCCCGGTAACAATGAAAATATTGTTTTAAAAACAGGGTCTATTGGAGATCAATTTAACAGCGAATGGTGTGATTTTTCAGCCACTATAACAGTTTAATCAGGTTATACATCATAATGACAAAGTTAAGCCAAAAAAAGTTGTCTAGTTTCACTTAAAGTGTGTTAATAATGTATTTTGCTTGAAAAGATTTCTTGCATGGTTTTCATGCAGATTGAAGTGTCGACGAATTATCAGTGCTGGATGAACACAGAGCTTAATGGTTCATAGTTTACACATGACTTCGTTTGTTTGAATTCTTTTGATAGGCTGGTCTGAGTTCAGTTCCCACCGTTGTCTCATTAGCTCTGCTGAGAAACAATCTGCAGACATTTTTCACACGGAGCGTTCAGTAATGACAGAATAATAAGTGAAATAACAGCAGTATTTATAGTCCCGCTGATGGAGTGCAGTTGGAAAACATTCTGGATCCTGAGAGATGAAAAATTAATCTCCATCTGTCTCGTGTTTGTATTTTAGAAAGAGAAGAAAAGAAAGCGCTGTTATCTCGACAGTTGACCTCTGACCTGGACGTTCTTTAGCTTCTCTCCACAGGATCAAAAAACAAAATGGCAGCTGTGTCCTGTTTGTGAACCCCCATAGAGAGAAAACGTCTCTGTGGCGAGCGGCGTGGACGTTGGCCAGACGCTCATTTGGCTTCGTTTGGCTGGATATCTCCCATGAGCCTTTGCTTTTTTCAGAGGCCTGAACATTGGATACATGACTGAAATTACCGAAGAACTGAATGCATTTCCTTCCTCAAACACATTTTCAAAGCCAACTTTGACGATAAAATTATTGGGGGGGGGGGGGTTCAATGAAGTCTGGTGGATTTAGGACAGATTAAATCTCATGCAAAGTTCTTCTTTTACAAGAGTAACAAAACACAGTCTGACCAGAAACATCATAAACAGCTCAGGACAGGAAAAAACACAAGGAGCAACACTGGTATCGTTAAGGGAGGTGTGGCACAGAGCCCAAAGGTTCTCAAAAGACATCTACCAGAAAAGTCTGTCTGACCTCAGAGCAACACAGAAAGTGACACTGCGTCTCTGAGGGAGTCAAGGTGAACTGCAGTTCTGCCATGTTAAACTCCTGAAGCATCAATCACAGTGATGATGGGCGCCGCTCTCAGCCCGTCCAGGCCTCCAACAGAAGGTTGCAGCAGCCGGGGTCATAAACCTGCCAGCAGCTGAGCGCTCCCACTGCGCCGACCGATCACACTCCTCGATTAAATCCTCCGCCCCTTAAACTCAAGCTGTTTTGGCCTCGAGCGCTGCAGAGTCGCTTCCTGCAGTGGCAGCGTTGGTTCAGATTTACGAGCTCGTTTCATTTGATGAACAACAGGACAGCCAGAGGACGCCACTAAACCCCACCATTCCCTCCACTTCCTCCTCTTCCAGCAGTCACACCGTCGCACGACAAGGATCAGCTTTCACCATCCTCGACTGGAAGGACCACGTTCTCCAAAACGTTACCATGACTCAGGAGCGAGATAAGAAGAGTAATGTTGTGATTACAAAGAAACATTAAAACACCAGCAGTGGCCTCAGCAGGCGTATGGACACATGCAGCTGAGTCACCTGTGTGTGTTTTTGTTCGTTATTACAAAAAGCAACATCAGATTAAAAAATAATTTTGACAAAATGAATTAGTCAAAAATCATAAATACTGATGAATAATTTAGGTTCAGTATGTCCTCAGAAGTGTCTGAGGACTTTATTACTGTAGAGGGAACAAGGTCTTTATGAGAGGCCTAATTTAATCTGTTCGATAAATGAAACTGGCCATACTTTGGTACAAAATCTAGTTTGATCTAACTTTACAAAGCAGCTGGATTCACAAGATCACGATATCACGCAAATCCATCTTGCCAGGCTCCAAGCTATCCGTTTCTGGCCAGTAGACTGGTGACCAAACCAATCAACATCCTTTGAGGGAGTACCGACATGAGCTAGGGGCATGGTTTATGTGTGTGTGACGTTCGAAAACAACAACAGCAGTGGTTCCTGAACAGATAAGCATGCTGCTGGAGAGAATTTCTTCACTGAAAGAAGAGAAAGAACGATACTGAAGGCTTTTGTTGATGGAAAAATGGTTCCACTCTTCTCCAGACTGACTTTGGTAAGTTTGATTAATAAAGTGGCTCTGCTGGTCATGGGGTTCGTTGATCTGATTGGTCAAAGTCAGTCCACGATAGACAGTGATGGGCAGATGGTTTATACAATCACCTGCCAATTATTTTTTCAAAATGCCTGCCCTTTTCCAAATCATTTCCAATGGAGCCTTCCCAGATGATTGTGTGTAACAAACCATCAGAAGCAGTCAGGTGAGTTTTGATCTACAAACTCACCACTTCCTATAGGCTTCAAATTAAAAGCCTTTTTGTATTTCAGTGGACAGAAACCTTGCCTACAAAGCCGAAAGAAAGACTTAGTGCCACAATAAAACTCAAACATTTTTTAAAAAATGACATTTCATAACACCCTAATTCACAAACTACTGATTTAAAAAAACAAAAACACAACAAATCATTAATTAAAAAAATTATAGGAAATGTATTTTATTTTTAGAAAAATGCTGATGCGAAGGTTGAAAGACATGGTTGTTTGCAGGAAAGCTCTCATGAAAGAGGACGTAATCAAGTTGCATCATGGGAAGTGTAGGATCAAGCATTTCTGGAGTTTAACCTTTAACAGGGACTACAGATCTCAGCCTCTGATTTAATCTCATTTCTTTAAATTTGCCTCAAGCAAAGCCTTCAAAGTGATGAAGGTGGAACACATCTCTGAGAACCCCTTCAAACATTTGTGTCCAACCATGTGAAAAGATGCTTTGTACCAGTTTCAATTTTCAGTTTCTTTCCACCTGAAGTCGATCGTTGGCGGAGACGTCGGCTCTGAACAGATTCACCCTGCAGCTGTTCACCTCCACCGACCGCTCGCTCGTTAACAATCTGTTTCATCATCATCTGTGTGGCGATATGTTTCATTTTTACTGCCCCATGTCTAATGGAGCTGCTGATCAATCAGTGATAGCAATGATGATTCTGTGACTGCAGCTGCCTTTCAGAAGTGGCTACATACATTTTACAAGCCATAACATACAAACCATGCACACACATACACACATATGTCCTGCTAATGTTTGCTTCATATTTGAGGTTTTGTTTTGTTTTGTTTTTTCATTTTTTGGCTTTTACGTTTAATCATTATCATCACGAGGAAGAGGATTGTTTATACAGGCAAAATACTAAAAACCACTCTGAAAATTCTAGGATTTTCAAGGAAATGCACCTAGTTAAATTCTACAGCATGAAGCTCAACAAGTATCAGGTATTCCTGAACTTTCAACTTGAAGCTGAAGGTCTCAGGTTTGATCTCAGACTGATGCATCCTGCAGCGTGACCCTGAACGCACCACGTCAGCATTTGATAAAACAAACTACAAACTGACACTGAAATGTGAACAGACGTTTTTCTTTCTTTGGGAATGTGGCCCACATACCCCCTGCTGTTTTACACCAACACACACACACACACACACACACAAACACAAAAACTGCTGGGTGTCATAAGGTGACACTCGCAGGTCAGCATCATGGGTTCATTGAGGCGCCCAGCCGGCCTTTCATGTCCGCTGTCACCCTGCATCTGAATAAACACATTGCTTCATTAAACATAAACACACACACACACACACACGCATACACACACATACACTTTACACAACAGGCGTTTGAAGGATCAACCACAATGTCCTTGCTTTGCACATGTGACAAGGAGGGAAGGACGGAGGAAGAGGAAAAGAAAAAAGAAAATAATGGATGATAAACATGGTGGAAAGAAGTTGAACATTAGGAATACAAGGATGGGAGGAGTGATGAAGAGAAGGAAGCAGAGAACACAAAAGGAAAGGAAACTCATGAGGACTGAATGATGAAGAAAAGGATGCATGAAGGCCATATGTGGTAGAAGAGAAGACATAAGGTTGGAGAAAAGGACAGACACATGCAGAGACGGTATAAAGTGAGGATGGAGAAAGGAAGGAAGGAGGAAGCAAAGAAGAGAGGAATGAGGATGAGCTGGAAGAACTAATTCAAACTGCAGCTGTAACTGATGAGAGGTGACTGTTCAACTCCCCCTCTCTCCCCTGCAGCCGAGACACTTTCTGGGGGAGTGAAACTCTCATTGGCTCTCTGGAGAGAAAGCAAACAGTGTGGAGGACAGTCACGTTATCATGAGAAGGACTCTTCCAGAAAAAACACTCTTTCCTGCAGTGAAGCAGCTGTGAACCTGCTCATCTCCACTGGATGACTACGCCCCTTCATCACCACACACACAAGCTCAGCCTCATGTTCTGTTTATGATTATTCTCTCACTCACATGACCTTAAAAACATCAGCTGTCCGGCCCCTAAGTGACACTTCAATGACCAGCATGTTGATGCGATTTTGTTCTTTGAGACACCCATCTCAAACATGTCAAACAGAATAAATATGTTTCTAGTGCAGCACCTCAGAGCTGAAGAATGGATCAAACGCTTAAATGCCAAAACCTGCAATTCCTCGAATGGCTTCTTGAGACTGGCTCAAAAAGTGCATCAATTATCTCCATAGCGTCATTAAAATGTGCAAATAGCCTACTTCACAGTGGAAAAATAAACAGTTACAGTCTGGTACAAAAAGCGGTTAAGATAATTTTGCCATTTATGACAACTGTAAGGCGGGAATTTTATTTATTAAACTCATTCATATAAATTATATTAAGGTTTAAAATTATGCATAATTAAGGGTGCGGCTGCTCTGAGCGACAGCTAGCTGCTAGCTGTCTGCTAGGTGCCACCTCAGCCAATTTGCATCCCTAATCTTTTCCGCTCAGCTGTGTTTGTGGTGCTGGTGTCTTCATTTGTCATGCAAATATCAGATAGATGAAATGGCTTTTTGTGCAGTTTGTTGAACTAACAGTCCTTTGTTTGCACCGGTCCATTTTTTTGGAAGTGAAATTCTAATATTGCTAAAGGCTACAATATGTTGGCACTTATTAACAGGTTTCCATGTTTGCCCTCACCCTGACAGGCTTATCAGCTTAGCTCGTTAACTAGGGCCTGACCAATATTCCAATTTGCAGATAATATCTGCCGATATTGGCCTATCACAGATATAAGCTAATGGTATTGACACATTTTTAATGCCAGAAAAAATGTTTAGACTAGTAATTTAAAATGGTTAACTTATGTAGTAGAGGACCGTCTGTTATTTAATAACTAATAGGTGTTTATGTTCAATGCACTAATGTCTGGGATTAAGTTTGTTCAAATGTAAGATATCCTGCCTCCATTACATATCTTTGTTGCAAGCAGTTGATGACCACATATTTTATACAACATCCTGCTGATATATCAGATATCTGAATTTTATTGGTCACTGTTACTATTGAGAATTCTGAGGTTTTGTCTTTGTCCCTTTGTATTATCTTTTGAAAATGAACCAAAAAATAAATTTCTATGTCAGCATCAGCATCGGCTCCAAAAATCACATTTTGGTCAGGTGCTATTGTTAACTATCTAATTAGGTTGCACATAAATTATCCTTTGGTAATGCTTCAAGCAAGGCCAGCTGTGCTAACAATACCAACAGAAGCATATGCTAACCACCCTTATTAGGCTAAATGTTCATGCATCTTAGTCAAATGTAATAGAAATGTTAAAGTTTTTTTAAAGTGAGGTAAGAAAATAAAGGTTCACACATTAGTTAGCTAAAGTCATGTTAGAGGTGCCATAAAGGCAAGCTTGTTAGCCTCAGTTATCTTGTTAGCATTAAGCTAAGTTGCTGTGTTTCAGCAACAAGACTTCATTTGGCTCCCTCAGCTTCATCCACACTTTCTCAGTAATCAATTTTTAGATTAGCCAGACGTTAGGCGGAGTCAAGCACTACCCAGACCACATGATGACTACATCTATGTTTTATACAATTCATCAGTGCAGGTGACTGCACAGGCTACATAACAGCTCAGATTTTACTCATACTGTACTTGCATAAACACAAATTTAAGTATATTTTCGATCCTTTATTTGATGGTGTTTTTATTTTTTAGCATGGATTCTGAAAATTTGATGAACTCCTTTTGTATCAGTTTTTGACATCCTGGTGTTAACACTGATATCATTTAAAAAGTAGTGGCTGTTGGTGTCTCACATGATGATGACAGACTGAATCAGTCAGCTGGAACTGAATGGAAGTGAATAAGCTGGAGAGGTTTGACTAAACTGATTAAAACGATCTTCAATCAGAATAAACATTAAAGGAATGGAAAATATTTCAAATTGAAAAAAACACTCGAGTCACACTGGATTTGTTGTGTGAAGCATGTCGGCATCAAACAGTTTTATTTTGGTAAAGCGCGACAGATGAGACACGGAGGCTGTGTAGTTCTGCCAGAAGAGCCTCCAGCAGTGCGCAGCAGAACATCCAGCCCCGTTTGCATCAGAGTTTCATCAGGTGTTTCCAATTCACTCCTCAAACTGAATGAAAAATATAGAGACAGTCTGAAACATGTGAAATCCAGCAGCAGCAAGACTTCAGGATGATGACATCATCACACACTGGGAGGACCAATCAGCTTTCTGCTCTGAGACACGTCTTTATGTTTGACTGTCGATTAGAGCAGGTCAGCAACTGATTTCTTCACAACTAATAAGTGAATATAAGCTGTACTGGGGTACTTCTGCAGGTCTGAGGTGTGTTGACATTATGTGTGACACTAGAGTGGATCAAAGGTGACTGTGAGCTCTGAAGTATGGGGCATCTTCATCATCATCATCATGGGTAAGAAATGTGCCCCTCGCTGAGAAAACTGAGCAGTTCTTTGTGGATCTGTGGCTGAAGTTCCCTTGAAACCTTATGAGGAAAGTTTGAGATATTCTGCCGCCCTGATTAAAATACATTTTGGATGCTGTAAAATGTTTACAAAAATGGAATGCAACCATTCGTAAACAAACTATGTTTACAAACAACTGTTTGTGTTTTTGAGCTCATGTGGTAACATCCTTTATCAAATCATGTGTTCACAAAGTCCATCCTTGCTTGTGAACGACTGAGCCTTTCGATGATGCTCCTTTCGGACACAGTCATGATAATCTCACCTGCTGTCTTACCTGTGTAAAGTTCCAAACAGGTGTTTTCTATTATTGAGCATTCCACAACTTTCAGTCTGTTGTTTCTCCTGTAACAATGTGTTCAAAATGTACTGCTGCATCAAACTAAGAAGAATGAAGTTGAAATAATGAAGTTGCTGAGGTTAAACATCAAATATATTGTCATTTTACTCTATTTACATATTATCACATCTTGTTTTATTGATGTTTCACGCAGGGTCAACTTCTTTGGACTCAAAGTCATAATAAGAAATGGGACTAAAAGCAGAGCCTCTTTGGTGCAGCTGAGCTGGTTCACTTCCAGATGTTCCTCACGCACTAATTGAATAATCAGTTTCTCCCTTGCTGCATTACTTCACACACTGATGTCATCCCACCGCTGAGAGTCTGTAAGCTCACTTTCATCCTCGGCCCAACAGGAAGTTGAGTACAGATGATTGGTTTAAGGTGAGAGCGTCTGAGTGCTGAGATCCATCAACTCGTTTTTACGGCTGCTCCCACGACATGCTGAGCTCAGCTTTACTGACCACACGTATGCATACTTGGGTTGGGCTATTTGACAAAAAATTATCATCAGACATTATCAAGCCATGTATCAGCAGTACGCGATACATTTGCACGAGAAAAACAATACCTGTAAGAATCACTCTGTAGCCACCACATATATTTCAAAGCAGAAGAGAACAGAAGGGAAGTCACTGGTCATGTACCACTCTCGGTCATGGTGTAACAAATAAAGGAGATGATTTTAAACTAGACAAGAACACATGAACTTAACTAAACACATTATGAGCTCTAAATCGATCAGATCACGTTAGACTCAACATAAATGAACATAAACAAACACACGCAAAGAACTCTGGGAAAAAAACCCGCATCCACATCACCTAAAATGCTACAAGATTATTAGCAGCTGATAGCTGCAGCTAGTTTATAAGCTAATGAAGTGAAGTTAATGTTACATGGACACCAGATAAAATGACAGTATGTCTACCAAGATGCAACATTAGAGTTACACAATCATATGATGTGGAGTTGCTTCAGGCAGTTGAAGACAAAAAGTTGAAGGACACCGCGGGTTGTGCGCACTTAGGAGAGCTGCTGTCCATGTCCCTGCTGAAAGAATCTTCTGGAGTTACTCCTCCGATGGAGAAGCTGGCAGAGGACATCGTAAAATATGTCATTGTACAAGGAGGATGATTTAGGAGAGCACACGACAGCCCAAAGGGGAGATCGCATTGTTTGTAACGTGAGTAATGTTAAACATTTACACAAAAAAAAACGTAAGTAATGTGACAAGCCCCTCTCTGGAGTAACATTACGTAACGCCTGCACATCGTGGCTTAAAGAGAGACACCATTGGCCCTGTTATATTGAAATGATTTTTAACTTGTTAATTTGAGGTGAAATAGTTATTGTTGCTCTAACACAGCAGATCTACAAAAAATCAAACGTATCAGACGTGCTGCAGCGACCATCATAGTTCCCAGCCTCATCACTTAAACACTAATCCTGTCCAAATGGGGCTCATGACAAAGCAGAGGTGCGTCCTAATAGGGATTAGTGAAGTTAAAAAGGAAAATCACTTGTTCTTAGAGTAAATAGAGCAAAAGAGAGCAGGTTTCAGCCTCGGGTGAAGGCGTGCAGCTCTGTTGCAGTCATCATGCCGTGGGAAGTTGTGGACAGCAGACGAGTGAGTCAGAGCTGCTGCCTCGGGCTTTGTTTTGGCGGGGAGGACGGCGAGTGAGTATGAAGATTAAGATGGTTCAGATGTTAACAAGGATCAGACAGACGACGCATGCTGCAGCAGCTGACTGAGAAGACAGATTAAAGATCTTTAGACCCGACTGAATCTTTGCAACCACGAAGCGTAGCTAAGTATTTCAGTAGTATTTTTCCAGCGTAGTATGAGCACTTTTACTGCAGTACATGATTTGCTGAGCTTGACCACCTTTCCATCGTACAACACTCCTGAAGCTACTGAGCAGAACATCCACCAGTGTACGGAAAAAAAGGCTGGGATGCTAATGTTTCTCTGGTTGGCTATAGAATTACCCATAACCCCCTTCTCCATCAACTCCCCATCAGTCCCTCTCTGGCCGTCAGCGAGGCTCTGGAAGCCACAGGAGGGAGATCAGGTTGTTCCTCCTCTCAACAGTGGAGCCAATGTGACCACAAACATCATCAGCAGCATGTGGGTGAAGGTCAGAGAAGACAAACAGTGAGGTGGAGTAACTCTCAGCAGCAGGGAGACGTCTCACATCTGAACCACACAAAACCATTTCTATGTAATAGCACAGCACCGCGCGGCAGCTTTATCTACATTTTACACCACAGAGGAATGTTAGCCCCGCAGCAGCATCAACCCTTTGAACTACAGGCTCTCTCTGCTCAGTTATCACTCCCATCAATGCACTCGTACTGCACTGCTGCTACATGGCTAACAGGTGTTTCATAGGTTGCTATTTTCAGAATAAGTAGTTAGCAGTTACTCAATGTGGAGCTGTGAATACATTTGGCTTTCCGTTCTCTGTGTCCACAGGTTTTCATCACACAGTCAATAAATGCTTCAAGAACTGTAGAAACTGAGATTTATCATGTGATGATTAATTGTGTAAAAGCCATCCTTCATTTCAAGAGGTTCAATCTTTTATTGCTCTTGTGCTGATCAACGGGAACTTTTGTCCACTTTATTCCTGTTACGCCTCCTACACACTGCAGCCACACTGTGCAACGTTGATTTAATAAACTTGAGTACGACATCAGATTTGATGTGTGCAAACTGTCCAATGATAACACTAAATCGCAAACTACAATGTAAGCCAATGAAAGGTCATTGACTTGCATCATCCATTGGTACACCCCTTTCAAAAGTAGCATGAACGTGTGGGATACATTGCAAAGACGAGGAGGAGGGGGACAATATGGGCGCGGTCTTGGCAACGGAAAAGAGGCAAACTTTGGATGCCAATTTTGTAAAGACAGCATGCTAACCCTCTCTGTTTGAATTTTTCGCCATATCACATAAATCACAGTGTCATTCATGCTGCATTTCAATTGGTTGGTTAGTAGTTGTGGGTTGCAGCAGCTGTCACATTGTGGAATGGTCATCTTAATTAATGACACTGTCAGAAATTTGTCCAGAACTGTAAACCTCTGTCACTGTGTGATGAAGAACAATTTTAGAGCCACAAAAAACAAAATCATCACGACTGGTCATTTTTTCGTCTGGGACAGCCCAGAATCACACAGTGTGTAGGAGGCTTTAGGAAGATTTCCCTCATTACTAAGCCTGTGTGTTTGCCCATGGGGGAAGTTGTTGGTGGTTGGTTGGTGTCAGTAAGTTAAAGTTGGGCCTTGACCTGCTGTGATAAATAAAAACCAACTCATCTTGAAGACATCAGACATCACTGAGGAAACAAAAAGCATGAATCTGGGTTTTTTTTTGTTTTGTTTGTTTATTGTTATTTTTTTGTAAAAGCATTTGTTGTTGCCAGTAGACAGTCTGAAGCAGAGCTGCTGCTTGTTGTGTGAGTCCACTGCGTCCTCTGTGGTTTGTCAGCACAGGATGCAGCAGAGAGTGTGTAATACATCTGCACCACACTGACTTCTGCAGACATCACAGACATTTACTTTCCTGTTTGAAGCAACAACACGACCCCAAGCGACCTGAGCGCTGCATCATCAACGTCATGTGAGCGAGGCAGGAAAATCCTCCAACCGTCAAACCTGAACCGAAGTCAGTGACTCACCTCAGAAATACTCTCACTTCATCACTATCTGACTCTCACTTCCTCTGTGTGATGAGTGTGAGGAGAGACTAATGGTCTGTCAGTGATGTGAAGAAAGTTTAGAGGTGTCAAGAGTGTCAACATATTATACTCAAGAAAGAAAGAGTACTGTTACAGATATTACAGATTACTCAAGTACGACTTTAAGAGGTATGATCAAAAAGTACAGAGACTGTGCCTAAAAAGCAAAAACTGTTCTTAATTTCATTTTGCCGCCATCTGCATCAAAGTTGGCTCAGCTATCCTCAACATTAAATATGCATACGGATGAAACGGAGTAATACCTTCAACCACAGGAGGAAATCGTGGGCCAGTGTAGACAACAAATTGAGTAAGACACAGCCAAAAAAAAAGAGGAAGAGTGAGATATGAAGACAATTTCTGATGTTTTTAATTGCCTCAAGTCGCAACCACCACCGTTAACAGCATTGTGGCCTCTACTGTCCCTTTTGCAAAAGCTTCATAGTAACAGTCTTGTCAAGGCCATATTTGCACAAAAATCTTTACAACTATGTACCGCTACACCACTAGGACAAACTACATGTCACAATCTGAGTTTGAGCATCTAAAAGAGGTTTAATGTAAAACTACATCATAACCGGTGTCTTACCCACATAGAATTCATACTTGAATGAAAATGCAAACTATTTTACCAGTTCTGCTAGGTAAAGCTAGCACTAGCCTCACTAGCAAGGATGCTAGCACTGGCCCACTAACAGGGCTAGCTTGTGCTAACACAGCACTGAGCAAAGACACTAACACCTACCTCAGCTAACTTGATTGGCAAAATAAATTACTGGTAAACAGTTTACGTCCAGTTTACAACAAACCATGCCTTTTCCAAAAACTTAACTTGTAATGCTTACCTAAAAAAAGCTCGGAATAGCACTTAATCGGTAACTTTTAACAATAGCATTTTATAACCACATGTGGTTTGTCCAAGTGGTTTAGCTGCAGCTAGATAAGATGGCCAACCTTTCCGCGCATGCTGATTCACATCGGGTCTTGACAAACCTCCCCTAGGGTCCAGTGCTTGTTGTTGTTGTCATGGTGATAGGAACTTTTTTTTTCCATTCTATCTATTGAGCGTATGCAGAAGTACAAACAGAAACATTTGACTCCAAACTGCCATCTACTAGATGTATTGCATAAAACCAATGCCAACATAAATGACGGGATGTGGACAGTGTCGGTTAAAACAGATGTGTTTAGTTTCTACATAAAAGGATCATTAAAGGGCTCAGAGGGCAGTGGCCATGTTTGGAAGTCCTGCTCTGTCAGCGAGATGTCAGCTGAACTCCTCCACAGAGTCAACATGTAAAATCAAACCTGACTTGCGTAACAAAACAATCTGATTCTTAACTTGAGTTTGGATTTTTATCGTCATAACTGCATCATGACTTTCTGCACACTGGCGTTCTTTATATGTCATCACCACTCAAACCGCCCAAGTCCCTCACTGCTTTTCAGGAATTTAGGTGAATTTTGACCAGAGAAACCAAAAACTGAGTTCCTCCGCACAGTTTCTGACCCCAGAAGTCCTGGTTATGGGATTGGTATCCGTCTGATCAACCAGGACCTTTGTAGCATGAACTCAGAACAAACACCCACACAGAAAGTGTGAGCGTGTGTGTGAATGAGACAGTGGGAAAGAGAGTGAGACGAGTTGGTTTACATTTACATTTTCAGTCGCAGTCTTACCTCATGGTGACCTCAGCGGCAGGTAATCCAGGCTGGTTTATGAGGGGTCATGCTGAGCAAAGACGCTGGTGAAGTTAATCCATCAGCCCTCAGACTGTTCAACCAGCAGAGGATTCAGAACCGAAACACTCGAAACACATGGAACAATCCTGGATCCAGTTATCCTGATCAGACATGAGTTACTGTTGTTACACGTGTTTGAGCTCAGATCAAAGCAGCAAACAATGAAATTTCAGAATCTAATAAATCCAACTGGATCACCACAGTCAGCTGATGAGTGAATTGTTGTTAGAGTTCATTGTGAACATTTGCACGTTTGACCTTTAAATATATAAAAAATGTTCAATGACATGGGAATAGAGCAGCAGGAGGACAAAAGCCTGCTGATAAACGGACGACTTCTCCTTTCCTGATTTCTGTGGGTCATGTTTTAAATGCAGCCTGTTTTCCACCAAACAGAACCTGTGATTCTCCTGAAATCAAACTGTCCCTCTTTTCCAGCAAGTTTCTCATTTGTTATGTTTTTGAATTTTAACTGTTTGTATTTTATTTAAATAACACAGTGAAACATTTCTTCTCTCTGCTGAGAGATGAAGTGAGTTAAGCTGATCGAGGCAGCAGCTCTGAAGGACACCAGAGGACACGAGACAATGAAAACAAACCAAACGGCCACTTCCTCCTTGGCCACAGTGAACTCAACCCTCTGTCATGCTGCGGTTGAAAAAAAACAACAACTTCTATCTCACTTCCTGTAGTAAAACGGTCTTCTGCTCAGCCGAGCAACTGCAACCAAAACAGGAAGAGAGCAGTGAGAGCTGCAGCATGACGAGGCAGTTCACTGTAACACACCTTCAGTCCCAAACATCAACACGTGAAAATCCATCCATCTTAAATATAAAATGCACTGACCCTGTTGGGTTTTTTTCCACAAACATCTTGACTTGTCAAAGTAGGAAAAGTGGATTTTACAAACAACAGTAAAAATGTCTTAGTTCAAACATGATGGTTGGCCATGACATTGTGACAGAGAAGCACGAACAAAGAAACAAAGATACTGTAATAAATCCAATAGTAATTTATGATTTTAATCTGAAATTCTTTGCTGTGGACTAATACTGTCTTCTGTTAAAAAAGTCTGTTCTGTAAACTCTTACCATCACCCTGCTAAGAGTAGTCACTCATGCTGAGACCTTCGTCTCAAGAAAAACGCCCTCGGATGATGTTTGTTTACATGTTTAAAGTGATATTTCAACGCAAAATTCTGTTTCGTGTATCAGTTACTCACCCTTAGATGTCTTGAAGTTTGTTTGTTTTTTTCCTTCCAGCATTCCCCAACAGTAAACAGGTAATTTGTAAAATGTGCACTCCTTTCCGCTGGCAATCTATGGAGGTACACTCTTAAAAAAACATCAAAACTTTCTAAAAATGTCTGTCCAAAACTCTTAACTCTTGTGTGTTACTTTAATTCTAAATGTCAGTAAACTCTGGTTTAAATAAATGCGGTTCCACCTCCCTCTGCACCAATCGTCTTTGTTTGCTTATCCTTATGTTCTTTTCATAAAAAATACACAAATTTATCCCAAACTTAAAAGCAAACGGAAATGTCTGGTGCAGAGAGGGAGGGGTTTCTGCAGTTTTTGGCAGAACCATATTTATTTGAGCTGGAATTCACCGACATTTAGAAGAAGCGTAATGTGACACTAAACATTATAGCGGATGTGTTGGATTTAGTAGCTTTTTAGCCAAAAAAGGGGGAAAAAAAGGTGTTTTGGAATTATTGAGCGTATGACACAATAAAAAAGATTTGGATAGTACCAGATGAAGCTGTTGAGAGTTTTGGATGGATATTTTTAAATAGTTCTGATAGTTCCAGCAGAAAGGAGCGCACATTTTAGGAATCACCCGTTGACCCTGGAGGAACGCTTGAGGGAAAAAAAATTTTCAATTCAAAACTTCTAAGGGTAAGTAATTAACAAAACAGAATTTTGTGGTGAAATATCACTTTATAAAACTTATGTTTTAATGGCTGGATTTCCAAAGGTCGATTATATAATATAATAATATTGTCATTATTATCTTGGTTCTGATTGTGTATTTGTTTGCAGGATTACAGGAAAACTACCCAACCGATGTTCACGAAACTTGATGGAAAGTTGTAGAAAACTCTGAAGAAAAGCCCAGTCAGTTTGAGAATGGAACTAAATCTCGCGGTGAATACACAAATTATTTTCACTTTCATAAACACTGTGAGCGGTTGTCTGAGTGAACCGCTGACCTCAGTGGATGTCGGCTCTCTCATAGTGACTTTCTCTTCAGCGTCTGCTGTCGAGAGCAACGAAGGAAACAGATTCACATCATGCAGACAAAAAGTTTGACAGACGTCTGACTTTGTCTCAGGTTGAAATGACAGTTTCCTCCCTGTTTCAAAGCAATTTTTCCTAAATCATAAAAGTTACAGAATGTTTGAGAAAGTTTAGACTTCAGTCATAAAGTTCGCTGTTTGCTAGAAAACATCAACAGGGCCCTCCAATCAAAACCAGTCAACTATATAAGCGGGAAGAGATTAGCATAACGAGCTTTACTTCAACGTACAGTTTCACGTCACTCTCTGTGAATCTTTAATAAATAAAATACTTTTTTTGTTTGTTTAAGTGCGTTTATGGAGAATTATGTGTGTAAACTGCATTTTATGTTTTAAAGTGTGAAAGAAAAACATTATTTTAACCAAGCTGACTTTTATTGAAAAATTTAATCTGTGTTAAATAAAAATGTATTTTATGGTGTAAATCCTTTAACAATGCTTAAATCTCCATTTAGCAAACATTTTATTGTAACTGCTCTATTTTCTGTATTTTTTTTTTATGTTTCTTTTTCCTGTTGATAACTGACCAGTCACAGGCACATGGATGTTTACAGGAGCTTCAAAAAAAATGTTTTAATGATTGAAATATCACAATTGAAGAGCTTTTTAGAGTTTTAATAATAATGTGTGAGAAAACGCAAGGCAGTCAGACATGAAGCTGACACAGTTTTAATAAAACAACGTTTCTCTGTCAGCTCTTCACCTTCTGAACCATTTTGAGGGGGAAAAAATTGTCACTGGGAACCTGTTTTACAGTCAGCGCTCTCATGAAACCATCAGTGGAGTTTCTGCCCTTTAAGCGGTCAGCAGGTCGCATGGCTCGTTGTTTTGCTGTCTGAATTATTGATTGATTGATTATTGGTCGATTGATTCTGGGCTACATGTCAGCATGTGTGGATGTTGCAGTTTTGTGAAACATAAACAGGGAGCGACTCATCATCGTCTGACAACATGAAGCTAATGAGGCGAAAGATTTACACGTCTGCTTCCCCTCTGCTGAGGCAGCGGCCTGTGACTGACCTCTGCATGCTCACACACACACACACACACACACACACACACACACACACACACACATTGACTGCATATGTACATCATCCACGTCATGCCATGTGTAAATGCATGTTTAGCTTAAATACTGGTAGTCAATGAGAAATGCTAGCCTGCATTCA
>JAQLOL010000019.1:10894417-10906373 GCA_029783665.1 Naso thynnoides
GGAGGAGGAGGAGGAGGAGGAGGAGGAGGAGGAGGAGGAGGAGGAGGAGGCTCGTCCATGAATCATGGCTGGGAACCAGATGTTTGCAGCTCACAGTGACAGAGAGAGAGAAATCTCTGCCTCTGCTTCTCCTGTGGGGATTTTCGCCACCAGCCGCAGGCTGTTATTAGAGCAGGGTTGGATTTTATTCCCTAGCTTGGGAAAGAAGATGAGAGCATGTGAAGCCGTCAGTGTCGCGGTGGAAATCCTGCCCCGCCTGTGGGAGGACAGGATCAGGTGGGTGCTGAGTGTCAAAGCTCAGTTCATCCTGCAACACTGAACCAACGAGGAATCAATCTACTAAAGGAGATGATCTGACAGGAAGCCGATGATTTTAAACCACCAGAGTTTACTCAGTCCTACAGCCAGAGGAAAGTAATCATTTAAGAAAAATATGATGAAATGTGATGATTGTTGTTTTTTACATTTCTCTTCAGTGGTGTGTTTGGATGAAATTTGAAGACAAGTTGAAGCATTTGTTTTAAGTTTTGCTGTGTTCACCCATACTTTGATACTTTGCAACATAGTGAATCCACCCCTGCAGCTTCATAGGATGTTATGATAGCAAGAAAAAATGCTTGGTATAAATGCTTCGCCATTTCTTTCTGTCAGTAACTACAGCGATATAAAACTTGGGAAAATTAACAAAGTCATGTCTGTGTCCATAACATTATTATATGTATAAAGTTCTGTTGTACAGGTCCATGTTTCCACTCACAGTAAAGAGTTATTAAATATTCATCTAATTTCAGCTTCACATAAATTCACCTGAACAGTTCAATATTTTCAGCTCTCACGATGACACGATGGAAGCAGCAAGATGTGATAACATCCCCCCGCATGAAATGCTAACTTTGCGTTGTTTTTGTGTGTAAACAAATTTGCGAAATCCCTTTTTGTCTGAACACACCTTAATGCTTCTGCATTGAGGGGATTTCCTCAATGAAGGATCAAGGAAGTCTCATGTTAAGATCAAGCTAGGTCATCTGGCAGTGAATGAGTGGGGTGAATGGGTGAGCTGAAACAGAAAAGTTCATGAATGACCTGGAGCTGAACAGAGATGTGACAGAAGCACCTGCAAATAGTTTACAAATTATAACAACTTTAATGTGAATGTTTTGAGCAGCTGCTGAGAAGTTCCGATCGGCACTGAAGCGGCAACAAGACAAAACAGATCGTTTACAATAGGAAACAGATGGAAAATGAAGTGTAGTTGAAATGAGAAGAAGCAGGTTTTGTGGAATACTCCTTTAAGTGTGATTAAAGTTGCTCCCTCCTTGTCTCTTCGGGCCGATGGGTTCGTGTTCTTGGCTCCCGGTCCATCCGTGTGGGCTGAAGCTCTTACACAACACGAGACAGGAAGAGCAACCAAAGTTTAGAAACACAACGCTGTGAGCTGGAAGCTGGTAGATATACACAGCCTCAGCCAGAGGCTATCCAGCACACACACACACACACACACACACACACACCGCGGTTAATAGTAGGAGCTGTCAGATTGGTATGCATGGTTGGAGTGTGGGAGGAGAAATAAAGTCATATTTCACAGCCTGCAGCAGAAAACAGGGAAGAGCCTTTGATCTGCTGTGAAAATTCAGTGAAAGTTTTGTTATGTAACAGCAGCAGCAGCGGCAGACGAGCCCGTCCATCACAAACTCACGACCTCTTCTGCTTCACATGCTTCAACACGCAGAGGTGTTTACTGTTGACACGGAAAAAAACTGCAAAAACAGCAAAAGATGAAGCTTCTAAAAAAATGGAGTAAAAATCTGTTTTCTTTGGAGCGTGACATCATAACTAACTCATGATTCATACTTCAGAGAAGCCAGAGAAATCCTGCACACTCAACATTAATATAGCATAAGATCCACATAATCCATCCATCCAATGTGCACATATTTAATTCTTTCTACCAGAACTTCCCAAATTTCGGAGGCTTAAGGCCCCGACCACTTCATTATGTCACAGATTTACAAATACTGTCCAGAATAAACTCTGACTTTGAGATGACTTGAGCACAATATTACATTATATATTTAACAGAAGCAAGCGTCTTGGTGAAACTACGGATGCTACACCAAATATTTATTAATCTTAATTTTAACATACAACATTTACATATTAGAAAGTCTAAATGCGACTGTTTTATTTGTTGTTGAGTTGTTTTCTTATATTATTCCAGACAAGGGTTAAATTCAGAAATCTGTCATTTTACTTAAGCTAATGTTTTATTTTGTCTCCTGTCTCCTGTAACTTTTGGGCCAACAGCAGGCAGAGAATGAGGAAGGAAGTCAGCAATCGTGAATCAAACTTTTATACATTATCTTGTCTGCACCTGCCTGAGTCACTCACAGAGATTTCCATCTGTTTGACGATGAAATAAACAAATCCCATGATGCCATGATGCTCCTTGATGCTACCAAACTATGGCTCAAAACTGCATACTATAATAGCAGTGCATACTTCTTTGGCCAAAAAGTAGTTTGTAATATGCTGCATGTAATCACAAGCAAAACCTTCAGTATGCCAAAAAGTTACTGTACTGATTTGAAGGAAATACCTAGTATGCATCTGACCAGTGTCACCAGTCTACCTGGCCTACTGTTTTCCACAATGCAATGCACTGCAACGTTACAGCCAAAACCTGGCCTAGCATTTGCTGATGAAGTTTAATTTAAAAAAAAGAATCTCGCCATCACTGCGGTTTTGTGCAAAAATGCGTGTACTGCAGTGTGGGCAGATGGCTTACTGATCGTTCATTGGTATGTAGTATGTAGTACATACAGTGAGCAGTAAGCAGTATGTAGTGTGTAACAGGAGGTTCTAAAAACAGCCCTCATCTTTCGTTTCAGTATTTTGATAGAGAGACCTCTAGTGGCAGAAATTACATGGTGGTCGTTAAAAGCAGTAAAAATAAGAACAATAGCGAACTAGAGTTTCACATTGTTTAATCCAAAAAAACACTTGATAAATACATTTTGAGTATTTCCCATCAGCCTCTTGTTGGTTCTACAGGATGACTGGGTAGGAAGTGAGAGGTCAGGGGTCATCGGCCCAGCAGCCAATCCCACTGCTCAACTCAGAAACAAAAAGTGGCGGAGATTGAAGAAGCAGCTGCCGCTGTTTGATGTCCAACTGACACGTCGCAGCTCCACCCAAAAACGGAGACATGAAGTGAAACAAGCTGTGGCGTAAACACTCGCCTCATCTCACTGTGCGTGTGTTTACCGTGTCCGAGCCTTTGAAATGATCAGAGGTGGCCGGCTGATTGGACCTGACCTGCAGAGAGATTAGAAACACATGTCTCCACTTCGGACAAGGCCGCGGAGAAACGCGGTGTGAGAGGTTGTTTATATGTAGCTGTGACGCCGTTCCAGCTCCATCACGCCACAGACACCACATGTCACACTAAACTGTATGTTTGACATGTGACGATGCATATACAGGACATGAGTGTTTATGTGTGTGTGTCTTACATAACACACACACAGGGATTAGAATCTGTTTGAGTTACACACACACACACAGAAAAAGTGATGACACCTGCAGTGGCACAATGGAGGTTAAAGGGTTATTAAAGGTCACCAGCACTGACTGATATGTGAGTTCATTTACATAACAATGCTGTTGCAATGCAATAATCTATATGTTTACATAAACAATAAATCTATTAATTGTAAATGTGAGATATTTTGTCCAGGGTGATGAACTCATGAGCTCTGCTGAGCTTTTTTGCTGCTTCAAGCTCTTGGTTTTGGTTTTGCAGGACATTTCCTGTTTGTTGATTCACTGGAAACTCCGGAAAATTATCTGGCAGGTGACTGAACAAACAATCTGTCTAATGTAAGCTAATCTTAACCAATCAGATCAACCTACCGTATGACATAGTCAGTGCATTTACATGCACAGTTAAGTCGAGCTATGGTTAAAGCTCAATTAGGCCATTTAAGTGGACTTGTCCCAGTATACAAGCGTGGAGGGAGAATCAATTTATTGATCGTATGTCGACTCTCCTACAGCAGAGGGCGAAATGCCCCATTCAGCTGGTTGCTGTTGGAACTTCTTCAGGTTGATCTATTACATCACAGACCAAACAAACCAGTTAGCAAGCAGCTAGCAGATTCCACGTTGCACAGTGACAACATGGACAACTACAGAGCTGTTCGCATGGACTTCTTGTCTTCTTCTCGGCTTTCTTCTACAAATTCATGATGTTTGACTTCTGGGTCGAAGACATCGCGGGGGCTATCAATCATATGCACAACGCCATCGCCAGTTCAAGATGACTGAGTAAATCTATCCTGGACAGCATTATTTAGGTGTTATTCTGACCATGAGAAACTTGACTTAGTACAATTTCAGTTGAACGAACATGTTTACATGTATTTTAAGTCCAGTTTCAATCAGACTAGACTCTTCATTCATAGACTGCTCATGTCTCTGGTTCTATGGACTGCACTACTTTACTGATCAAAAGATTACACATCTACTCATGGACTCTACTTCCTTCTGGATCTATAGACTCTCATAATCCAAGATGTAGCAACTACATTGTGATTGTTTTGTTGTTGTGTTTTTTGTACATGTGACATCTATTGCACGTCTGTCTGTCCTAGGGAGAGGGATCCATCCTCTGCGGTTCTCTCTGAGGTTTCTTATTTTCCCTGATTCTTCCCATCGATTCAGGGTTTTTAAAGTTTTTCCTCACCTGGTGAGAGGGTCTAAGGACAGAGGATGTCATATCTGTGCAGTTTGTGAAGAGTTTGTCTTTTTAAGAACTATTTTGATCCTTTTCAAACCTGAAGTGTTTTGGTTGTTTGACCCAAACAGAGTTTTACTTTAGTGACATTTTATTTATACCAACAATCTTTTCTGAGCTGTAAAATCAGTTGCCACGTGCAGATTTAATAGAGAATAAGATTTTTTAAAGTGCTGGTTTTGCACATGATCACATAGTAGCACTGCAGTGTTTAATTGGCATAATGTGGAGTTTTGCAGGATTGCCAGAAGAATCAACCTTTTTGTCTGGCAACAGTTTCTTACTTTGTCTCCTTTCCCCACACATAATCTTCTCTTGATTGTTTACTTTCATCTGTTCTTCTGAAAACAATTCTCGAGTTTCCTGTTGAGAAAAAATTAGTATCTGCACACCTCTCAACATGTCATTTTAACAAGGAGGAAATACTGAGGAGGTTTATTAAACCTGAAACAACGGCGGCTCCTGTGAGGTTTAACAGGACAATGTGTGTCAGTGTGTCAGCGAGACAAATTCCTCCTCACTTGTGACTGAGTGACAATAAAAAAGTGATGACATCTGGGAAAAGAACGTCTCGTCTTTCACCTCTCAGTCTTCGTGCCACTTTGTCAGGTGATTCACACACAGGAAATCAAAGCAATGGTAGATTTCGTCCCTTTGTTTGGGAATCTGTTTACGCTCTCCCTCCTCCTCTTCATCACTCAAAATCCAGTTGGAGGATTTGAGGGGAAAAAAACTCAGAAGCAGCTTAGACAATTTAATGTTGTTGGGGTTTTTTTTCTTTTTTCCATCCCTGATGAAAGAGGAGGCTTTCAGTGCCCCAGTTCACAGTGATATCAGAGTCGGGCAGAAAAGAAGGGAATGAGAGAGTGCGTGAGAGGATGAAGGGAGGAGGAGGAGGAGGATTTTAAGATGATTTCATCCATCATGTGAATTGTGTCCAAGAAAGGATGCTGGCTCTCCCTGACACTGGGCTCTAAAAATAGGCAGCAGTGGGGCGTGGCGACAGAGGGCAACATAAATCATGCAGAAGAAGAAAAAGAAAAGATGAAGAAGAAGAAGAAAAAGAAGAAAGCCCTCAAGCCAGTCCTCCAGTCCAGTGAAACTTGGATTGGATGATGAAGATGATGCATGCTGGTCTTTGAACAGGTGTGATAATGGGCGGTGTCAGTGGCTAAACCAGCCAATCAGAAAGCTCCAACTGTGTCTTCAGCTCCCCATTTCAGTCAACTGAGTGCAAATTTTGAAAAACATACAAATTGTTTTATTTTGTCTAACTTTCACGTAGAGCTGAGAGAAGCTGCACATCCATAAAATGACTCAACAATCAGACAAAACATTATGGGTTGTCAGTGTCTGAAAACAATCCGAACTTTTTGTGTAGCTGACACATTTACATTTGAAACAAATAATTCTGAATTCAGGAGAAAATGCTCATGTGTTAGATTTATTCACTCACCTGTTGATAAAGTTCACACAGGAGCGAGTTGTGTTTTACCTGGACAGGTAAGGCCTCGTTTACAAGCAGCTGATGAGGAATCAATCACAAAGAAACAAGGCTGATATCATTGGACCTTAAATGAAAATTTGCCTGAAAGAGATGCAATGCTCTGTTAAGAATAAACTGTTATTAACCAGCTTTCAGGTTGCTCCTCTAGATGTGTTGACCAATGACACGCCCTTGATAAGCATTCACCCAAAAAACAAAAAAAACAACCCAGCAGGAGGGGTGACACTTTTAGAGCTGAGGAGTTTTCTTCCAGCGGCTGCAGTGATTTAAAGTCCTCTAAAAGACGCTCTGGTTTGTGGACTTTCGTGTCAGAGGGATGACAAACTGCTGGAGCGCGACGAGGAAGAACAGCAGTTTGGAAACCTCATGACTCCAGTGAAAATAACCCAGACTATAAATCCTGTTTTCCACTCGTTTTTTTTTCTCTCCTCTTTGGAACGGGAGCAGGGAGGAAATAAAAAGTGTGTCCTTGTTTTGGAACAGCAGTGACCTGATTTTCTCTGCCTCACACTGCCTGCATTTATCCGCCTGCTCTCAGCTGACTGCCAGTCAGATGGGGGATCTCTTCGTCAGCCCCGGCAGCGACACGCGTCCTCTCATCTGGATGTTAATCCAGTGCATCCTCCTCTCTGGAGGGCCGAAAAGCTACAGTTTTTGGCTTGTAGGGATAAAACTGACTTGTTTAGTTTAAGCTTTGGTGCTCCACAGGGAAGCCCTCTGGGACGTTTGTAAAGGCCTGCATTCATGCAGGCCTGCGTCAGACACACAATCGTGTGTATCACATGGTGTAAACAGTTTGACATTAATCTGCTCAATGCAGCGTTAGCAAGCCAACACAGAGCTAACTTGTCTGTAAAGTGCAGCTTCCACCACGTGTTTGCCATGTAAAATGCCTGACCCTGCATGCACATTCACTCTGGACTTTGTCTCAATAACAGGACTGTACACACACACACACACACACACACACAGATATGGCACATAATGGATGTTGTGACCTGGAGATAAGATTTGTATTTATTTCTCAGAATAAAGGTCAACTGGTCACAGAAGGAAGCAAGAACAAAAGAACAAGATTTGGAGAAGACAAACTCTTTCATACCTTCAAGAACTTTTGAATAATTTATATTAAAATAAGATGTGAAAATAGGCACACAAAGTACATGACCAAAATTATCTGGACAGTCCTGAAGTATGCTGAGGCCAAACTCTGTTGAAGATGAGACACTTTTACATCTACAGTCAGGTTATCAGCTCTGCAAGGATAGATACACATGAGTGCATGTGAATTAAATCTGGGCAGGAAATCAAACTAGCTGTAACATGATGAGACTCTTAAGGAAGCAACTCCGCTTCACTCTCCCCTCCCTGTTTTAGCTCCGGCTCATGTTTTTATTTCATTTGTGTGGCTCTCTCTTTTTAGTCCAGTTTGCACCAAAGATTCATAACGAGACGAAACAGTTGCAGGTAAAGTTGCAGCGGTGTAAACTGGGCCGTCTCAGCTCGCCTCAAGCAGGCTGACAGTGTTGACTGCAACTCAGCTTGTCAAGTCTCCAGAGGCCAGTTTTAGAAATGGAAGGCATGTCACTTGTTTGAACAGCCAATCAGTTTGCAGCAATGTCACCTGTCGCTAAGATGCACAACATAGAGAAGCCAGTAGCAACATGCGCTCTCTGAGCTGACTTGTGATTGGCTGAAAAGTGCAATCACGGTCTGAATACAGAGTTGATTGGAGGCGCAGAAGTCTTGTGTTCTTTCAAACCACCTGAATTACAATATACAGAAAAATTATTACGAGATTTTAGTGTGATGACACCAAAGATAAATTGCCTACCCCAGCTTTAAGAATGGTTGGCACACATCAAAGCTTGATTTAGTTGAGTTGGTGTCATGTAAATAGTGGGTTAGCCTATATCTTGTGTAACATAAGATTCCTCCTTCTCTTCCATTTTTCCTACTTTTCTGTTTTATTTCTGATTCTAAATCAGGTCCTCAGATGTTCACTCTACAGTTGAGAAGGTATTTAAAGCTCAGGACAACACTGTGACTGTGTAATACTCAAATGGTATAAACAGATTTTATCTTTCACTCGTGAAAGTGCAGATAAGAGGAGACGTGCTGACATCAGCGCACACACATCAAATATAGTAGTGGCCTGCAGGGAGGTGGGGCAGGAGGGAGAGGAGGAGTAGGGGGGGTTCAAAGGTTGGACTTTGACTTTGGAAACAACCCAAATATTGAGCAAGCTCGCATGAAAGTGCTGAGCAGCTGTTACACATTTACCAGAAGACGTTTGGCAGGGAAGCAGCTCTTCCCTTCTTTAAGCGGCCCTGTGCTGCTGCGGGTAATATTTAATTACAAAGCAGTTCTGAAGAAGACGATCCGGGCCCCCCAACACGTCTTAGAGCCAAGCGCCGCCCTGTGCAGCACAAACCACACTGTATTTAAAAGCTAAAGGCTCAAAGCTGAGGCTAAACAGAGAGGCCGGAAGGATGGGAGCGCTTCTCTTTAAAGAGCAGATCTCTGAGACGTTTGCCAAAAAGCACATGAAACAACAAGGCTTAGAGGAAGAGGAAGAGACGAACCTCAGCCAAAACTTGACATTCCGCACACCGGATGGATGACAGGTTTTTTTCTTTGAAAAAGCTCTTTAATCTAAATGAAATTGAGTGGAAAAGGCTCAAACACGAAGCAGTAGCAAGGATTGATCAAATAAAAGCTACTTAAAGGTTTGCTCTGATGGGTTCGGAAACGTGAGTCAGCGTCTGTGGACGTCCAACGGAGAGCCATCTGATCTCAACATGTCCTCCAAATTATGTGACATCACATGTTGTTTGTCCCACCTTCCAATAACATATAAGCACTCATCAAAATCTGTACTCACTTTAAACATCTCATCCTGGTTCAGCGTCATCTCTGTTAAGAATAAAACAAAGCTTTCCCGGATCATTATTCAAGCAGGTAAAATAACTGGTAAAACCCAAACTCCGTTATCAGACTGTCATACCCAAGCAGTTGAAAGGAAAGCCAGTCACATTACAGAATATCCCACTCACCTACTGGAGGGTGCTGTCACATAATACTAAATTGATGTAAATTTGAAGCATTCATTGTAAATGCTGTTGTTTTTCTTCACAGGACAGTTTACTGAAGCCTGTGATGTTTCTATAAAAAAAATTTGTTCCCAGAGCTCATGCTGAATATTTTTTGTTTCTCTGAAGGTAAATTCAAGGTTGACATTTTTCCTGGACAGCTCACATTGTACAACAGCGCTGCCTTTTGACTTTTTTACAGTTAAACATTTAAAAGTAAAAACAAACAAAAACTGACTCTTACCTCTGTCATGCAAGGGCCTGATGTCATTTCACCAGGTGAACTGTGGAGAACCTCAAGGCTCCATCCAAGGTCCTTTTCTATTTGGCTGAATCATCTGAGCAAAAGAGATTCACACTCTGCGCACACACACACTGCTGCCCCAAATACTCACTGGAGCACCAAAAGTGGATTAATAAACCTCTAAAAATAATATTTATGGATATATTAATCCCCCCTGTTGCTTTGCTGAAAACTAAATACCTTTGACAAATAATTTAATCTTCTCTTATAAACTCAGTCTTTTTTAGGTGTTTTTAAAAATTAATGTGTCACAGACAAAAGTCAGACTTGAAAGACTAAGACATTGTTGGCTTTGGTCTTTTCATGGGATGACTTAACAGTAAAGGCCATAATTTTAAATATTATAGATTTTCTTTAGATTTGTGCTTCACAAGATAAAGACAAGAGATAAACATTTTCAGTGTCCTAGCCACTGCAGCTCTGTCTGAATTTCTTTTTACTTTTTTCCAGTAAGCTTAAAGGTGACCTTTCAGGTAAGATGGTCGTTATCTGCAGACAGTATCAGCGTGCTCAGACTCTGATGTGTGGACTCCAGGGTTTACTCATTTCAGTGGAAAAAACATCTTAACATATCAGCCTTCTAGATCTCCAGTTTTAATTTTTGCTCTTCTTTGAGTGTTTTCATGTAATCGGTGGAGTTTTGAAGCTGCAGATTGTGTTTTCAGTTGTTGTTTCAGGTGTTTCCAGGACACTCAGACTCTTCTTGTCCTGTCAAATCTCTCCTGTGTGTTTTAACTGTTTGCAGCGCACAGATGCTGCAGCAGAGTGTGTCCTGTGTTTTATCTCTGCAGGTCATGTGATCAATATTAGGTTTGCTCGGCTCTGTCTGCTGTGTAATAAAACTGTTGGCCAGATAAAGTGCCCGCTGCCTTAAAACCCTCAGCTCTACTGTAAACCTGCCTCTCCATCCAGCTAATGGTCCAGCCTGCTGCTCTCAGGTTAGAAAGAATCAGCCTGGATAAAAGGGACCGCCTCCCCCCTCCTCCCCTTCCTCCCCCCTCTGTGGCCTTTACTTCCTGCCAGCCCATTGACGTGGCAAATCCAGCGTCCCCTCTGTTTACCTTCCAGCAGGGATAACCAGGCAACAGGGCCGTGGCTCTCAGCACTGGCTGCTATATTTGGGCCTTCACTCTGTAAACCTCTTTTCCAGATAAAGAGTCAACACAGCAGCGCGTTCCTTTCTTGGTGCTCGCTGCTGGGAGTTCACTGATTAATGGCACAGGAGCCTCTGCCCGCCTTGACGGCTAATTATAGAGAGTGCAGCTGCTGGGTTTGACCCGCCGCCGTCCCTCCACAGCCCCCAGTGCACACCAGCACCACACACACACACACACACACACCACAAACTCCTCTCATGTTTCTTCCTCTTTATGCTGTGGTCAGAGCTGGAGTGATTATTTGGAGGGTTCATTAGGAAATATATTGACACTTACTTTTACAAAGTGTATTGATGAGGTGAATACAGCTAAAAACAATATCCCTCATTGATTTCTTTACAAGTCAATAAAAACCAGCTGAGGTTTAAATGGACCAAATCATTGTCTTAAACGCATTCAAATGACGATTCCTGAACAGCTTTTACTTTTTTTTCCTTTACACTTTAAATAAAATGATTTATTAACAAATAATGTTCATTTGGTTGCAATATTTTTTTTTGTTGGCAAACGAAATGTGTCTAAGTTTGATTATTTATCGAGCTGTGAGAGCTGGTGCAGATAATTAATCTTTACCTGTTCAGAGGTCAGAATGGAATTCTCCATTTTAAAGTGTATTTTTATTAAGACATTTCATGTGTAAGAAGTGTTTCTTTTGTATTTTTCTTTTGCAGAAAAACATGTTAATATTCTTTAACACATTTCTTTCTATGTTTATTTATGTTTCCATGTTTTTTCTTTCTGTTATTCCATATGATCGTGCTGTTGAGTCCTCACTACACATGAAGCCATTTTATGTATTTTTCTGACTTTTTTTTTTCATCTTTTCTTTGTCTCAAGCTGCTTTAGTTGTTTAGCAGAATGCTGGTTTCCTATAAAGCTGCAGAAACCTACACTTGACCTTGCATCAGCACAGAGAAGGCATGGATAATGATAGGACTCTTATTTGTGGGTGAACTGTTGCTTTGTAGAAAAGAAAATCTTCATGGACCTTTACACTGTGTGTGTGTGTGTGGTGTGTGTGGTGTGTGTGTGTGTGTGTGTGTGTGTGTGTGTGTGTGTGTGTGTGTGTGTGTGTGTGTAGGAGGCAAGAGGCAGGAG
>JAQLOL010000019.1:10933703-10944573 GCA_029783665.1 Naso thynnoides
TATCTCTCCACTCACACACACACACACACACACACACACACACACACACACACACACACACACACGTAGATTTACATTTGTTTCCTGGAGATGTATTTGTACCATAACATTACTTGCATGGGTAGCAAACCTTAGCCCAGATCTTTATGGTAAAATTTCATGATTTATGTTGAGAGGATTTATGTTTTTGTCCATGGAAGGAAGGCCAGTCCCCACAACGTGACTGTTTAAACAGATTTATGTCCCCACAAAATGAGTAATACACACACACACACACACACACACACACACACACATAGAGTAGGTCAGAGTACACTGGGTGCCCTTGGCGAGACAGATAAGCCGCTTTATGTGATTACGCAGCTCGGCTATTGTGCAACCCCATGACTCAGTGCTCTAATTGGAGGAGGCAGAGAGACGAAGAACTTCAAAATAAAACTATAAAATAAAATAAAACACATACATTTGTTCTGAGCTCCTTCACAGTCTTGCGCCTCTGTTTCATTTCTGTGTCCCTTTATTTTTCAACATGTTAAACTGCATCTCATGTCATCTTACTTCATATGTTTTTCATCTGTTGTCAAACCAGTAAATCATTACCAAAACTTTGTTATGAAGTCCATAAGAGTCACTGTGATTTAACAGTTTCTCAACCTCAGGGTCATGACCCCCACCAGGTCACTGGATAAGATGGAAGTGTAAAGAGAAAGTGATCATGTATTAATATTAAGGAGCTTTGTAGTTGTTTTAAAGTGTATTTTTTTTAATTTTTTAACGTCGATTGCCTTTTTGCTTCCTGTTTTTGTGCTAAGCTAAGCTAACCACACAACTGACATATATGTGACTGATAATGGCAGAATACAAGAGGTTTTTTTTAAATGTCAGATTGCCTGCTATATCTGCAAATCTTAAAATACTTTGGTCTCTGTTCTGTTTAACTGACAGCGTTAGTTAAACAGAGTGTCTCGGTCAAAATCCTTCTTCTCGCCAATATTCCAGCTAGGAAGGCAGCACTTGTAAGGAATTATTTTTCCAGGCAAAATAGCTCTGGTCTCCATGGCTCCTCTCTCTCTCTCTCTCTCTCACTCAGCGATTTTTGACCAAATACATACAGATGTTCTCTTTATAAGGGTGATTACCTATAGCTAGCAACATGCTCCGTAGTGCTTTTATAACCTTTTTCAACATCAATGGCTGTGAATGGAGTTAAAAAATGCAGTCTGAGATCTGCTAAAGTAAACACATGGTCACATTTGAATAAAGACATTTGTAGAAGATAGGGTCGATCTCTGCAAACAGACACAAGTCCAAAAAAAAAAGATTCTTTAAGTTACACGATTTCAGCTTGTTTCAACTATAAATCAAATGTTTTGATGTGTCACTCTTTTCTTTCAAGATACTGACACATAAGTGACCTTCTGTTAAAACAACCTAAATAATAGATTTCTTCATTTGTTTGATGAGCTGAATAAAATCAAAACATTACAACAAAATCTGGGGGGGGTGGGGGGGGATATAAGGCAATAAACTTGTCTAACAGAAGAGTATTTTTTGGCTGTGGATGTGTCTGTTTCTGAAGTGGTGCAAATTATACAGGAATGCAACATCAGGCTAAAAGATAAATGTGTGACAGAGGATTGAAAGAAGACACTGAGGTCTACAAATGAAATAAAAATAAAGACAGGGTTCATCAGCAGGGTGTTGGCCCTTGATAAGGCCACTCTGGTTGAATCCAGGTCGTAGAAATAGAAAGAAATCAGGACAGCGAGGCGGAAGGTGACTGCAGAGAGAGAGAGGATTAGTGTTTACAGCTTCAGATGACGAGGAGGAAGGTTTTCCTCTGCCTGTCAGGTCACACTGCTCTTTGTCTCTGTCACTGTGCTCGTCTCACTTCACAGAGATCGAGTAATGATTCGGTAGGTTAGGTAACCATCTGATCTCATCGGCAAGCTGCGCCAAGGACGAGGCAGCATAACCTCACGATCTCACTGAGGAGTTAGCATTTGATCAGCTGCTTGTTCACCAGCAGTTAACAGTAAAAACATCCAGACTGGAACATAAACACAGCTCTGGTGAATGGGTGTTATGTTTCTCCAAGAGGATGCTGGGAGGTGGCTGGTCAGTAGCTACAGGGTGCTATGGGTCATCTCAGAGATGGTGACCCATCTCGAACTCGCCAGGAGTCACATTCGAGATTAAATCAAGAGTAATTTGTTTTGACAGGTCATCTAAAACTTTACGGTGCTGTTAGCTGGAAGAGACAGTCTAACAGCTCAGAATCACACTGTTAATGCCACAACACACACACCGCAGTCAAATTTCATCAATTTGACTTATATCATTTCAAGAAATCCCACCAACAAATAACAACACATGACAGAAGCTAAAGATGACGTGACTGCTGTTTCACTGACTTTAAACCCAAACAATCTGTTTCCTTCTAAATGTACAAGAAAAAAAATGCACTTGTGGAGATTTTTAAAAAGAGCATTTGATTACAATAAAAGTAATGTGATGATTTCATCAGACAGGTGGGAGCTGTAGGTGACCTTGGTCTTGATGTTTGTCTGACTTCCTGTTTCCGTCAGAGCAGAAGCAGCTGATTGGAGCACAGCGGCTGAGGTCAGAGCTGCTTGGCAGGAGGCTGACTGTTTGAGTCGCCTTGCCAGCAGCTCGCTGTGCCAAGAAAAACCTTGCTCATCTACACGACAATGAAGGCACCGAGCCAAGAACAAACACCAGTGATCTGTTCCTTGAAGGGCAGCGAGTACAACAAACAGTTTTTAAAGAGAAGCTGGAATTCAGTGAGTCACAGCTGAACCGGAAACTAACACTGCGCTGGAAACCTGTGGCAGACTCTGCTGGACGAGACTGACAATTAATTTCGACGAAGCTCTGTGGACACAGGCGAGTCGACATAAGAACCTCCATGATCTCTAATGTGTTTATGGTCATTTTATTTTAGTTTTGGAATTTGTCAAAAACGTAAATTCTGGACTCTGGACAGATCTTTGTGCTGTGTGCCACAGGAAGTTAGCCCAAAATGAATAAGCTAAAAGGGTTTTTTAATCTCAATGGTTCAGTGACATATCTTGCTAGTTGTGTTACATGCTTGCATTGTATGTCAAGGCACACCTGGCAGACAAACCTCCTCACTTGTTTTTATCTTCATTATGCTGTTTTCGTCTCAAAAATGCCTCCACACGCATACTTAGACTGAGTGGCAGAAGCAACACAGCAAACGGCAGACACTTGAGTTCAAATGCTAAAACTAGCTAGCTAACATGAACAGATTGTTTAATTTTTGTAATGTGCACCCTCCTCTCTCTGTTTTTACTTTTGTTGTCGTTTTCTCTTTCAAGGCCGGTTTGCACCAAAAATTCACAACAAGACGAAACGGTTGCAGGGAAAGTTGCAGCGGTGTACACTGGTCTGTTTCAGTTCGACTCAAGCTGGCTGACTGTGTCGCCTGCAGCTCAGCTTGACAAGTCGCCAGAGGCCAGTCTTAGAATGTAAGGCATGTCACTTGTTTCAAAATCCTATCAGCTAGTAGAGACTTCAGCACAGCATAGAGCAGCCAATAGGAACACTTGCTCTCTAAAATGACCTATGATTGGCTAAAAAACACCAGTTACAGACTAAATACAGAGCCAAGGAGAGGGCCTTTCAGGCCAACTGAATAACAAAATGCTGAAAGGTTAATACGGGATTTTTGCCTGCTGACATAAAAGATAAACTGCCTACCCCAACTTAAATTTTGTCATATTAGTTAAAACCGACAAGAATTTATGCTGAAGGGGAAATTAATGCGTGCACCAAATTTTGTAACCCCTTTAATAGTTTAAAATATTTATAAATTTAACCTCATGTTGGCACTAGATTAGAAAGTCAGCCATCACCAAAGTCATGTGGACTCATCCTGGATTTATCACTGGAGCCATCACACTAGGTGTTAGCATGACTAAAAACAAACCAATAACACATGTGACTTCTCACAAGATGAGAAGTTACAAAATTAAATCACAATTCCATTTAAAACCTCTAACGCAGACCTTAAGCACTAACTATTATATAAATATTTTATTCTTGAACTCATGGCATGATTTTAAGTATCATTGTGCAGATTCTGAGTCCACCAACCACAGTGATGAATGATGACGTGTCATCTCCCCATTGCATGACATCAGCAGTAAACACCGTAATCACACCAAAGCAAAGGGCAGCCGTGTGTGGTAATGCCGGGTGAACACTCGCTGGAGGAAAGGCTTTAATGTATCACCAGACATGGGCAGGTCGCTGCGTGTTAGTCACTGTTTACCTTCAGGAGTTAACCTTTAACTGCTGGACTGGACTCAGCAGTGAGCTATTAATAGGACAGAGGTGAGGTGACAACACGTCATTACAAACTTACTAGTTAACCAGTTTAGATATTTAAATAAACATGATCCTGTAATCCGGCTGCTCAGAAGCAGCACTAAGCAAGTAGGGGGCGCTGTACTCTGACAGTAAACTGAAGTAAAGCTTTAAGTTTTTTGCTGATGGGAGAAGTTTTAATGAATGATAGAAAGACTTCCTCCTTTTGAGAGTTAACACTGAGGAGAAAAATATGTATAAAAATAGAATTTTACTGATTTCTACATCCGAGATCTGAGTCATTTATTTATTTTATGTTTTAGCACTTATTCATGGCCTCAAGAGGATGAATTGTGAAAACTTAAAGACAACCACAAAATGAAAAATAAATTTTCACAGTTTTAATCCTGTGTCCATGTGTTAATTCTTAATGTTTCCCATGTTATATGATTTTGAGTATTTTTGCATCAAAATCCAGTCTTTTCTCCGACTGTAAAATGTTTTGAAATTTTGGAAGACCCACCCTGCACTCTGGGATGTTTTTTGTTTTTTGTCCAACGAAAATGCTTTTAGATAAGCAGGTAATATAGACACAAGCTCACTGTCTGGATGCATCAGCGTCTCTCCCTCAGCAGAAGTGCTGCTGGCTTTAGCAATTCATTCAAACAAACACGTCCTGACTCCAAAATATTCCGTCCCCCTCTGATTGGTCAGTAAACCTCACATTTGTAGGTGAAGGTGGTGGCAAGAAGTTCTCCATAACAGAGATGAAGCTGTCATCTTTAGCAATAGCATTAGCAGGGACCAGGGGCAGGTGTTGCACACACTCAGTCCTATTGGCAAATGTGAATGTCAGTCAATATCCAAGACCATTTTGTCAGCATGTGAAACCAAATACTCTGACTTTTGTTTCACAAAGGCTTTATTATATTGTCTGACCACACACCACCCTAGAAATAGAGCTGGTGTGGGTGCACATACCTTTAGCTGAGAGCTAACACTGCTGGACCATGTGATGCAGGCTTACCAGTGCTCCTTGGCAGTCTGGTCCATTGCCTCAGCAACGTCCTGGCATTCTTCCATTGTGTCAGCTGTGGCTTGGTTTGCAACTCTTTGCCACACTTCTGCCACTCAGTTCATTTATTCAGATGATGAAAAATTACAAAACACATACATGAGGGAGAGAGCGCCTTACACCGTTTCCCATTTCCCCGTTTTCTCTTTTGGGAGAAAGCAAGAGAATCCACTCTGTCCATGTGATGCTTGGCGTTTTCCCATAATGCCCCTGCTCTATCCTCTCACTCTCATCTTTATGGTGCATGGTCGCTTGGCAACCAGCCAAAACACTACACAGTGTGGCAGCATAGAGTGCCGAAGTCACGCCCCTTCCGGTGGACCCCATGGGACCTTTGTACGAAAAAAAAATGAACAGTAGTTAATGGGGAAATTAAAATTACTTTTTGCTCCTGTTTGACTTGTGCCCTGAATTACAGATTTGATGTTTGTCAATTTAAGTATTTTTTTATGTGAAGAAAGTCTGTGTTTGATGTATTAGCTTGTGAAAATACATAATTATAAAGAACACAACACCACTTGCATAACTGACGTCATAACATTTTCCCTCCTCTGACTCACTGAACCGACTATCTCCCCCTTCCAGTAGCTGCAGCTCTCAACATGACCTGATTCATAAAGATTTTCACCTCTTTTAATACTTTTCCCCTCATCTTGGAAAAACGGCGTGAGATCTGCTAAGCTAACCGCCGTGTCTGTACTGATGACGTATATTGTCCGAGACAAGACATGCAGTTCACTGAGCAATCTCACAAAAAAAGTTGTTTTACTCTATTGTTTGACAAAAAAAAAATTGACTTTCTTTACATTAAAAAATATATTTTAAATTGCCAACCATCAAATGTGAAATTCAGGGCACAAGCCAAATGGGATCAAAAAATAATTTGACCTTCTTCATTGACTACTGTTCATAAATTTTACGAATTAAGGTCCCATGGCCCGCAAGTAGAGGGGTCTGACTTAGGCACTCTATACATTTAATGAAACTCAAAGAAGGGAGTGTAACATGATCTCCTGACTTCCATCTAATAATAATAATAATCTACAAATATTACAAAATTCAGCCGCACGCGTGCTGACGAGGAACAGAGGGCGGGAGCACATTTCACCATTTTACACCAGTTTTAAAATCGCTGCATTGGCTCCCCGTCCGCTTCAGGATCGGTTTTAAGGTTCTCTTATTAGTTTTTAAATGTCTTAATGGTCTTGGACCATCTTATCTGTGGCCGCGCTCCCTGTGGCTGCAGACTCTGGTGCCTCTCGGTGTGGATGGCCACCCATAGGTGGCTTCTCCTCACCTGGATCCTCAGTGCCAGGCCATGTTACCAGTCTATATACTGTATGTGTGAGTGCAGGTGTGTGTGTGCACGTGTGTGTGGGGGGTCGGGTCTATCTGTGGGGGTGGCAGGGATGGGCTCTCATTTTTTATTGTTTTATGTTTCGTCATTTTATTCTGTTTTATCTCGTGAAGCACTTTGGGTTGCATTTTCCTATGTATGAAAAGTGCTGTATAAATAGAGTTTGATTTGATTTGATTTGATTTGATGTACCGCCATCATTTCCATCAACTTGAGCTGAGCGTCTATTATTAGCAAATGTTAGTATGCTAACACACTAAGCTATAATAGTGACATTAGATGCTCTTCAGAGGTGTGAGTGGCATTTTTTAGGAAGAAAAACAAAGAGTCCTACGCACTCCAGCTTTCTATAGACATGGAGATAATATCGTGATCATGAATTCTTAGGGCATGATTAGAGTGTCTTGTAGTAAAAGCATGACGGTCGTGTTTTTAAGGCCAGTGTGTCTTCATGAGATATTTCCTATTCATGCGAAAAAATTAGCTGTAGTAATATGTTCTTCCTTAAAAATACTCGAGAGCTGAACATCCTCCTAGCAGTTTCCAGTCTGTTTGAAAACCTTCCTGCTTTCAGCTGATGTCACTGTCACCATTTCATTTACAAAGCTCCATTCAGGTGTTTCCATCAGAGCTCGCACACACAACACTGCAGCCAATCATGAGCAAACTGAACTTTGTTTGGATTCCTGTTTGGAGAGCCAGAATAGAGCCTGACCTCATTGTTTTTAGCATGAATGGTTTGTTTGAAAAAAAAAAAAAAAAGCATCTGGAAATAAGCTTTTCCACTCAGACGTCCTCTGGGATGACAAACACGAAGCTGTGCAAGTGTTTATGTGGATTTCCTGCCATTGCCAGGCTGACAGCAGGTGAGCAGCTGCATGTACAAACCTTCATCTGTCGGCTCAGACATTTCTGTCTTTAAACAATGGAGGACAATCACAGGAAAGGGCAGCCAAAGAAAAAGTCGTCACCACCTTTCTGTTCGTTTCCGTCCTCACACAGAGAAACGCAACGTTTAATCCAGAGCAGAAACTTTCCCAAACCTCAACCAAGTGAGTTGCCTGAACATGACCACATGCATAAATGTAAGTCATGCTTTAGTTTCCACAAACTCACATTGTTGGAAAACAAATTAAATATGTTGAAAGTCAATGTTTTGCTGATACATCTGGTCTGAAACTGTGGCAGTAAAATCTGATGAAAGGCATCAAACACATAAACTTACAAAAATGCACTGGGAAAAAATGAGAGGATGTAAATTTGGCGTAATTAAATAAAGTTTAACAATAAAGTTTAAGTGAACAATTTACTATTTGGATTCATGTCAGTAAAAGACAAACTCACTCAGTTGCTACATAGAAAATGTTAGTAAATGTAATTTTAAAGACATATTAAGAAAAAAAAGATCAAACTTCATGTTATAAACATGAAAATATTAAAAAATGTGTTTGGCTAAAAATACCTGGTCAAAACTCTTAAAATTAAATAGCGTGATGATGTAAGAAATAAAGGGGCGGATCACACCAAGACTCATTCACCGCTTCAAAGACGCCTTTATGGCATGTCTGGAGAAACAGCTGGGAGCGCCAGTGGAGGGAGGCTGCGTGCACATATGGCGAACAAATAAAATTAGTGGGGAAAAAAATGAATTCAAGCAAATGTTGAGCTCTTGCTGCTGATTTGCTTCTGGATGAGGAGGAGAAAAAAGTCCATCAAAGTGAAGGTTTTTGGTCAGGGTGACTGTTTTAGCAGAGAGCAGGCCCCGCATTGTAAAGCTCATAGAAAAATACAGCTAGTATTAACTTTTCACCCATGTTGGCGATTATCCTGTTGTTTCTGCCACTGTGAGAGGTAAAGCCCACCTCCTATTTGATTTGATTAGCTGCTTCAGCCAAAAGGAGCACTGACGAGTGGTGCGACTCCACACTTAGAGCTGAAAACTTGAAATCATTTGAACTTTTATGCACGCTTAAAAATGCATTGTGCAGCAGCAGAGAGGAGTGGCCGGCAGGCACGCTGTATCACAGGAAAATGTTTTCTTTCTAGTGACGCATTTCAGTGTGATCAGCCCTTTAGCTCACTGGTACTCTTTCCATTGTCTCCTGTCATCTGGTGTCTGTTGTCCATCAAAATTTACATGCAGAATCATGTCAAAGAATAGCATTAAATGTTTAAACATTACAACAGTTTGCAGAATCATCTGGAATCAATATTCATTCTGCTTCTGTTTGGTGAAATCATGACACAAAGTTCAGCCGGTGATGCTCTGTCAGTAGCCATGTTTCCATAAACGTCTTTGATGCACACTTTGAAATATTGCATTAATACAAACGGCAAAATTCAGAAAGAAAAGCTGTGTGAAATAAACTGTGACCTAGCAAATATTTATCTGCTGTTTCTGCTTCCCAGAAGAAGAAGTAGGCTAATGTGAATACAAGAAAGTGATTCCACCCTGTTCCTGGCTGGTAAACGTGGCTGATGACGACAACAACAACGGCAACAACAACTGGTATGTGTAGCAACGAGGAGACCAAAGTTTTCCCAGATCACGTCCGAAGAACGTAACATCAATTTTAGATACAAAAAAAGCCACTGAATGCCACAGTGTTTTAAAGTCTGAAACCTCTACTTCTTCTACTTTTTTTTACAGTCATGTATGACGTTGCCTTTACTGCCACCTTCTGAGCAAACTACGCCTTGCAGCCCAGTTTATTCACTCCAAAACCAGTTGTTGGAAACTCTCCTAATTCATAATTTCTTTTTTTCGAGATTTCAAAAGTTCTCTTAAAATTCACCTCATAATTAATGGAAACATGGTGAGTGAAAGAGTCAGCAGTTGCTTTGACATCCCTCGATGTCGACCTCTCACAGGCGAGTGTGATGTGAGCGGAGTTGCACACTGCAGCAGTTTGTTCTGCGGCATAAAGACGCTGCAGCTTCCACAAAGCTTCCTGTCTCCTGTTACCAACCAGCAGCCTTTTCTCCAGACGCCAAACCTGAGACTTTCACATTAGCCGGCGCTGCTTTCTGATGGATCCTCATCCTCTTCAATGCTCTGTCTGTCTCGCCTCTGTGTATCCAGAGCAGCCCAGGCCTCTCGCCTGTCCCGCTCCCATTGTCCTTTCACTATTGAGGGACGGAGCGTAAACCAACACTGCCGTTCCCAGTCGGATTCAATATGGCCGAGACCCGACACCCTGTGAAGCGATGGCTCGGCTTCTCTCAGAAGGATCTGGTTGCTGAGGCAGAAACAGTGAAGCTACGGTGAGTCAGGCCCAGTTCTACCCACTAACTGACACTTTGTTCTGGTAAAGATGACTAAAGACTTAAATCAAAGTGTTCTTTCAAACCTTCATTACTTCCATTCACCCAGCAGTAGTGAGAACAACAAATTCAGGCTGTATTGAGTCTCTGTGTTAGAGCAGGAGACAGTTTGTCCACATTTTACAGTTTATTCTGAAACATGGAGGTGAGTCAGCGTTCATTGGCTGTTGTTTTGCTGCAGGTCCAGATTAACCTGCCTGGAGGCCCCGGGGCCAAAATCAACTGTTAGGCATCTCTCAGCCCCCATCTTTGTGCAGGTTTAAACCTTTACTGTGTCCCAGTTCAGAATATCCTGCAAGTTAATGTAGTGTAATGTATAAATTTAACAATTTATACTTGAACAGTAAATTTCAGTGAAGGCACCATCTTTGTACAGAGTGACTGGGTTCATATTTCATTAAAAAAGCTTCACTCACTCTGTGATTCTTCAGGATTTTTCTGGAAGCTTTCATCCGTTTTAGTTTATACAGTAAATAAAGTTTGTGTTCATGTTAACGTTAGTGTGTATTTTTTTAAAATTCACTGCATCTCTTACAATCTAACCTTTAATTATTGGGATTCATTTCGACATTTATCATGTTTTATTTGTAAATATCGTGTAACATTATACATGATGATTGTTTCTATCTGTACAGTTTTGTGTGTGTGGGTGTGTGTGCATCATTGCTGACTCAGCAGACTTCTGGGCTTTTGTTGGCTCACCTGAGCTGAAACAGAGGCGCCTCAGAGGGGGGGGGGGAGATTTCAAAGGAAAAAAGCAC
>JAQLOL010000019.1:10945820-10959709 GCA_029783665.1 Naso thynnoides
TTCAAAGGAAAAAAGCACCAATACAATGAAAGAACTGAATTTCTTCCTGCTTGTTGCAAATTTTCAACCAGATGATGTCTTTGCTGAGGTATTTTCTTCGCTGTCAGTCTGTGAGTGGCTGTTTGAGCTTAAAATCTGTAAAAATCTGTCTTACAAACATGTGACCCACTTGGCCGCCATGCAGGAATAAAGCTGCACTTTCCACTGAGTCCTGCTGACGGGTTGAACTTCATGTTTGGTTAACGCAGGAAAAATGTGACTCACATCATTTTTCCTGTGTTCATATTTTCCCTGGAATCAGACACGGAATCAGACACTTAGTTCATCTTTTTGTCGTTACTCCTCAAACGCTGAGATTTCATGGCTCTGACAGGCCGATCGCTTCCCTCTCCACAAACAGACATCCAGACTACTAAAATTCATCCCCTGATCTCAGTGAACCTCACACAGTCGGCTGATTATCTGCCGGCGGAGCTCCAGGAGGGTTGTTAGCTCTGTGCAGGGAATATGGGAACTTTCTGCTTGAATGGAAATACCACAGAGCTCTTATTACCCACGATGCATTATTCAGCCAGTCAGCCACTGAGGCACTGATTCAAAGCGAAGCCAAATGGAGAGGTTTACCAGACAGTGCTGCATGTTTTAGCTGATTTGCTGCAAATCCTGTATATTTTACACAAATTAAATTCAGACCTTTTTCCAGGGAGTTTAAAAATCGATTTCCTTCTGTCCAGGCAGCAGCTGGTTTTCTTCATTCCTCTCGAAATCACTAGCAAAGTTAAACACATTATATTGCTTTGTCCTGCTTGTTGTGGGAAAAACAATGTGCATTTAGAAAGATGGATCTGAAATTTATTTCATTAAAATAACTCAAAAATCCAAAGTCAGAATGGTGTGAACATTTTAAAGTACGTCTCTGATCAGTCTTTCTTGTAACTGCATTTTTATGCAAAAATAACTTTGAAATTAAAAGATTTTTAAAAGATTATTTTGCAGACGAGTTTTAGCTGTGAGGTCAAAATCCAGGGCAAAAGTTCACTAAATTATGAAAAAACAGCTAAATGAAAATGTGTCCCAAGAAATAGGATCTTTGATAGTTTCATGAAAGATGTTAGGAAGGTCACAGCCTCCTCATCACTGCACACACATCTGATGTCATCCGATGTTTTAAGCTCTTCACTGAAGTGACAAGTGACATTTAAGTTACTTGAACATCATCAGACTGTTTCCATGACACTTTTTTACATTTTCTTTCTATCAAAAGCCCCTTTTTTCACTTCCAAGAAGCGTAAAAGCTTTTTATTTCTAGTCTTTTTACTTTTTTTTAAATCTGAGAAACAGGTGCAAACAAACCTAAATCCAGTTCAGTGAGGGCAGAGTTAGTAGCATGTTCTAGCGTGGAAAGACAGGATGACCAACACGTGTAAGGCATTTGATCTGCCACATCAGCACGCTCCATCACCTTGTAGACCCATAGGTGGAGTCAATCATGCAGGTTAGCGTCCATCAAGTAGGCTGAGCAGAACCAGGTGCAGCAGTCTCTGGTGGCTTATTGGAGGAAAAGCAGGGAGCTGTGTGTGAGAATCGATTTTTATGGAGAGTTTTTGAACATAAAAGCAATAAAACAATAGAAATAGGCGGCCTTACCTCCACAGCTCTGTGTCAGTGCTGGAGAAAGGTCAAACTGTGCCCACTATCATTCTGCTACAGGGGGAAATGCACTCTGGCCTGTTTTTATATCTTTAAACCAATCACCATCATTTTCGGCTTCAAGGACGCAGCAATGGTGCAGCGTCATTACACACTCATGGTGGACATGGAGGAGAATGCTGCCTGAAACAGCTGCCCAAAGTCAGACTCGTACCCACAGTCATCCAGTGACTCAGAGTTGGTTAATGGTGAACTTCCCACACGTAACATCACAAATGATGACAAGTCAAACCACTGAGCTCCACATGCAAAGCCAGTCAAATGAAAGCTGCATTACAGGAAACCTACATCACCAGCTAATCAAACATGTTAACAAACAAACATGCAATGCACACAGAGCAATCAGATCACTCCAAGTCCAATATTCACTGTTACTCCACCGGCTCCTTTAGCAGCGAAATGCTTCAGTTTGTTCAGCAGTCTCTAACTGTGTCAGTCTGCTGTTTGCTGCCCAAATGAGCATTTGTAATTCGTAGTTTCAGATTGTGCTCGACTGACTCTTGTGCTCAGTCAAATTAGTCTTTATTTTATTTTTTTGTAAACACCCAGTGCAAGTTAACTTGCAAGTAACAAGTTAAAAACGTTTATGACTTGAAAACAAAACAACAAAAAGTTACTCTGCTTCACCCGGCTCATGATTTAAATGAAACTCGGACTAAAACAACGTCAGTGCCTCAATTTAAAGCCTGAAAACAAAACATGAATCAGACGATGATTTAGCTTCTTCATGTGTATTTCCAACATGGCTGCCTCAGAGTTCATGTAAACACACAGCCTTCATGCTCACTTTCACATTCTCTGCCCTGTATTTAAGGAGTTTAGCCGCACCCCGTGCGGTTTCTCTCCATTTTCCCATCATGCCTCAGTCACGGTCTGCCCTGCGGTTGTTTTGGTCGGCGCACCCAGTGGCCACGCCCTCCTGTGAGGGCTTGTTTATGAGCCAAGACGAACACAAGCAGGTCAGAGCTCCATGTGTGTGCGTGTGTGTGTGTGTGTGTGTGTGAGTTGTACATGTACTTCGAATGAGCAGGTGTGACCGTGTTTACATACTGTGTGTGTGTGTGCGTGTGTGTGTGTGTGCGTGTGTGCGTGTGTGCGTGTGTGATGTTATCAGACAGATTTTTCACTTCTGCATCAGGATGATGTTTACGTCATGCGATAACATTCATTACATATTCTCTTGTCCAGTGCTGATATGTAACTAAATACATTTACTCAAGTACTTATGGAGCTAATTCTGGGTACTTATACTTTATGTCTTACATTTCCATTAGTTAGTATTTAGTATACTGCATTAGTTTTTCTATTTTTAATTACTTTATACTTGTACTTCATTACATATCATAGGCAAATATCAAATTTTTTACTCCTCCACATTCCTCTGACATCTTTAGTTACTAGTAACTTTCAGCTCCTGTCCAGTTGAAACCATGTGTCTCCAGCTGTGTTGAGGGATGAAGTTTTTTCCTTTATGTCCACAGAAAATCCTTCTTCTTCAGCTGAATAAAGGCCGGAAAACGCCTCTTGGATGAACTGCAAATCATCACAAAGCTGAAACTTGACTTTTTGCAGATATGTGGTTTTCACAGATTAGCCACGCTCCAAACATAGCCTGTGATGATCTTATAGACCATGATGCATTGCTGTAGATGAAACCACCTAACAGGATACAAAGTCATTAAAATTAGCTCAAGCTTCAACATCTACAGCAGGAAAATGCAACAAACACATGAACGTGGCAGGAACATGAGAGAAAAACACTGACAGCAACTTTTTACTGCAAATACTCTGAGCACATTTCACTTTGTAGTAAAGGATCTGACTTTTTCCATAACTATTTTTGTTTATATTCATGCAGTTATTTGAGGGATGCTAGAATCAGAGCATAAGGTAAAGTAATAAAAAAGATTCCTCCATTAATATGGAAAGAAATGTGTAATAGTGCAAAAACATGAACATGAGACTGACTGAATGTGATGAGTGATGCTGTTTCCTTTTGCAGGTCTGCAAATCAGATGAGCTGCGGTTTGTTTCTGCAGTGTGTGTGTGTGTGTGTGTGTGTGTGTGTGTGTGTGTGTGTGTGTTGTATATGATGATGGGGGTGGAGCAGCATGCACACATGGAAACCCACTTACTGTACTGTACAGTATTGTAAACACACATGCACACACACATGCACACACACTCTGTCATCACCAGTAATGAAAAGCAGCAGCTGCCTGAGGGGACGTCGCCGTGGACGACAGAGAGGACGGAAAAACAGACAGAGGGAGGAAATGTGAGAGATTAAAGAGCGCGACTCTTCAGGGGAAAAATACAGGAGGAGCCACAACACAGTCTACAGGCACAGTATGGTGGCCTGGAATGGACATATGGCTGCCCTTTAACCTAACAGAGTACATATAGTGAAGTTCTGTATTTGTGATGCACAAATCTGACGTGTTTAACTTAAATTACGCCTTCTTTTTTTTTTAACTCCACTAAATTTATGTGACCCCTTTAGTTACTTTAGAAATGAAATTTTTACAGACAAATGAAGAGTTGCAGCTGAATAATTAGTGAATTCATTAGTAACTTTAAACTATTTTAATAAGTGTTTCACTCAGTTTTCTTGGCAAATCATTTCCTGGTTGCAGCTTCTCTCCTGTGCAGATTTGCTGCTTTTCCTCTGAATGATGTGAACGTGTTTGTAATCACGTGGAGCTTTGGACTTTGGACTGACAAAAATTATGAAGGCGACACTTTGGGCTCTGGATCATTGTGATGACATTTCTCACTGTTTTCAGAACTTTGATAAAGTAAACATTAAATGGATTGATGGAGAAAAAAATGAGCAAATTCATCCATAATAGAAAGATTCATTATTTCAGTCTAATACAAAACAGTTCAAAATGAAGCTCCAGCTCAACCAACTCCAACAGGAAAATGCTGCTGTGACATGAATGCAGGAGTCACAATAATCTCGAGATCACAATGATCTCAAGAATAGTACAAAGCGTTACAAACTTAAACTGAAGTAACACTCACAATGCGGGACTTTTACTCTCACAGAGTTTTTTTTACTGTGTGCTGTTGGTGCTTTTACTGAAGTAAAGAGTCTGATACCATCCTCGATCACTAAGGGTTTTTCACATTAGAGATGCAAATTAACAGTTTCAGCAACATGGTGAGGACGTTACAGCAATTACATCATCAACGCTGAGAGAGCGAGAGAGAGAGAGAGAGAGAAATGTTTCTGAGAAGATGAGTGAGAACAACTTGTAGCCGCAGAGCTATTTCTGTCACGACTCCCAGCGGAGGGAGGATGCGTATGAATTTGTATGAGTTTTTCTCTTTGTGTGTGTGTGTGTGTGCGTTTGTGTATTTAATGCAGTGTGAGCTGCAGAGCGAGATATGCACTTGCATTCCAATGAGAACGTGGCTGTGCAAGTCAAAGAGCTGTCCTCTCTACAGCATCCTAATCTGCAACTCACACACACACACACACACTCTTCAGAGGACCCTCATTCACCATGTCTGACTTAAAATTAAACACTGTTTTCAGTCAGGGGTCTTGAATGCAACACAGAGGAACTTAATCTCTCTGCACACACACAATGACACTTAGTGAGCCTACACTAGAACCAACACAACAAATCCAAAAAAAGGAGCAAATTTAACTTATTTAACAAAATTGAAAGCAAGTGTGAAGAAAGTAAAGTAACATTAGATGAAATCATATGGAAATTTTATTTTATTTTATTGTAACATTAGTTTAGTTTAGTTTAGTTTAGTTTAGTTTAGTTATTTATCACACGAGAAAAAAACATTGTCAGGGAACAAAGCCCAGAGGAGAAGAAGTAACTTTATTAATCCCCTTGGGGATACTGAACCTCTGCATTCGACCCATCCTGTTCATAGTTAACTTTAACCATACACACCAGGAGCAGTGGGCTGCCCGGTCCAGCACCTGGGGACCAAATCCAGATCTTTTGCCAGTGCCTTCGTCAGGGGCACTGACAGAATTACTAACACTAACATTCACGTTTTTGATGGTGGGAGGAAACCAGAGCACCTGCAGAAAATCCATGCAGGCATGGGGGGGACATGCAGACTCCACACAAAAAGAAACTGGATTCAAACCCAAGACCCTCTAACCACCAAACCACCATGCTGCCAGACTTGTACGGAGTTCCACTCCTGTCAAGAGTCGCGGTCAGGTATCGCACAATGAATGCTTGATATGTGTCAACAAGAGAGAAAACAGCCAAACAAAAATCCAGGTGTCCCTTTTTTGGTGGCTCAAAACACAGTTTTTATACATGTGAGTGTTATTTTGGCGGGGAACCTTTGTACTGTGATGTTTCCTGTCTGCCCCTACATTTGAAATTAAATTACAATTAAAGCAAAAAAACATCAAAAAGGTGATTCAAAAGCTGCATGGCGACAAAGCTGTCACATGGTTACTGAATTTGTTTGAAGTCTTTCTCTTCAGCTTCGCAATCACTAACGCCCTGAGTCACTAATATTTGGGGGGGTTTTGTTTACTTGTTTGCACATCATCCCACAAGATTTGTGTTTGTGTTGATGAAGTTCTCTTTTAGCTCTGTGTTTGGTCTCCTCCTGAGGAAAACATTTGTCTCTTTAGCTGGTTAAAGCTTCACTTTGTTCACCGGTGGGGCTGTAACTGTCTGTCTGCCGTTTGCTGCTGGGAAGGTCGTTTATAGTGAAACACTGAGACTGAACCTGACAGGAAATGAAACCAAAACTAGAGGCTAAAAGAGGCTAAAAACTTTGTATAGCTGCAAAGATTTTGTTGATTCTTCGTATTTCTATTCATGATCCTGTATTGATTCACAGCACTTTGAATTACCATATGTAACATTACTTAGAGAAGCTTCAAGTCTCTTCTGTCATCAGAGAGGATGATGCTAGCAGCTGTTGCCCCAGTAACCAGCTGTTAACAGAGGAGGGCTGCTGGGAACAGACAGTCCTAAGAGCTTTGGTGACGTTAGACAGGACTCTTAATGAAGTTTCATGCAAGCAAGTGAACAGTGAGTCCGGTGTGACTGCTGATGAATCTTACTGTGACAAACTGAGCTGAAACAGACAGAAAAGGCGCCAAGGTTTGGTGCAGGAGCTCAGAAAGTTTGTGGTTATTCTGCAGTTCTAGAGAGATTTGATTGATGCAATAAAAAAAAAAAAACCACAGGATCTGGATTGTGTAATCAAACTGTCAGACAGTTCATGAGCCGGAAGGCCTTCATACGTCCATGCAAACTTCTGTGTTAACAATCAGATGTGAAACTTTTCTTTTCCTGGAATCAGTGCCACAATCAGATTAAACTCACAACAATTTTTTCAGCAGTCAAATGTTTCCACTGTTTTGGTAACAAACGACAATGAATGTAATATGTGATGCAAGAAAAAATTGAATTCGAAGTGTTTTCTGTCATTTCAGGTGTTGTCTGCATGAGACGCCACCAGGCTTAATGAGGTGTGAGGATCTGACAAGGTGCAAATGAGACCAAACAACATTAAAGTTCATGTAAACAGCAGCACACTGACCTCTGATATGATCTGGCAGTGATGCTCAGTGTTTCTGTGTATCATTATGGAAATACAAAAGATATACAATGTAACACATAGTGTACAGTAAAGCACACAAAACAGTAAAATATATCAACATAAACATTCTAATGTTGTACGGAATAATACAAATAAACAAGCAGAACAATGACAACATAAAAAAAATAAAATTTTAATCACACATAATTTTTATTCAAATTGTTATGACAATATTAAAGCGCACACACACGCACACACACACACACACACACACACACACACACACTCCATTATCCCTCTCCTGCATCTCCAAAAAGGCCGACCATTCATCCAGCACACAGGCCGACGCGCCTCGAATTAGATTTGTGCTTCTTAAAGAGAGAGCTGCACAATGACCGTGTGTGTGTGTGTGTGTGTGTGTGTGTGTGTGTGTGTGTGTGTGTGAGGGTGGGTGGGTGGGTGACATAGAGGAGCAGTGAAAGGACAGGTGGGAGGTGGGTGTGGTTTGGTGGGTTTGGACCTCCACTGAATGTAACCAGTCATCATTCTGCAGGAGGTTTTTGTGCAGCTCCACTCCATCACCTTGCCTTGCTCAAGGATAATGGAAGCTTATGATTTGAACTATTTTGTACTGGACTGCAACTTATGACTCCTTTCATTCTGGATGAATCTGCTGATTATTTTCTCCGTCAAACCATTGATTTTTTTGCTTTGTACAAATTCTGAAAATAGTGAGAAATGTCGTTGCAATGAGCCAGAGCCCAAAGCAACGCCTACACAATGTTGGTTTACTCCAACCAACAGTGCAAAGATCCTCATGATTACAAACACAAGGAAAAGCAGCAAATCATCATGTGAGAAGCTGCAACCAGGAAATGATTTCACAGGTGAAATGAATGAAACAAACAATATATTTATTTGTCTCCTGAGTTCCAGACAAGAAGATAGATACCATTCTTTTGACTGTACATGCAGTAACAAAGAAGAGACGGGCAAAGCTTGCCCACCACTAACTAGATTAGCACTGTATGTCTGTCTTTCATCTTCTGCTGCCGCTGCTTACGCGCCCGCATGCACCCTGCAGTTTACTTTCAGTATGTATTTGATTCAAAAATTACATTTAGTGCTAATCTGAGTCTCAAAATAACATGACATGGTAAATAAACAAGTCACAACAAGAACACAGGACCGTTTAGAGTTGTTGGAAAGTTTATCCGTTGACTTTAGGTGGAGTCAGGCTAGCACTTCCCATTGACTACCAGTATCTGAGCTAAGCTAATTAGCGGTGGGTGAGCTCTGTCCTTCTCTTTCTTGTTACTGCACATACAGTTGAAAGAATGGTATCTATCTTCTTCTCTGAAACTGGGGAGGGAGTCAAATAACAAAAAGGAAAAAAGTTGGCATATCCCTTTAAAATGGCTAAAGATTAATTGATGAAGAGAAAAATTGTTTCAACTGTATTTGTATAAACTATTTGGTTGAGTAACTCATAAGAGTATGCTGTGTGCAAAAACTTTTGATTTCAAAAGTAACTAAGCTGTCAGATAAATGTGGAGTAAAAAGTCAGTATTTCCCACTGAGACAAAGTGGGGTGAAAGTGACATAAAAAATAAAATACTACAAATTCAGAGTAAATGTACTCAGATTCCTCCTCTGTATCTGGAGCCAGTTGTGCGTGCTCCAGCGGACGGTGAAGGGTTAACTGTCACTGAGCATTCTCTGCGCGCTTGCTGCTCAGGCCTGTTTGAAGCTGGTGACAGCACTTTGTGAGGAAACATCAGTGTTGCAACAGCAGCTTCTGCTTTTGTTTGCCAACAGTGAAATGTGGCCGAACCGGCGGTGACTCAGCGCGGCGACTGCCTGTGAACTGCTCCGTACACACTGTCTGTCACACATGCTGACACACTCAGAAATGTGCAGCTCTGCTTTGTGAAGTGTGAGATCATTGTGGGTGTCGCCTGTCCAACTGCCTGTGGGCGTTTGCAAAGAATAACATCAGACGAGTCGCCGCTTGTTTTGTCAGCTGAAAGCTAAAGGTCAGAGCAGTTTGACTGACACAAGGAGTGTTTGCATGAGTCTGATCAGGTAAAAGACAGTGCGATGAGAAATGTTCTGTGACATCTTCATACATTTGAATTTACTTAACTGCAGCGGGTACATGTAAAATAGGACTGACTGATCTGAGTGAGCAAAACATGAGAACTTTCAGGAAATTTAACTTTCTGCATGTAATTACAGTCTGAGACATTTTCTCCCACTGAATGTTATGTGTGGTATGTGTGACGTGATGGGAACACAGCGTGACACTGAAACCGACCAGGTGTGTTTCTGTCACACTAAACTTGTATCTGTCATTCTATTCAAGCTTACGTTTCATTGAGTCTCCTGTCTATAACTTCCAAGGTAACAGCAGTCAGAGAGAGAGAAAGGAAGTCGGCAAATGTGACAAAATGTAACGTGAATCAAATTTTAACATATACACTTTGTCTGTGAACATTTTTGCCTGAGTCATTCGCACATATTTTCATATGTTCAACAATGGAACAAACAGATTGCATGATGCCACACTGGGTAATGATGTCATCTACTGCGCCTTCTAGGGCGTACTGCATACTAGGGCCATGCTAAAAAATCAATATGGCAGTATATCACAATATCTATTTTTTTATTATACTGCATAGTATCCTGATGCGTATCCTATCGTGAAGTCCTTGGCAGGACCCACCCCTATAGTTCAGTGGCACAAAAGAACATTTATGCACCACTGGCAGACTCAGAGGGGGGGCAGAGGGAGCAATCACCCACCCTGATGCCTTAATAATAGAAAAAACGCTGCCTCTATGGTAGGTATAACATGATGAAGAGCCCTCTCAGGTGCCCTTCTGGTGAACAAAACTTGGTAAAGTGCCCTTAAGGGTTCCTCTCCATTTGTTGAAACACAGTAAAGTGCCTTCTAGGACACCCTTCTGGTGGACAAAGCACAGTAACGTGCCCAAAAACTTTTTGCACGCTGGTGCCTCACCGTATACAGTAAGTGCCCTCTTTACTATTTTTGCCCTGTCCCTCATATATCCTAAATCCGCAGTGTTATGCACCTTATTCTCATGTTTTCAATTTCAGTGTGTCTGGTTAAAGTCCAAGAGCGAACTTAAAATTAATTTTTCATTTGATTTTATGGCAGCTACATCAGTGTGTTCAGTAATTTGATAATAATGTTCAAATAAATTGGAAAGGAGATTTTGAATTAAATTGTTTTGACTAAATTTGTCACTGAATTTCCATATAATGTGACGTATTCAGACTACCCAGATCGTACACAACAACTTGTATTTCAGCTCTGTTTTTGCATTTTCAGTGAACTATGTGAAATATCGCAATATGCATCATATTGCAATTTATAGCGATATAATCCTATCATGATATCCTTGCCAGTACCCAGCCCCACCGCATACTGTATGTACTGCATACTAAAGGAGTGATCAGTATGCCATCGGTTCACACTGTAGTACACAGACAGGTTACCCAGAATGCATTTCGCACAAACCAACAGTGACTTGAATCTTTTTTCAAGATTTTGTTTGTTGTTTGTTTTCATAAACTTTATCAACAAATGTCAAGCCAGGTTTTGGTTGTGACGCTGCAGTGCAATGCATTGTGGGAAACACTGGGTGAGGTAGACTGGTTGGATGCATACTGGGGATTTCCTCCAAATCAGGATACATCCAGGACATATTGTTTGTGTTTACATACAGCACACTACATTCTACGTTTCGACCAAATCAGTACAAACTCGTAGAATAGTATACAGTTTCAAAAATAGCCGATGTCTTTTGTTTTCAATGTTTTGATAGAGAGACCTCTAGTGGCAGAAGTTACACATGGTGTGTTTAATTTGTAGGCAAAACTAGGAATTCCACATTTCACAGCACATTTGTTCTTCATCATATTGCCCTTTTACAGTCACTCACACAATCTAGCTGTCATGGATTGTCCAGATCCCTTCTCGGATAGAGGTCGGCATCTTGGATCTCCAGAAAGTTCTCCAGAGTAGCAATGATATCATCATCACTGTCAAAATGGTGTTCATTGAGCTTCCCCTACATCTTGTGAAGGAGCTCGTCATCTGAGGGGATTAAATCAGTTGAACAGAATGAGATTACTGGATGACTGCGTGAAAGCAGATGCTGTCCATTTTCTCACAGAGCTGACAGGCAGGTTTCAACAACCCAAAACATAGAACAGTTAAGTTATTAACTTCAAACTTTCTGCAGAATCGCCAAAAGAATTGAACTGTGTGTGCATGTAACGAGAGCTGCATAACTCAACTCCTTCTACCTGAGGCCACAAACTTATCAAACATCTCTCATACAAGTGGAAAAACAATTTTTGGCTCTTGTCATTAATTTTGGAAAAGTCTTATACAACAACAGGAGATTATAATAAAGTCTGATTGGATTATTGGAACTGACACCAAATCAAGATACAGATGTGAAACTGTGGTGTAACAGTTAATCATTGTTCCTCATAAATCACATGGAGGGAAACACTGAAGTCTGAGGTTCCACCTAACAACACATCAAACTGTGGGGACAAACAGAGGAGGCATCCAGCAGGGTGGAGGAGCGCCATGTGTGCTGAAATCACTCTGACAGTCTGCAGCAGGTTACATCAGAGCACAGGGAGAAACTGATGGAACGGTGCGTTCAAGGACCAGTGAGTGAGTTTCTCTCCCAAAAAGCAAACAGATCAAAACATCTGTGGCAGCTGTGCTCCAGCTGCTGTCGTTCTTTAGACATTTAAAAGCAAAAGTTGCCACATGCTGCAATTTGAACTTTCTACCTGCCTACAGCCTCAAGGCGTCTTCACAAAATAATAAAGCTATGTTTATAGCAAGAGACACCAGTATCGCGCCGCTTGATCATATTTGAATCATATTTTTAATCATTGCTTTAATCATGTCAGTTGTGCAAAGTACACAACTGGCTATATTAGCTCCTTCAGAAGGGACCTGCCAATTTCTGTCATTAACTACAGCCAATAAAACCACGTTTGCTGCGCTATATTGGTGGTAGAGGTCCTAGACAGGTTTGAAAACTTAAAGACAAAGTGTCTGTGTTCATAAAATCATCTGGAGGTCTGTCATGTTGTGTCACACAGCTCCATGTATCAAGACAAACAGCCACAGTTGGGACGTTAGTGTTAGCTAGTAGCTTCAGGTGGAGGAGTTTTTCCATCATTAACCACGGCCAGTATAATCATCATTTCTGCACTGTATCAGTTGTAGGAGTGTCAGAAACTTTGGAAAACTTAACGATGTTGTGTTGGGACGTTTGTGTCGTCAGGACGTTGGGAGAATCTCAATGCTGACCGGCTGTTACGACACAGGGTCACGCAATGCCATCTGAAAAGTTCAATATTTTCAACTCCTGCCATGAAGCGATGGAGGCAATGGATGCTCCATCACGTGACTCGCATCGCCTGACTGACTAATCGCGTCTTTATGTTGACTTTGTACGTAATCTTGTGGCGTTCATCGCTTCAGTTTGTCCCAGAATGTCTAAATTAGCTGGTCTGTGTTGGCATCTGGATGAGAGGAAATCATTTATTCATTAGGTGTATCCATAGATACAGTATGTGCTGTATTGATAAATCTGTTTGTAACTAATTGTTTTTTGTGTGTGTCTGAAACAGGTCTCTCTTAAGAATATCCAGTGAAAAGTCCAAAAAAATTTTTGATATTCTGCATCCAATCATGGATCGTATTTATTCTCCTGCTCCAATACAGGCCTAGAACGTCGTGCTGTTGGGTCTTTGAAACATTATGCAAACAAATGTTGAATAAGTTTGTAACTAAAATGTGATGTTGATTCAGGCAGGTGGAAAACGACAGCTGTTGATGAAAGGTCTCTTGGACCAAAGTGTTTTCTTAAATTGTGACAAACGTGAAGAGGAAGAGAAGAGGACATCTGTTGCTGCAGGCTGAAGAGGTTCAGCTCTCTCATTTGTAAAGCAAACATGGCTGCAGTCGAGGGAAACTTCAAAGCTCAGCGTGACGTCTCAGATAAAGACATCAAACACAGAACGTCTTCGCCTGGACGATGCTTTTAGAATAAACACGGCGGCTCAATGGTGAGACATGTTTATAATCTCTGGTTTGTCCTGATAAAACACATTTGACTAATAAGTAATGGATTACAGTGTCAGCGGGACTAAGCACAGACTTTCTCAGTATAAGGTTGGATGTCTGTCATATTTCGCATGAATCCAATCAGTACTTACACAGTCTAGTCCAAAGTTCTGCTGTGTGGCCGAAGAAGAACCAAACAACCTGGATTGTGTTTATTGGGTAGTTTCCTGCCCTGAGCTGCGGCTCTCAGGCAGTTGTAATGAAGTAAGTGATGACAAATGTGATTACACACGTACTTGGTTAAGCGATGATGGCTCTCTGTAGCGGACATGTTGGACGAGCGTCTCAGATTCCTCAGAAACCACATTAGATTTATGACCAGCAGCAAAGACACTTCCACTTACATCTGGCTGCACGGCAACTGCACTTCCTCTGTGTGTGTGTGTGTGTGTGTGTGTGTGTGTGTGTGTGTGTGTGTGTGTGTGTGTGTGTGTGTGTGTGTGTG
>JAQLOL010000019.1:10959809-10974903 GCA_029783665.1 Naso thynnoides
CTGGTCGCAGGAGTTATTAAATCTTGTCAGGTCACGACCCAATTGTAAATTAAACAAACACAGCACTTAATATTTGATATAGAGAGGACCAGACGACACTGTAGAGGTAAAACAATACTGTAAGAAGCACAATCAATACAGCAATCCAAACTTTGCTGTTAAAATGTCACAGCAAAGGATACAATGAGGGAAAAGATTGCAAAGAAGTGGTGTGTACCTCATCCTGCCTGCTTTAATCCTCTAATTAACAAGCTGAGTAATGAGTTGATGAAGTGACCGATTAGTTGACCTCTGACCTCTAAACCCTGACCTCTGCACCTTCCCTGCTGATGGACAGGGAACATCTTTAGTGTACTGCACTCTTTGTCTGTGTGTGTGTGTGTGTGTGTGTGTGTGTGTGTGTGTGTGTGCGTGTGCGTGTGCGTATTTGTGTCTGCTCAAAGAGGTGCAAAAACAATAATAAATACATCAATGAGCGACAGGAAAAAACTTAAAGAAACAAACAGAAGCGAAACAAGAGATACTAAAACTGCCTGAGAGAGATGCGTCTCGTCTCACGTTCCAGTGGAAGTTTATTTAAGGCCTGTGTGAGAGGACAGAACAACAAAGAGGATACAATGTGAGATAGTGTGCTTTGTAGTCATATCAGATTGCTCTTATCAGTGTATCTGATAACTCACTTATTTGATTCAAGCTCATTAACCAGTAGATTTGGAAGTTGAACTCTCCCGGTGAACGGGTTCATTTTTTGAAACACTGACACAACTGCTTCTAAAATGAACAGAAAAGGCAAATTTATTGATTTGGTAAACTCTGATGGGGAAAAAAAGCATCTTAATCAACATACACATGTGCACAGTGACAATGAAGTGTGTTATTACCACACAGCAGCCCCTAGGGGGTGTTTTTGCCACACAGAGATATCACAGATATTAACTTTCTCTTGAGTCATTGCCTCAACATAATCACTAGTTTTTCCACTCAAAACCACTACATAAAAACAAAAACCAGTATGTTTTTCTAAGATTATTGTGCACTTGTGGGTATGTGCTGTGAGCTTTCTCATTGTTGAAGGTTACCCCCATGCCGACCGTCTTTAGTGGCAGTTTTTAGCGCAGGGGAAACAGGATGTGGTGGCACTAAATAGCAGTGAATGTGCTGTTAGTCCTCTTTTCTCATGATTCAGTAACAACTGTTGAGGAAGTATCCTGCAGTCATCACAGTGTGTGTTGGCTTTTTTCCATCAATTGAGAGGACCTGTTACTCTGTGTGTTCAGGTAGAAGCGGTCAAACATAATGAGGATGTTTGACTGTGTCTGTGATTTGTATTTTATGGTGGCCGATGCAATAACAGCATCAACAAATTAACAGGTTTCTGCTCTGTGTTGTTTAGTCTGTTTGTTTGTACTTGTGTTTGCATTTCCTGCCTTACTGACTCCTTGTGTGTTCTCACCCCTTCCCGAAAGCCTGGTGGTCCTCTTTTCCCCCTTTTCAGAATTCACTGCTTTTTCTCTTTTTTCTGCTCTTCCTGTCTTCTCTCTCTCTCTCTCTCTCCCAGTCATGTAGGCTCATTCACATCTATATCCACACACACATCTTGTCCCTCCCCCACATTCATGTGTAGTCTCCTCTCTGTGTCCCTTGCATGGCTTTGTGCTGCTGCCACAATGCTAGGGGCCAGGCGATGAGGTCACTCTCCACGGGAGAGCTGCAGGCCTGACTGCACCTCGACCATCCCCACTGCCATCCAGCGCAGAGAGGACTAACAGGCCAGTAGTTTCACCTCCCCCAGCACACTGCATCTTTTCCTCAGCTCAGACAACTTCACCTCCACATGCAAAGCACAGGGCAAGCACACAAATGTATAATTTATAGGGCATTCTTCACTCAGCCAGGCTGCACGATTGCAAGCTAGTGCAGATAAACACATGCATGCACATCAGGTGAGCACATGTATGCAAACGCATTCAGCCACACGCACACATTTGCACAGATAGCTGGAAACTTTTGTCCTCTCTCATACCCTCCACTGTGTTTCAACCTGTCCCCTGCTGCCTCTTCCGCCCCCTGTCATCTCTCTCCATCCTTCACTCCATCCAGTTCTTTAGAAAGCAGTGAGTCATGCAGTGTTCAAGTCTGGAGTCCTTGTAGAATGTTGTATTCCCTCCAAAATGTACCCCAGAGTCTGCGCAGGACAGTTTTCCATCTCGCTGTGATTCATCCCAGTCTTTTCAGCTGCTTATGCCATCAGTGTGAGAGTGTGTGTATGTGTGTGTGTGTGTGTGTGTGTGTGTGTGTGTGTGTGTGTGTGTGTGTGTGTGTGTGTGTGTGTTTGTTTATTTTTCTGTGTTTGTGATGTCTGAAACCTGAATTTTCACTCACGGTGTGGGGTCTGACAATTTTTGTGGGGACAAAATCTTGGACCCCACAACTTTAGCATCAGCTTTTGGTGTGAAGACTTAAGTTTGGCAGTGAGGTATAAATTGAGCTTAGGTTAAGGTTAGGCAAAGGCATAAATTGGTTAAGGTTAAGGTCAGAGTTTGGGTTAGGATATACAAACAAATGGAAGTCAATGTAAAGGCCCCACAAAGATAGCTGTACAAGTGTGTGTGTGTGTGTGTGTGTGTGTGTGTGTGTGTGTGTGTGTGTGTGTGTGTGTGTGTGTGAGCAAGAGAAAAGGAAGTATTAATGCTGTTGTAATCGGAGCATAAACAGGAAGAAGATTATGTGACAATACAGAGAGAGAGAGAGAGAGGGAGAGAGAAATTGAGAGAGGTGGCGGGCAGATTGCATCATGACAGTTTCTCTCTCTGGGCGCTGGTCAGCTTTCAGCCATGTAAACAGGAAGCAGAGAGAGAGGAAGAGGACGAAGGCGTCCATCATTTCTCTGCATTACCTCATGAGGGATTAAATTACATTTAAAAAGCTGAATGAACGCAGAACTTCCTGTTCACTGTCGCTGTATTTGTACTGTACATGATTCTTCTAATTCACACATGCTGTGGGGATGAAATAATCCCAGTTTAATCTCAGCAGGAGGCAAAGAACAACACACAGATGACTTAGCTGCTCCTAAAGCTTTAAAAGGATACACCAACTTCTTTTTCTTTTTGTCATTTTAGTGGCTATTGTGTGGTTTTAAGTTTAATATGACTTTTTTAAGTATCATGTCATGTAAGTGTCATGCATATCTTGGTGTATACTTTGTGAGCTTTTGTTGTTTTTACATGTAATGTAATCAGGGCATCCTTGTAAAAGAGAGCTTGCTCTCGATGGCCTCCCCAGTTTAAATAAAGGTTAAAAACATTAATTTGCCTCCCTCCTGAGCGCCAGACAAGAAGATAGATAACATTCTTTCAATGGTGCATGCAGTAACAACGAAGAGACGGGCAGAGCTCACCCACCGCTAATTAGCTTAGCTCAAATACTGGTAGTCAAAGGGAATTGCTAGCCTACCTCCGCCTAAAGTCATCAGATAAACTTTCCAACAGCTCTGAAGGCCTTTGCATATTGAGTATATTTGTTTTGCTTTTCAGATGCGTATTTTAAATCTGTAATTTGAAAAAAAAAAAACATAACGCACAAAAATCTTGCACACTGAGTCAAATAGCCTACTTTTATTTTTTTATTCGTTGTGAAAATTCCCAATGCCGGACAAAATGAAGTCTTCAAGCAGTGAGGACGATTTTGTGAATTCGCTCTGTCAGTTCATGAGAAAAGAAAAAAAACACGGGGTTCATCTGATCCCAAAAAACAAGACAAGAGCAAGGAGAGTTATCCCGATCCCTTCAAGGTGTATTTCAGAATGTCAGTGGTCCACTTTAAAAAACTGCTAGCTATACTGGAACCATACATTTCACCACCACAAAATTCCGTGAACCAAATGATCCTGAACAGCGGCTGGCAGTATGTTTGAAATAGAAACACACACAGAGCAAACCTTTAAACGATTCGAACAGAAGCGAAAAAAAACACAGAAAATCAAACCTGTTCCGAAAAATATAATGATGGACAAAAATTTCTGAGTCAGTGTGTAAATATGATTGACACTACATGACGTCATATATTTTTTTGTGTCAATTTCAGCCAAAAAATGGACTCAGGGTGCAAAGGCCCTCAAAGGTCCTGTGTGCATGTTGTTATTTTTAGACTCAGATTAGCACTTCATGTAATTTTAGAATCAAATATGTACCGAAAATACAAGGCACACGCATGCCAGTAGCAGCAGCAGAAGAAGAAATACATAAAGCACTACATAAAGTGCTAATCTGAGTCTAAAAATGACATAACATGATGAATAAAAAAGTCACAGCGAGCACACAGGACTGTTTAGAGTTGTTGGAAAGCTTATCTGATGACTTTTGGCGAAGGCAAGCGAGTATTTCCTGTTGACCACCACCATTTGAGCTAAGCTAATTAGCAGTGGGTGGGCTCTCGCCGTCTCTTCCTTGTTACTGCACGTACAGTTGAAAGAATCGTTTCTGTCTTCTTGTCTGCAACAAAAGAGGGATTCATATAACTAAAAGAAAAAAAAGTTGGCGTATCCCTTTAAAGGAGTTGCTCAACAGTTTAGAAGCTGGAGTCTGGATGCGGTTAGCCTAGCTTAGCACAAAGACGGACAGCTAACGTGGCTTTGCCCAGCATCTATAAAACATACAGTTTGTTTAAACTGTACAATAATGGAAAGATGCACTAATTAAATTATAATCTTTTTTTTATTATTTATGATAAACAAAGTGCCAGTAGGTAGTAAAAATTACAGTATACAGATGAAATACACATAGGCTCTGAATGCTTTTGTGACTGACTGGAGCTAGCCTAGCTTGCTAGCCTGATAGCGGTTAGCTCACCCTCTACAGCCCTGCAGGTAGCCGCCACATGAACAGAGGTGAACAAAATATTCTGAGCCTCTGTTTGGCCACAGTTTGAATGTTTTTGTGAGGGTCTGAATCAGAGGAGCAGTGAAACACCTGAGATGTGAAGTGTATGTAAAAATGCAAACATGTGATGAGAGAAGCCTGTTTCACTTAGAGGTCACTTCCTCTCAGTGTAAACACTGTTTCTTCCTGTGAGACTCCACTGATCTGTGATATTAGACACTTCTCTCCTCTTTCACGGACAGAGAGACTGGCACAGCTGTCTGCTGCCTGGAGCCACAGTGCCCCCTGCAGAGGCAGTGAGGAGCTGCAGCTGAGCCTGCAGCAGGTTAAACACAGAGCTTACTGTCAAACAACTTTTGTTCTTGAAAAATGTGGGACTGCTGTTAAAATCCACAAAGATCAGAAAAAGAAAACTATAGTGGACCATTTGAATTTGATTTGATACAAAATGCATGAAGTCTTCCCCTGGGCTGTCATCATTGGAGAGAAGTAACTAAGTACATTTACTCAAGTAGAGCACAAAGGTATAGTTTTGAGGAAATTTACTTGAGTATTTCAATTTTCTGCTGCTTTATACTTCTACTTCAAAACATTTATTTGATATTTAAGTTTATTTGGATTTATTTATTATTTATTAGATTGATAATCCAAAAAAAGGGACAATTTTGAGTCTGTTAGAATCTGAAACTTTCTGGTTCCAAACACAAGTTTCTAACCTCTTCTGTGACAGACAGACAGGCAGACAGACAGACAGGCAGGCAGACAGACAGACAGACAGACAGACAGGCAGACAATCGAGACCACAGAAGTCAAACCAGGACAGAGTGTTTGTGGAGGTGAGCGTGTCTGTCGGTGAGGACATGAATATTTAAACCTCATTCCTGCAGCGCTGCGAAGGGAACACATGAACATTTAATGAGCTGCAGGTTAAATGGGACATTTTATGTCCATAAAAATGCCTCATCGAGTGTGGCTCAAATGTTGGGTGAATATCAATAAGGATGGAGTTACTTTTCCTCCTGAATGCAAATCTGTTGAGGCTCCACTGACGCTCACTGGACTTCACTCTCACAGTGACTGAACGATGACATGCAAATCATCAAGAGACTGATGGAATACTGTATATTTACCACAAAAGCTATAAAAGTAATGTAATTCAAAATACTGTGTAGTTGTTTGAATGTAAAATCTTTTCTTTACTGTATATTTGGAAAAAAGAAAGTGAAGAAATAAAATTACTCTCTGCAATTATTCCTCCTACAACAGTCTATGACAAACAGTTGATGAGTTATGGAAGGGGGCGGGGCAAGCCATGACAAATGAAAATTTAAGACTTGGTTTTAGGGTTAGGGTTAGAATTATGTTTTGGTTAAGGTTAGGGTAAGGGTTAAGGTTAGGCATTCAGTTTTTATGGTTAAGGTTAGGTTTAGGGGCTAGAAAATGCATTATGTCAATGAGTGTCCTCACAAGTATAGCAGTACAGACTTGTGTGTGTATGTGTGTGTTCCTACAAAGTTTGGTCTTGTTATATGAATCTCTTTAAAAGCTATGCGCCTTTTTGTTGCAGTTCCCTCCCATTGCAATACCCCCATTTAGCCAACTGGCATGAACACAAACACACACCTTCACACACACACTTGACCTCCATGCCAAGTTTCAGCCTTTTAAGGCGAAAACTGTGGCTGCCGAAGAGTGGGAAATTTTTGTGGACCGACCAACCAACAGAGCAACAGAGGTCGCTGGCCGGCAGGCTGGTTGCAGCTGAGAAATTTATTTGGTGTTTTTAAATGTATAGCCAGTCTTTTTATAAATACTGCGCATGCATATTTTATAGATTCCATTTTGATACATATGAGGTATGAATATTCTTCCTTTGACAGCCTGCATGTGAAACTCAACTTTTTTAAAGAAGGTTACAGAATGATCCAAAGCAAAATTTAATTAGATGACATTTTTAAAACAAGAATATGAATGAAAGTCTTTATGTCCCCAAAATAATGGAAACACAACTCTGTGCGTGTGTGTGTGTGTGTGTGAGAGAGAGAGAGAGAGAGAGACAGCTGCAGTATTAAGATGCTCCTCACACACTTTGTTAGCAGCTCCATCAGCTGCTGGTGACGTGACTCTAATGTGAATAAACCTGTCAAAGACTCAGCTCATCTCACAGAGCAAAAACAAACAATGAGTCACTGAGCTCAGGTTGTGTTTCTGTACAAGTGAGATGGCACCAAACCTGACATGACAGGACATCGGGAAGCTGCAAACAGTTGCTGCACCAAAACTTTCAGCAAGTAACCTTACATGGCACAGAGTCAGTTTTAAAGGTATCTTTTTTTAACTCTGGACAGAGCCTGCTAAAGTTTCCCCCTGCTCCCAGCATCCATGCTAAGCTAAGCTAACTATGTCCTAACAACAGAATGATGTCAATATTCTAATCTCATTCACATCCAGGAAGGCTTTTTAGGCCACGTTTAAATGTAGCATCAATACTAAAAACAGAAAGGTCTTTCCTTCGTGTCTGCAAAATATGTCCGCATTTAAATGAACAACCAAAAGTGCTGTAGTATGCATGCCAGGCTAGTAGTTGGCTGTCGGAGCTGCCGAAGTTGTTTCCTTCTTGTTGCTGCTAAGCCCTAAGCAGCCACAAATTCAAGAAATTCAGCCATAGTTTGACTTCTAAAATTATGCTACGAACACCTAAATTCGTCTCAATAGACTGTCGTCATATACAACCCGCTTTCAGTGCACTGCGGAATGTGTAAGCAGAGTTTATAGTGACCAGAGCAGAATGCATTGACTTGCGTCAGCTTTAGCATTAGCGTCGTCACCGCGTTCACAGGCACTCCGGTTGCCAGTTTACACAGCCAGAAAGAAGGTTGCGGTTTAAAAAGATTCCATTCTGGAACCTGCTTTCAAACGTATGACAGTTTCAGGAGCACCAGCACGCTGTTAAAGGAAAAGGAAAGGAAAAGGAAAAGGAAGTCCTAACTGCAAAAAAAAGTTTGTTTGATGTGAAAACTTGCACCATGTAAACTGCCCCTTAGGGCCCCAGCACCGGCCAGTGCGAGGACCCTGTTGTAAGTAAAAGAAATGCTATTATTCCGCTAGTGCCAAATCATTTGCCTTTTAGGTGACTTAATACTATCAAAACCCCATGAAACATGGCTGTGATATGGGTTTTGCAAATGAGGTTGGAACTGGCTCTCTAAACTGCAGCCCCAAGGAATGCTTTCACCTGTACAAAATTTGATAGACACATGTAAGACAAAAGTTTCTTGAGACCCTAGTCTAAACTCCACAAGAAGTCAGCCATTTTGAATTGAATGTCCGTTTTGACCATTTCCAACTCCTCCACTGAATTTTTTCGACCAACTCCAGATTTGGCTTGTGGTGTGTATTCTTAAGGATTTTGTGATGAAAAGTTGTTCAAAGGTCGTCCAGACTCTAAAAGGTGTGTCCGTGACTGTTTGGTCATTTTGAGCTTTTTGCCATGATATAAGAATTTCTTATAACTTCGATGCACATGGTACAATATGCATCAAACTTCATATTTATGGTAGGATTTCTGGCTTGAACATATCCACATGCCAGTATTCAGTCAAGTCATCTATTTCACCCTCAGCTCCTTTGTGTCATGTATTTGTTTGTTGTTTGTTAGTGTGTTTTGTGTAAAACCAGCTGCTCTTAACAAATTGCTCCTAATAGAATCAGTGAAGTTGTTTGTATTGCTTTATCATTAGTGACCTCCAACAGCACTAAATGGCTTTTACCAATGGTTGGAAAGTATTTAATAAAAGCAGACTTGTAGTCTTGAGGCTTCTCTTACTTTAATAAACTGCCGTGAGAAAATAAAAAATCTCTAATGTAAAAGTTTACACTCCATTTTAAACCCGCAGTGCTGTTAATTGGTGAGTAAAACAAAACCCATTTCCCAAACCAGGCCAAATGAGAGCAGATCCAGACAGGCGTAATGAGTCTGTGTGAAGTCGGGACCATTACAGCCGCACAACAACAGGCTTCATTAACTGCAGCGATTGGCTTTTCAGAGGCCTGTGGTCACCAGCTGATTGCTGCAGGACATTAACAAGAGGCTGTGACTCCACAAAACAAACTTTCTCTGAAAAACCAAACACAGCTTCTACTTTGAACTGAGTGCATCATTTTATCAGGGTTCTGCTTCATATTTAATCTGCTTTCATCCTTATGTTAAACATAACACAAGTCGTATAACAGTGACTCCTGCTCACCTCCTCTTCAAAACTGAAGCCAAATATCTTGATTACCCCCTGGTGTCTGGCTGCAGCAAAGATTATAAACTACGCCCTGTCAGTGTTAGCAGATGGAAGTGTGGTCAACATAAAAATTCAAAGAATGAGTGAAATTAAATTTTCCCAAACATGGTTTATAGGTTTCATTTTAATATATTTGACGCTTTAATACAGAGTGTGATGTCATGACTGACAGTTGACACTAAGCCATCACAGTCAGGTGACTGTGGGCGGGATCTCAATACAGCCATTCAACCACTGATCACTACTGCAAGTTCTCTGAGTCCAAACAACGTCACAAGAACAGGATAACAGCACATTTGTCATTTTTGTTTGTGCTGTTGCCATCATTAAAAATTAGGAGGTTGCCCTCAATGATTCCTCAAGATTTACATAAAGGTTGACAACGATGATGATGATGATGATGATGATGATGATGATGATGATGATGATGTAGCAGTATGTTGTGCGCAAACACAAGCAAAATCTGCAGTATGTAAAAAAAAAATTCAGAGGAAATCCCAAGAATCCATCTGACCGTCTATCTCGCCTACTGTTTCCCACAATGCAGTGTGGTGCAACGTTACAACCCCTACTGTCAGTGGTCACAACTGAAACCCTACCGGGCATTTGTTGATTAAGTTCAATGAAAAAATAACATAACATAACAAACAAAGAATCTCTAAATCGCTGTCTTGTACGAAATGCTTTCTGGGTAAATTGTTTGTGTACTACAGTGTGTACAGACAATATTTTCATTCATTTAGTATTCAGTATCTAGTACATACAGTATGCAATATGCAGTATGCAGTATGTTGTAGGCAGTTCCAGAAACAGCCTCAGTTTACAGTCATGCTAACAGCTCTGGGGCCTTCGATCGCACAGTGCTGCCTTGAGCTAAATGCTAACATGCACACAAAAATATGCAAACAGGGTAAACATTACCACTTATAATGTTCACCATCTTAGCTTAGCAAATTAGCATGCTAACATTCAGGCTAGTACTGAACTCATCAGCTGAGGTTGATGGGAATGTCATGGACAGACTGCAGACGTAAAGGTGTTGCTAAATGAAAAGTCATAATATAGACAAAGTTTTCACAGTTTGTGTCCTCTTTAACTGAACAAAGAGTGTTCGTTACAAAGAGGCATCACTCTAACACCACGAGCAGAGGGCATGTTTACACAGAGTTGAGTTTCCTGTCATGTAAGGATGAGCTGATCACACCTCGCATCATTTCCAGAGGTCGGATCGATCCTGCATGTGACAGGTGCATGGTGGGAGACTGATGAGTTTCTCTTAGCTCTGTGTGACAGTGAGGCAGCTGCTGCAGATTCAGTAGACGTAATCAGTTTTGTTAGTTCCATTACAGTTAATGGAGTGTAAACTATCATCCAAACTTTCTAATGACGTCTTTAATGAAATCTAGTAAAGCAGGAAATAACGACTTCATCACTGCAAGACTTTTTGATTACAAATAAGACTGTTTCATGGCAGAGAGACAGAGAGAGTGAGAGTGCCTCCCTATGGACAAAGTGTTGGATCCTTACCTCCCATCTCTGTCAGTGTTTTTCTGGATTCATGTTCTTGCTGCATTTATGTCTTTGTTGCAGTTTCCTGCTGTAGATGTTGCAGCTTGAGCTTATTTGAATGACTTTATATCTGGATGTATAATGAGAATTGTTGTTCTCCAATAAAACATCCATACTTTATATATTGTTAGCTAGTTTTATTTGCAGCAATGCATCATGGTCTATAAGATCATCAAATGTTTGGAGCATAGCAGTCATGTAAAAACAACACATCTACAAAAAGTCAACTTTTCATGTTGTCAGTTTTTTGACGATACATTTTCCAGCTTATCCAAGAGGCTTTCACAGATTTATGCAGTTGCAGAAGGAGAATTTTCACTGCACATAAAGGAAAATTTTCATTCTTTACTTTATCACAAATATTCACCAGCAACACAGCTGCACATACATGCTTTCACCTGGACAGGAGCAGAAACATAACTATAACTACTACAGTTATCAGAGAAATGTTGTGGAGTAAAAAAATTAAAGTTTGGCTCTGACTTGTGTTGAGGTAAACGTAGCTTGGGCATAATCACCCTGGGGGACCTGGGGTAACATCCCCCCGAATTTACAAAAGAGAGAAATCCGACCTCCCAGTAGATTGTCTTCCAGGGATACAGATTCAAGCTTGGGAAACTGCAGTTTCAGTAACTTTTCTGTGTAGGATTAAACTTGGTCAAATAATGGCAGGCATCCATATCAACTGCTGTTCTGAGGCCCCTGTCTGTTTTTGAATTACTTGCTTCACTCAAACTAACAACATAAATGGTCGTGGAAACAGTATCATGAAGCTGGCAGGTTGGTGGTTTATTGTTAAAACAAACTAATCTGCCATGAATGAAATTATGAGATGAGATGAAAACGAGAGGTAATAGTACCCAAGGGGAAAATCAGGACCACAGGGATAAACGTGAACAATTCAAATCAATATTCAACATGAAATGTAGGTTAATTTTACTATAAAATAAGATTTACAGTATTTATTTACTAGAAATAATTTCCAAGCATTAAAAGTAAGGCTCAAATAAGTGTAGTAGTACCTAGTACAGTTATGTCTTCAAAACAGGAGTAATATGATGAGAATGTAAAGCACATAAAAGGTATAATCAATATGTCTGTACGTCCTTATTAACTGATTTGTCATATAATTGTAAAATTAGGACTTTGAACGAAAACAAGCTGCATTTTGCCCCCGATTCCACCCCAAAACCACCACAACCAAGTCCTCCTCTGCAAAGTCTAAGTGACGATTTTGCCCCTAAGAAGTAAAGTTTATACATCTAAAAACCAATTTGTGCAATACATAAGTAGATGTACTCAGCTGTATTTCAGTCTCTTTTGTTATCAAAGAGCTGAATATTTAAGAAGAAACATTCAAAATATTTCCTAATGGATAAACTGAAGTTGACTCAGTGTTCATTTCATTGGATCTCTGCTGCCATCTAGTGTCCTGATGGAGCACAGAACAAAGAATCAATTCACAGAAGATTAAATGTGTTAATGGACCGAATTTTTTTTGGTTATGGGGCCATAGTTTGAGTTGGTAACAACAAAACTAAACTCACTGGCTGTAATTGTGCTGAATGGAAACCAGTTATGCTGTCAAGTTTGTCGACCTTCTACATCAAATCTGTCGCAGCGACATGAACGTGACATTAAGTTCAAAGATGTGGGCTTAACTTTCATGTCACAAGAGCAACAAGAGCAGTAGTTCTTAATTTAGACTCTGCAACGACGCAGCTCAAGAAGCTGCATCGATCAAGTCGCTCCCTTCAACAAGAATCTCTCAAAGAATTGTTGGTATCAAAAAGGTTTGTGGCTCTCTGAACACTCACAGGCCTCAGGTATTTAAGGCAAAACCTGATTTTTTTCTGGTGCTATGCCATGTTGATGTGAAAGTTTTGCTAAAATGCCTAAAATTTCACATCTGTGGTTTGCAGAAACAGTCAAAACCAACATGAAGTCCTGGCAAGTGGGTTGAGTTTAACTTAAGATTTATTGGATCCAGATACTTTAATTAAAAGCTTTTTGACACAAATCAACATATACAACAAATAATACAAAATATACATTTTTTTTGTATTTACAGCAGATGCAGAGGCCGGCAGCCTTTAACATGAATAAAATGTGCAGTGAGAGGGAGGGGCGTCATTGTCCGAACATCTCCTGCGAGGCGTAGGTCATGTAGAGGAAGCCGTCCTCGTCCTGGTGGTCTTTGTACACCTGAGCCATGGTGAGAGACATGCTGGCCAGGCCGCTGTTGTTGATGAGCAGGTAGAAGGCCTGAGTGGGCAGCAGAGCCATCCGGTTCCTGACACACACACACACACACACACACACAGAAGACAGAGGGATCATTAATGCAGACTGCACGCCGCCTGTTACAAACCTGCTGCTTCAGCACCAATGAGGCTCCACCATTGTTTTCTGTTGAGTGACTCCAATCGTCTGCTGCAGCTGCAAACTTCAGCCGTCACCAGATTCCATTCGTAATTTCACTGTTTTAAGTATTTGTGTTCATTAGAAAAACTTAGCTTGCAGAATAAAACTGGCATTTTTTTAGCGTGCTCTTGAAGGAAACTGTCCAACAATGCACTGAAGAAAAGAGCCACTGTTCACAGCTTTAGCCCATTATGAACGGGACGAGACTTTCAAATCAACATTTTAAATGGGCTTAAAAAAATTAAAAATAAACTGAAACTTAATGCGAGCTCTAAACGCTAAACAGTACTACTACCCTTCAGTTTAATTCATTTGTAATCGTTGGTTTGATGTCTGCTTGGATCTTTTACAGTTTTGATGTTCATGCAAACTGTGAATTTTTGTACCAAGAAGGAAAAATGCAGCATGACTAAATGTTACATATGAGTGCAGCATCAACGCGCAGTATTGATTTGCGATAGTTGGGGTCATGTGGTGAAGTCACGTCACGCACATCTGTTCCTTACGTAACTGCAGCAGAATCATTTCACATCACGTAACAAACTCGAGCAGCTTTCTGACATTTTCTTCACTCGTGAACCACAAGAAACTAAACTACTGTTTACCTCGTCATGACCAAGATGAAAATCTGCAGGGGAGCAACAGAACTGAGAGATTCAAACCAAAAACGACCAAGAGATGAAATAAATTATTAAAATTAATCTGATTTAATCATCCAGATAAGTTTGACTGTGGACCAGAATCCCGCTCACTTCACATTCGATCGATCAAGATCTGAAGCTGATCGTCAGTGGACCAAACTGAAGCTTTTCATGATTGATTCAGATTCTTTAAAAATAACAAGATTTACTTTGAAGAGGATGCAGGAATGTTTCCTCTTGTTCACATTGGCTGCAAACGATTCCCAAAATAAAGCTCCGTCAGTGTGAGTGAAGGAGGACAAACTGAGACTGACTTTTAAAATGCTCTTTTGTTCAAAAAAAACCAAACAAACAAAAAAATCCATCCAAATGAAAATCATAAAGACAACTGCAGCGCTGTCATGAGCACACACAACCAAAAGGCAGCAGTTTAACCCAAACCCTGAAGCCATGCCGGCCAATCACAAGCCTGAAAAAAGTTTTTACCTGTCAGCAAACTACAGAGGTCTGAAGTCACAAAGTACGTCTGTATTTACTCAACTTCAGACATTTTACTTTCGCTCCCTTTATTTGAACACAAATGTGAACTTTCTCCTTGTTACATTTTTACAAACTTGTTACTTTAGTTTGAATGCTTTTGTCTTTTTGGCTGTGCTCAGGACGCTTCAACAACCCAAAGTGTTGCTATTTGACATTTTGGGAATGAGACTCAACAATTAACTCACTTTCTGGTGCGTTTAGGGACAGCTCGGACAAATCCTACTGATTCCACCTGTAGGTTAATAGTCTTTGCATTGTATTAATATGACGTGAGGTTCGGTTAGCTTTGCACAGAAATGGCTGCTAGAAATGTGCTTTTATTCACTCATTCCTTTTTATTTTGGAGGGACAGAGCACATTAATGAACATGAGCGTAAGACAGAAATGTCAATATGCCAACAAAACTGCTAATTTTCATCTGTAGTTCCCTGGTAGAGGGAAATTTTTACTTGGCACAAGTACATTGCAGAACCTGTACTCGATTACTTTTACTTGATTAAAGAAGTTGAGTCGGTACTTCTACTCTTTTATACAAGTATCTGTACTTCTACTTAAGTAAAGAATAGTAAGTGTACTTGTGCCACTTCTGGTTAACTGCAACCAGACGTTTGAGAAGCTCTCGTCGGAAACCTGCAGCATCGGCGGTGACCTCTGCAAAGCACTCTGGTTTAAAATAGTGAATGAGTGACTATTCATTTACGTGCAAACGTGTAAAAAAAAAAAAAAAAAAAAAAGGCCCCTTAGTGAA
>JAQLOL010000019.1:10985729-11000706 GCA_029783665.1 Naso thynnoides
ATACAAAAATTTTTAAATTATTTTTAAAATTTACTTGTTTTATTGAAGGTATCTTGCGATGCTAACTGCCCATCACTGTGACTGAACTACAGGAGCACCAGCAAACTTTGTGACCTACAACAACAAAACATCAGTGTCAGTGTCTCTGCTTCAGGTACGATGCTTCGTCCACTCTGAAGACTCAGTAAGTCAGGAAAACCGGTTGAGTATAAATCTTTATCGTGACCTTTGACCTCCCAGCGTTGACAGCCTCAACTGGAGGCAAAAGTGAAAGGCAGAGAGATAAGCTACCAGGAAGTGTTGCAACCACACACACACACACAGTTTTGCGAAGATATTCTTTTTAGGAATTTGCATTGACTTCCATTTATTTGTACAGCCTAACCCAAACCCTTACCCTTACCTTAAACCAACCTCCGTTAATGCCTTACCTAAACTTAACTAGGACCTCAAAAATCAAGTCATGCCACATGAGGACCAGTCTTTGGTCCCCGTGAGGACTATTGGTCCTTGCACGTTTAGCGTTTATGCCAGAAAAGGTCCTAAATAGGTAGCAAAAACCAGGTACAAACACACACTTCCAGCAGTGAGTGAGGATTCTGTGAAATACACGTGTGCGTTTGTGTGTCCGTGCATGTGTATGAGAGAGAGAGAGAGAGAGAGAAAGCAGGAATCCCAGTCTGCCTCAGACTCAGTGGATAATGTGCGTACACTGAAGTGCTGAAATTAGATCCACTTAATGAGAGTGCTTATCAGAAGAGATAATGATGGTAATATTATTGCATAATGACAGAGTTTCCACACAGAATCAGGTTGTGCTGAAAGCCTCAAAGTCAAGGAAGCAAAACATCTTATTGGCTTCTTTTCTCTGTTTGCATCGTTGTTAATTGTAGTTGTTTGGATCACAACTTAAATGAGGTTTAGATTTTACTGCATAAAAGATTAATCAGAGGAACATTCAGCAGATTTTTCAATCATAAAAAGGTGTTTCAAACCTCTTAAGATATATACTGCTGGTTGAAAACTGCATTAGAACTTTGAACAGAAGAAGAGATGCTGTTGGACTGAACCCGCAGTCACTTTGTGGATGTTATTAAAACAACAACGGGACACGAGTTTCTAATGAAGCAGTGGGTGGAGGCAGCAATGGGCTGACAAACGGAAGAACTGAGAGTCAAAAGCTGTTTTGTTTCTTTCACTGTTTCCATCCACACTTTAAATACTTCTCCACGTACAGTCTAGATTCACCTTCCTCCTCACGCATGTGCAGCAGCAGGATGAGAAACAACACAAAAGGCCTGTGTGGGCAGATTTGGGTAACATTTTACAGTAAAACTCTTCATTCCTTTAAGCACAGACTCCATGTTGTCTCCACGGCACATTCTTGTGTTTACCTCCGCTGCTAGCCAAGAATGTGCCGCTCATAACTCACTGTCTTACTGTGGCTCGGTGCCGGACCTCGGCTTCAGCCAAAACAGCCAATTTCCTGCAGTCCCTGAGGAGGTCGAGGCTTCAGTCCATGAATAACCGTCTGAAAAATTCAGAAATGGTCAGACTTTCCCTGGCGGAGATTTGAAGGGCTTTAAGTTGAAGCTGCGCTCACTCTGCTGGATCACTCAGAGGATGATGGAGGAAGAACACTGCTGTCATCGCTGAAGGGACAGAAGATGAAGGTTTCATGTGATTGAAACTGTTGTTTCTGCTGCTTGGTGGCAGATAGGCGTGTGCGATTTGACGATATTAGACCGTGATCGATAAGAATGTGTCCATGATCTGCTGCGACACAAACGTCGTTTACATTGTGCGTCAGCGCCCAGTCTACCTGCTGCAGTTGTAGTCTCGGACACACAACGCATTTTTCTCTCAACCAAATCACACTATGTGCTACTCTGTTCCCTTCCAGTGCCTCTCATAAATACACGCACATAAACTGAACGCAGCAGACATGTAGCACCACCCCCCCCCTTCCACAGCGTAATCTTGTAAAACCAAACAAAACCATCATGAACGAGTCAGAGTTGAGTCTGTTTATGCTAAATTAGCGTTAGCTTGTTCAGAGGGGGGGATTTGTAATTTCTGTTATTAACTACAGTGGGCGTAAACTTTTTGCGCTGCGCTGTATCAATTGTGGAGGTCCCAGACAGGCTGGAAAACTTAACGACATCGTGTATGGGTTAATAAAATTGTCCGCTGGTCTGTTAAGTTACACACGGCCACAGTTTAGACATTAGCGTTAGCTAGTAACATTAGCTTCGGGAGGAAGTGGGGCTTGCCGTTTATTGTGTACTTAACAATGTATATATTGATCATTTCTGCTCTGTATCAGTTGTGGAAGTCCTTGAAACGTCTTTCTGTGTTCATACCGTCATCCCGTGGTGTTTGCAGTGGCGTTGTAGGAGCTCCAAGTGTTCACACACAGCACTGTTTTGGCTGCCATGTCTGATTTATCATCCTGACGTCAGTGACGCTGTGAGAATGTCAACACTGATTGGCTGTGATGACACAGCATCACACTAATTCACCTGAAGAGTTCAATTTTTTTTTTTATTTTTAATTTGTTCACTTTTGCAGAGCCTACTGTTAGTTTACAAAACACATTTACTCTACATGTAATCCTTAGAATTTATTAATTCGTAAACCAGAATGAAATCATTTTAAGGAACCAAATATAATCCTACTGTATGTTTGTAAGCAAAACTATGACTCTGAATTTGCCATAACTTGAAAAATACTCTTGACCAATATGAAAAACTAAAAAATATTGATAAAATGACATCGTGATACTACCATGAAAAAAAATCGGGATATAATATTTTTGCCATATCGCCAAGCCCCAGTGTCAGAACATTTAAATGAAAGGTTACACATCAGTGTATGTTAATCACCCTCAGTCAGTGTTCTGTTCAACCCAAACTTTGCTTCAGTGATATCAGATACATGACATTTTACCACAGAAACTGTTGTAAAGTTTCACTGATACAAAACAAAGTCTAGAGTCCTAAAAGGGGGTCATAAGCCAATTCCGATGATCTTAGTTACCATCTAGTTACGAAGATGGATTCCTCCAACGTGGTGGTGTTTCTCATGCAGCTCCTGGAGAACTCTGATGACTCAAGCCGTGTCAGACAGAATGCGATTAACGGCAATTACTTGCGAATAACGTGCCACGTACGTCACAGGATCATATTGTCTTCAATTACATCACTCACAAAAGTGAAACGAAAACGCGCAGCCTGCTAATATTTACCCATTTAGAGGACGACGGGTCTTGAAATTTCTTGCTATCATTAACTACGGCCGATATAATCCTCACTGTAGCGCTGTATCAATTGTGGAAGTCCCAGACACATTTGAAAACTAAACAACGTATCTCATAACATCATCCTGAGGTGTATGAAGTCGTGTCGTACAGCTCCGTGTTTCCTCGCACACAGCAATCATTATTTTGACCACATTGTCTGATTCAACGTCCAGAAGTTGGGCCGTTAGTGCCATCGGGACACTGGAATGTCAGTGACGTTGGGCGAATCAGTGCTGACTGGCACAGCGCCGGGCAAATTTGACAGAAAAGTTAAATTTTAAATTTGCAAATTCAGTTTCTGCTTGAACACCTTTAAAGGTGAGACAGACCACGGGTGGTTGGTGGCGACTGTCTGCTGCTTCTCCTCAGCTCTGCTCTTGAAGGCTTAATGCTGTCCCAGTTTAAGTCTGGTCGACTTCAGAGGAGCAGGCGTGTCATCGTCTCTCCCCGAGGAGACGAAGCGAGCGGGTAAAGGGGCTTCGTCTCGCCGTCAGGATTGCTATTCACCCCAAAGCCTTCCCTTCCCCCTCGCCTTCTCTTCCCATCTCTGTCTCTTGCTTGATCTCTGCTCCTCCGGGCATCACATCAGAGGATTTCCTCCCATCATCCTTTGCCTCATTTATGCCTCCTCTGCTTCTATTCGTCTCTTCATCTCTATTGTAAAACCAGAGCCGTGGAGTTTGGCGTTGTTGTGATGTTTGTGGCGTGGGTAGCTCAGATGTGCCAGGACTCCTTTACAAAACAGAAATGAAGAAAGAAGATTTAGGGAATGTGAGCTTATTAGTGGAATGAGCTGAGGGTGGATGAAATGGAGGAAGCTTTGTTTTCTTCCTCTCTCTTGGCCTCGTCGCCCCTCATGTCGGTTTCAGTGCTTTTTTATCGTATGACTTACCTCCTTCTACCTCAGGCCACACACTTATCAATCATCCCAACAGCATTACACACAGTGGCGACCGAGGCAGTTTTTTATGAGTGTAACATAAGTGTGATATTTTTTTTTAAAACTAGTTCATTGTTGTCACAAGTTACCACAGTAACACGTCTCCGAGCAGCATGGAGGCTCTTAGGAAGTGATGTGCGTCTGAAAAGATGCACACGGATGTTAATTATGAAGTGATTCTGAACGATGGTACACACACACTGTGAATATGGTCTATAGTTTAAAATTGTGGGCTCAGCGATATAGCTTTGACATTGAAAGATTTTCTGTCATAATTTTAGTGACCTAAACTTTACCAGGTTGCTATGGTGACCCAGCATCTGGGTTTTTTTTGCCATGGTGCAGTGATGTGATGTATGTATGATATACAGGAAACAGTGTAGATGTGAGTCAGACCTTTACTCTGCTTCTCAGGGATGAAGAGGTCAACACGTCGCTCTTTGTCTCTCTACAGCGACTCAGATTCTTCTTTTAATCTGAAAGAAGCAACACTCTGAACAGAAAGTTGCTTTTTGTTGAACTGTAAACTCCTGCAGTATCTAAACCCGTACTTGTTAAATCATACGTGGATGTGACAGCTTTTCCCCAAGAGCAAAGATCCTGCTCAGTTCATCAGACTGATCTCCCCCCGCCACAACACCACCACCACCCCCTCCGTCTCCCCTCTGGCTCAGCAGCTTATCCTCCCGTCTCTTCATCTCGTCCTCTCCGGCTCCTGGAGGAATAATCCCCTCACTGCTCCAGATTTAAGCGGCGGGAAATCCCCCTCCCACAGAACTCCTCTTTGTGTCTCAGCTGCGGTCGTTTGCCGCAGCGAGGGGTCGTGCATAGTCATCAGGCATGTCATGTGGTTTTGGGGCGGAGCAGCGTTCATATGAAAGGTGGTTAAATGAGGAAACAGAGACTTAAGACGGCATGATGAAGAAACGGCTCTGATATGTGATAATAGTTAGAAAGAAAAATTATATGTAAAAGCCGTCATCAGTGTTTTTAAAGGTTTTACGGCAACTTGCTCACATTTATCAGTTCCTGTCCGAATCATCCCTGAAGTTTGGAGATTTATTTCATTATTTACAGGAAGCTTTTTGTTTTATTAATTTCTGTGAAAGCCAACATTCATCACACTGTCATCATACACTCTCGTACTTCTAGAGCAGAGTGCAAACTAAGCATCAAAGCTGTTTTAAAAGTATCAGTACAATCTGACAAGGACTATAGTGCTCTTTCATTAAAAGAATTAATATACATATAGAAAACTTTGATATAAATTGATTAAAGGAGAAGTTTGGGTTTTTTGCACATTAAGCCTCATAATAAGGATAATTACGATCATATATGATGGTCTACAGCATTATTATGATGGACGGCGCGGTCCTGAGAGCTGGAGCTCGTTGCTGATGTCACCGCTAGCTGAAAACCGTAGAGGTGCGTGGGCGCTCACCCAATCCGTCAAAAAAACACAATAAACGCTCATTTTAGAAGACAAGAAATTCACTGAATGTGTAGCCATGTACAGCCGATGCTCCGACACAAAGTTAGACACCGGCTTATAACCTGGAAACAGCTGTTTATTTGTTTCCCAAAGCAGCCGAATGAGCTGTTCCCGGGTTACATGCTGTTCTGTAACGTCACGTCTTTTAAAACGAGCGTTTATTGTGTTTTTTGACGGATTGTCTGAGTGCACATGCTCCTGCATTGTTGTCAGCTAGCAGTGATGTAAGCAACAAGCTCCAGCTCTCAGGACTGTGCCAGCTGTCATAATAATGCTGCAGAACATGATATATGATTGTAGATATCCTTATTATAAGGCTTAATGTGCAAAATAACAGACTTGTCTTTAATTCAGCACATTTCAAAACTAAAATTTGATCAGATAAATTCACTTTGCTGCTGCTAAAGGTAAAAGCTTCCTTTCCTTCAGCTGAAACAGGTTAATTCTTCTTCTCCAAATGAAATTGGTACATCGGTGAAGTCGCTCTTTAAGCATTTTAAACATGTAAATCAAAGAGCTGAATTCTAATAAGGGTGAACAAACAGTGTTTGATAGAAAGCTAAACTCAGCAGGTCACTTTGTTTTTTTTTTTAGTAGAACTCACAGATTGGTCAGTAGCTGTGCTGACCGCACCGGGATTTGTGTTATTTAAGTTTATTTGAATGCATTTGAACCATGTGACTGCAAAAACCAGTACATTAACCAAACACCACATCAGCCCAGCTGCCAGCAGAGATGCTTCCAACATGTAGCGCTAAAATCATCCTGGCTGTCGTTCTGCTGGTTTGTTCTTTGTGACGGGCTGCTCAGCTGTGTGTCCTCCCACGCTGCCTGTCCAGCAGGACGGAGCAGTTATTTGTTTCTTACAGAATCTCTCAGAAGTGAAAAATGTCGCCTGCAGCGGCTCCTCAGAGGATCCTGCTGAGTGAGAATGCACAGGAGTGGATATTGATTTTATACAGAAATCACTCTCAGTAATCTGTCATCTTACAAGTCTTTAGAGAAGTGAAGGTGTGTTTTTATCCCGACAATGGAAACACCAGTAAACTGCAGCTTTGCAAACTGTTGTTTGTTTACAATGCACAAAGCCGATAATACGCTGTACAAAGGCACAAGGCTGTGTGTCGCAAACTGCCATAAGAACCCCAATTCAGGTGCATATTCCAACTTTGTCCTATACGTGTTCAAAGGAAGCTCCTAAAACAGGAATAATATCCCACATGTCTTCACTGGGAAATGCTTTATACAGAATAAAGCTCAATTAGGAATATTCAGCCGTAATGTGCTGTTTACATGACCTGTGTCAAATTCAGAATATTGCCATATTTGGAATATTAGAGAAAAACTAGTTTGCAAACGCACTGACTGAGCCATCATGCTTATGTTTTTACATGTGAGCATTAAAGTTTGATGTCCCCTTCTTCTTCATGGTGTAAAGAGTTCACTTCATAGTTGCCTGTTACTTGCTGACTATGATGATTTTAAAAAAAAAAGAGAGAGAAAATTATAATAGTGGTTTATTTTTGACCCCAATAAAGTGAGACAGTTATGTTATTCCAATAAAACTGAATCTTGCTGAGACAAAATAAAAGGAATCGTGACCTCAATTAAAGTTAAAGATTTGAGTTTGAATGTTGGAAACATTTGGTGCCATGTGAGAAAACAGCAACTGTTACATTTTATGCATTTAGTCATTTATTGGATGACTGAAAGTTAACATGACATTTATGAAGCAGCATCAACTTCAGTTTTGCTTTTAAAAATGTCTTTGGAGAAAAAAACTATTGAACACTAGGGCTGGGACGATATACTTTTGTCCCCTTTTCAGTGTATCAAGATACTCGGGTGCCATTTTGATTAGTGTTACAATTTGATCGTAGCGATTATTGCTATTTTAATTATTATTGCATACAGCTTTGGTCATATTTAGCTAAAAAAAAAAACAAAATGTGTAAAACAAAGTGTGTCCATACTTTGGGTTTATAATGTAAGAGTGCAGGTCTTATCTGGTCTGGGGTTTTCTGCCATTTTCCACTTTCGGCTGCTCTCGCCTCAACTTGGCTGTTTTTCCAGAAACAGGATATGACTTTGCATCGTTGACATCTGCTCTACCGTAAAATGATAAATAAAGATATAGATTGACATTGGGGGTAAATCGATTAAAAAAAAAAAAAAAAAAAGAAAGGCGATAAATAAGGGATGCATTTTTTTCCCCATCCCTGTTGAACAGACTGTGACGAAACTACAAACAACACCAACGGTCAGAATTTGTCAAGGAAAACTGATGAATTCACTAATGCGACGTCTCCTCCCATCAAAAGAAAAACCTTCTGATGGTTTTTGTTTTCATTTTTTTCATCTAATATTGATGTGCAATCTTCAGTTCAACAATTCATATCAAATACATCTACATTTTTAAATAGTTCTGGCTCCTAAAAAATCTCATGAAGTGCATCTATATTTGAGGCTAAGAAGAGACTTTGAGCGCTTAATCAATGTGTTTTTGGCCTCAGACTGAAAGAATGAGATGCTAACGTATTCAGTGGGAGCTGTGATGTGGTTGTAGTTCAGAGCTGATATGTTCCTGTGCTGTTTCCTGTATTGAGGGCATCTGAAAGCTAACACAATGTAATCTTCCCGCGGCCTGTAATCCCAGTTATCTTAAAGAAGACAAAGTAAGTCTGTGCAGCCCGATTTCCTCCCTGTGAGCAGCTCAGTGGGGAAGAGCTCAGAGCAAACCTGATTATCAGGGTGCAACGATCACTTTCTACACTTTTATCTCAGAGCCACCAAACATATCAGAGTGTGAAACAACAGAGGCGCGACCGCTGAAGTTCAGCTCCACGATACAAGGACATTCAGTCATTTTCTTCTCATCTACATGCCGACCGAGAGCAGCCGAAGGTTCTTAGTCCACAAAAGAGTTCTAGAGAAAACTGTGCAGCATTTTCCTGAACAGCTGGAGCAGCTGACATTTTTATAATGTAATAAAAACAACAGCAACAACCAGACGGCACTAACACGTAAAGCTACACTGAAGATTCTAGCTTAAGAAGGGGTGTGAATAACATTTCCTCAGTTTGGATCTCTGGGTTTCCTAAGACTTGGATTAAACTGGACGAGTTTTATGGAGCCATTTTATGTTTTGTGGATTTGTTTGTTATTGTTTTTTTTCAGTTGTTCTTCAACTACTTAGTGAAACGCTGCAATGCTGTTTTATCTGTAACGCTCCAGAAATTTTTTGTGAGTAGACGACATCTGGAAATCAAGCTGGCTGTAGCATGAGACTCTTAAGGAAGCAACTCCGCTGCACCCTCCCCTCCCTGTTTTTGCTGTGGCTCGTGTTTTATTTCGTTTGTTGTCGCTCTCTCTTTTAAGTTCAGTTTGCACCACAGATTAAAGACGAGACAAAACGGCTGCAGGGAAAGTTGCAGCGGTGTAAACTGGTCCATCTCAGCTTGAATCAAGCCAACTGACGGCGTCCCCTGTAGCTCAGTTTGTCAAGTCATCAGAGGCCTGTTTTAGAACATACGGCACATAAGGTGTTTCAACAGCCAGTCAACTCGTAACGACATCACCTGTCACTAAGAAGCGCAGCATAGAGCAGCCAATAGGAAAAGGTATCGGTATAGCAGCTTTATTGTCATTGTACAGTGAATTGTACAACGAAATTGCGAGGTCAGAGTGGAAGGTTAGTCCTGAGCTGCTGCGACTGAGCATGCCGCCACACTGGGCCTATCTAACCAAATGTGCCTAACATACATGTTTTTGAACACGCGCTCTCTGAAATGACCTGTGATTGGCTGAAAATTCCCCAGGCCTTTAGTCAGAAACTCGTTGCAGATATTGTTTGAGGTTCACAGGAGCCAGTAGGGCCGAATGTGCGTTTACGCCCACCCTCCGCTCCCGCTAATGCTAACAATAACAACTCTGTTGTGGAGGACTTCTCGCCACCACTTTCGCCTATGCTCACAGATTTTACAGACAAATCGGATGGGGATGAAACGTTTTTGGAGTGAGGCTGTATTTGGACTAATTGCAGAAGCCGTCTGTGCTGCTGGTGAAGAAGAGATGCAGACTCATCCCCACAATGGAGCTGACGCATCCAAGTGTACGCTTGTGTCTATGTTAAAAAAATCAAGAAAGCATTTTCATTGGACAGAAAATTAGAAATGCCCGTAAGAGCATGATGAAGGGCCTTTCAGACAGAACGTGTCAAAGGCACTGCTGCGCTCTAAAACGTGTTCTTTCCAGTGGCCTGTGTCACGCCTCGGCAGTTCTGAGCTACGCTGAGCAAAGCACACGCAGCCAGTAGGAACAAGAAGTAGGAACAGAAGTCGAGGGAAAAAAGAATTCCAAAAAATATTTTGCTCTGTCCCCCAACACTAGTGTGCTGATTCCCACAGTGAGTGCACCCCAACCACATCCTGTCTGAAAGCCTCTTAAGTCATCAAAAAATTAAAACTGTTAACATGCTGTGTATTTGGCATGTAACATGAGATACATGAACAATTAACACATGGACACAGGATTAAAACGGTGAAAATGTATTAAGTCGGCTGAACTGTCACTTTAATGATCTGATGAATAGTGTTGAGTGATACGTTGTTGTTGTGTTATATCATCAAGTATCTTTTCAAAATGACTAACAGTCATCATGTCGTCACAGTTTTTACTGAAGGAAGGTGAAAAGGTAAAACGATCAGAATCGGTGTTTCTTTACAGAACGTTTCTCTGCAGCTTTTCTGAATCAAAGCAGCTCATTTGAATTCCGTCTCCCTCTGCGGTCTGATGTGGAGCACCGACTCGTTCTAAAAAAGAAGAAAAGGCTGATGGGAATTTTTAACAAGTGGGTTACCCAGTTTGTCCTTCATATAGAGTAAAGAGTCGAGCCTCCTGTCTGATAGCTCCTCTTGTAAAACGGAGACGTCTCGAATTGCTCGCCCTCGATTTAAAGCAGGGTGAAGTTTCACGATTTCTTCTTGTTTTGAGCCGCTGAAACAAAAACTCATTTGTTCTCCTAAATTCACTCTGAGTGGTTGTTCTTTGAGCTGCACATGAGGTAAATTAGTGAATTTCCTTATTGATGGATCAGCTAAATCTTATTCAGTGCTGGTTGGTTTTTAGTAAACACTCATTTTGAAAGACACAATGGAAATGTTGAAACTTATAGTAAATGTTGCTGCTACGATGTCAGGATGACTGTCAGCAGGTTATTTCTCTGTCTATATCTGCAGAGAACCGTGCACATCTTGCAGCAAAAACTGGCGAGCCTCGTGAGCTGCCGGTGTGCGTGGGACATGCGTCTGACATGCTTCTCCTGCGTGCTGTGTGGCTGCTGTGATCCGTTTTAATCGGCGCCGAAAAAACAAGCAGACGTGCTGCAGACGTGACGCAGATGCAAGAAGTGTGTCCTGGGCGTAAAGCTGCTTGACTGAAAGTATTTTGGGTTTAGTATCAATGATAAATGTTTAAGGAGCCTAATATTAATTGTTTCAACAGAGATATGGTCACATATGATGTGACTATCGAAGTGTCGTGGAAAAAAGTTTCATTCCAGAGTTCTGCCTCTGATGTCATTTCCTGGGGTTCACGTGTGTGTTCTCCAGGCAGAGAACATCAGGGAATTTGTCAGCAGCAGCATGTGCTTTCCAACCTGTTTAACATTTTCACCGCATCAGATGATTTGCAGCCCAACTGGGGTGGAAACCTGAGTGGAAAACAACATGACTGAAGCCGAGAAGAAGAGCAGTTAGAGCTAATCAGGATGCTTTAATGGAAAATCGGTGGAAAGCCTCGTTAATTGTCCTGTGTGTCAGAGTGCGACCTGCGGTATCGATGTGTTCTCACTGCTTTTACGGTCTGCTCTGTTCACTGTGAGGCTTTTCACTGGGAGCTGCTGCTGCTGCTGCTGCTGAAACATTCCCATGTGTCAGTAAAATCTATAATTATGAGAAAGACGCCTCCGCCGGGCTGCAGTTGCCTTCCTACACGAAAAACTCGTCAAACATCCCCCATCCCACAGAGTCGTGCTCAGACGCCATGGCAACAGACGAAGGAGCATCACAGGACGCGGACGATGGAGTCGCTGCACATCTTTACATCTGTGATATGTGCAAAACTTCTCACTTAATTCAGCTGAATTCAAAAAGTAGATTGTGCTTTTAAGTTTTCAAACTGAACGAGCAGCAAAGATCCGACACACGAGACATTTGATGTGACTGAGTTTAAAAATCTGAGATGGCTTTTTGTTCTCCGATGTTAGATGGTCCTTGAACACCACTGATCACTCAGGCCTGAGCCTTGACACTTTAGTAGGTAGTGCTGGGCGATACAACTAAAAAATACATTGATATTAGATATTTTATATCAGTCGAAATCCATAATTATTGGTGCTTTTTAATGACCTGTCTTTAATGATTTGAAAAAATCATGAGAAAAAAAAGTTTGCATTTAAGCACTTCATTTTGAACCACCTTATTTTCAAAGCACACAGGTAATAATTGTAACACTAACACTACCAACGAGGCTGCACAGCAACATGTGACTTATCTATCAAAATGAATTCTTCCTCAGAGGCTGCCACTCACACTGAAGAGCTGAGAATAATAATTATATGCGACAATTATATGCGAATAAACACAACTGCATGCTGCATGTGCTGGCAAATGGTCGGCTGATGGGCTGACGGTGGCTGGTTGGAAAATTTTTAATTTTGTGCCCAACTCTACTCCACGTCTTCTCTCTCTGCAGTTATTTTTTCATTTCTGTGCTGTTGTTGTTGCTGCTTCACACGTTTGATGCTATGAAACTAAACCCACTGGCTGTTCGCATCACTGGCACTCCCTGTTGTCAAGGGACGTGACAGGCAGATTATGAGCTTGAAAGGGCGCACCCTCTGGGTTTGCCTGTTATATGATTGGCTGTTTGCCTGTCACTTGTAGCACACTCCGTTATCTGGGGGCAGGATAGGCTGTTTATGAGCCAGAGGCCCTTTTTCTTTTCATGCAGCCGTGGGTTTAACTATCAAACTTTCTATTACATTGATATCGTTTTGTCGCCCAGGCCTCGTTACAGGGAATCATCTTAATGTTCAGCTTCCGTTTTCCTGAGAGAACGACCGACTGTTTCCAAACAGCCTCAGTTTACTGTCATCGTCTCAGTGACATGCAGATGCAGCCGCCTGGAGTGAGCAGCGACCCAGATCTGAAGTGTGTGTGACATGGATGAAGGGCTGAGTGTCCTACTTCCTCCTGTGTGTGTGTGTGTGTGTGTGTGTGTGTAGGGGGGTTAGTTTGCAAACATGCTATCCGGTCAGTTAGTGTGTAAACTGGCCTGCAGCATCAGCTCCGATAAAAAACAATGACCCACAAATTCATTTTATCACAAACTGCTCCTTCAAATTTGAGAATCTAAAACTTTTTCAGGTGAATCTGTCAGTCAGTCAACAGGAAACTGTTACAAATCTGAGTAACATATGGACACATTGAAATGTAAAATCATTTCCATCGAATCCACAGTTTATATTTGTTAGAGTGCTGTGTAAAACATATATCAGTTGCTCCACAGCAGCACAGCATGTTTCCCCAAGTTGTTTTTCGTGATAATTAAATCCGTCAACCGAACATGGAAATCAGACTGAAGTGTGAAAATACAAAGGAAGAACATTTTCAGATCTCACAGGTGGAAAGTGAGACGTGTTGCTGGAACAAGACTAGAGTGTAATACACACACCTGTGCCATTATAACACCTGTCGATCGATGCGAGTACCAAACACTGGACCACACGAACGGGTTCACCTGAGGTTCATTAGTGAGGATAACGCAGCCTGAAAAAAATGCATTTTATCCTGAAGAGAGACACAAGCAGCTCTGTGAGACTGTAGATCAGCTCCAAGGTGCTTTAAAGGAGCACACAGTGTTTCCATCAGCCCGTGTTTGCCTCTCCTCATTGGCTCCAGGTTCAGTATAGATTCCAGTTTAAGATTGTTTTCACTCATGATGGTCTGTGGGACTCCGTTCGATTGGGGGTGAAATTTCAACGATGTTGTACTTTCATTTGGTTTGGTTCACTTTCACGCTGCACTTTATGTGAAAGCAGCCGGTGTCGTGCCAAGCCTTGGCGTTTGCCACCAGTGTGCTGTTTGCTTCGCCTCCTCTTACCCATGATGCACTGTGCTTTGCTCCACTTCCTACTTCTGGTTCATAACTTGGTCTGCTTTGCTTTCACACCACAAACGAACCATGGAGACCAAAGTTATTACGCCTGGAAAAATAGTGCTGCCTTCCTAACCCGACTAATAGCGTGATGAAGGATTTTGACACAGACGTTCTTTTTATCAGCGTCACACATTTTCAGCTGCTTTCTGTAACTTTTATTGAAGGTGGACAAAATGTCGACAAACACCATATCTCATAGATAAAGCTATTTTGGAAAGAAATGGGCAGGATTTACATAACCTATGTGGCCGATGTTGACAAAGGATGGTGACATGTCAAAACGCCGGGTTGCCCCTTTAAGCTGCACGATAGCATCAGCATGCTAACATGCTCACGGTGACAAGCTGATGTTTAACAGCTCATGCTTACATGGTTGCTTATTTAGTTAGTTGGCCTTTACATTTTTCAGGGAGCAGCACTGATTTGCATGTTTGACTGTTTTTAGAGATTTAAAGCAGCTAAAAACAGTTTAGAGATGACTGATTTAATATTTGTAGAACAAATTCTTAGATTGTCTATTACATTTCAAAAACTTCAGTAGCAGTATTTTAGATGAAAGAGTCACATGACATGAGGTAAGCTCTGCTTTCCTCAGCTGAAGGTGTTTGTTTCAAAAGCTCTTTTTAAACAAATCAGCTGACCTCGTTTCTGTAAACACAAACACACAAACAAACGTCAGTGTGAGGAGAAGGAGGAGGGTTGAACCTCTGTGGGGCAGAGGGGCTGGCGTGTGATGTCAGTGCTGATGTCATGGATCAGATGGGTAACAGCTGGGTTCCTGCGTACAGAGCCAGCAGTAAACTTCTGGTCAAGGACAAATGCTGTCAAAATAACAATATTTACATTTATTGTTAACCTGATGCCATTGTCATGGCCCGTGGATGGGCTGTAAGAGTTTTAAGTGGTTCTTAGCACCGTGCATATTGATTTAAAATTAATAAATTTAAGTCAGTATGGACATGTTATAATTTTTTATATTTCGTTAAATACAATTATTAAATTACAATTATTACACTCATATCTA
>JAQLOL010000019.1:11021874-11036171 GCA_029783665.1 Naso thynnoides
ATTGTTTTTGTTGACTATAAAAATACACAGTCTATCACAAATAAACAGTATCATCTCATACAACGCATTAATGTCTCCGGTCGTTGCTGTGAGAGAAACCTTCTCTCTCTCTGAGGACTGTCGCCATTAAATGTTAATGTCATCCTTCTCACGTCCACCCACTCACAGAGGCTCCCTGCAAGATCAACAAAGTGCTGAGTCATCCCACGCTGCCAATCACCATCACAGCTCAGGAGGACCGACACATCCAGTTCTTTGATAATAACACAGGTAACACACGAGCAGCTCGAGTGTTGAGGGAGCTTTACACCAGTTTCACATCGTCATTATTGGTCCCAAGCAGGGATAAATGGGGAGTTTTTTTCAGGAAACTGTAGGAATGAACCAAATCAAACATGGATCCATGTTGGGTTGGGTGCAGCTCTCTCTGCCAGTGAGCACATGATCTCCTGTGTGGACCCAAAAGAGCTCAACATCATCATACGTGTGGAAATAAAATCTTTTTATCTGTCTGATATGTCTCAACCAATTAGTTTTTCACTCTTCTGACTCCAGAGTCATGAGGGACTGAAGTGTCTTGTGGTGATTTTTTCAGATTTTATATTTTCTCTTCATCAGACTCATGAATCTGGTTTAGAAATAATGTTTGTTTCTGTTCTGAATCGAAGGTAAACTGATCCACTCGATGGTCGCCCACCTGGACTCGGTCACAAGTCTCGCTGTGGATCCAAACGGACTGTACCTCATGTCTGGAAGTAAGTGTTCCCTCTGTCTGCTGTCACATGCAAAGATAAGAAAATATAACATTTTAACTATTTTCACAAATGATACACGAGTCTGAAATAGATCCAAATGTTGGCAAATGCATGGATTCTGTCAGCAGTGTCAATCAGAGGTAATCAAAATCACAGAGATTTTGTTCAACAAGAGAACTCATAAAGACATGTTTTTGATGTTTGATGTTTATTTTGAGAAAATTTTAACATTTAACACTGGCATTCTCTCCAAAATTTGTAAAAATGTCCAACAAAAAAAAGGAGTCTGTCAGATCTGAATGAATGAGACTGAAGCCTCACTTACAGTTCCTTTTCTCCGCCTTGCTGTCTGTCTAAAAGTTATGGAGGCGGACTCGGGGGGTCAGTTTCGATCCGCCTCTGGTATCAAAACTGCATCTGAGGCAAGCCGGTGTTTGTGTAAATGGTTAGCCAGCAGGCCGGGTCAGGGGCGGGATGTTACGATGACATACAACGTGTGCGACTCACACCTGGGTGCTTCAAAAAACAGCTGGCAGCTGTGAGCAGGTCATATGAAGATGCACACCATACTTGTGTTTGTAGAATGTGTATGGCCAACAAACGTACAATAACCAGATCACTCGGCATTGCTGTTTGGAAAACTGCTCTTCTTCTTCTTTATTGTAAAAAGTCGCTGCCTGGCACGTGATTTATGCGAATCCCTTTGAATCCGCAGCTCTGGCTTGTTGTATAAAATGACAAACTGGAGCAGCTTAAAGCTGGCGCTTTTCCGGTCAGTGTAAATTAACAACAGCGAATCATTGGCGAGCCTTCAGTGCAGCACTGATGTTAAATCTCTGTGTAAAAAGGACTTCAGACTGCTTAAAAATTTTTCCTATTGATGAAGCTTTTATTCCACATGTGAAATGTCCAGGCCACATCAGAGCAGGTGCAGGTTAGACACCATCACAATTTTTCTACCTCACAGGCAACATGAAAATGTGTTTTGAGTGTTCACAGTGAACCTGCTGGAGGCTCTGCAGCATCATGACCGAACAAACACACCTTCCTCCCCCTCATTGGCTCTCTGTCTTTCTTTCTGCCAGGCCACGACTGCTCGATCCGTCTCTGGAACATGGAGAGCAAGACGTGCATCCAGGAGTTCACCGCTCACCGCAAGAAGTTTGAGGAGTCGATCCACGACGTGGCATTCCACCCTACCAAGTGCTACATCGGCAGCGCGGGCGCTGACGCGCTCGCTAAGGTCTTCGTATGACCTGGAAGTGTTTTCTGCAGCCGACTGTCGAGCTCAGAGGACGAGTGGAGTCATGGAGGGGAGGTGCTGAGATGGAAAAGGGCGGAGTCTGTCTCCACCTCTGAGTCTGGATGACGAAGCAGTGACCCGGATTTGTCCGACATTTGTACCGCTCCCACCCCCATCCGACTTAGGCTGGCCTGGGTCCTGAAACAAACACACCTCCGCATGTGATGATGAATGAAACAGGAAGTGGCAAAAATGAAAACTGGAACTTTCGGTACATTAAACTAAAGCTGGAATCTTTTTCTTTTATTTTTCTTTAACATTTAGAAACTTCACCGTCACTAACCCCCAACAGTTAACAGCTTGTTGCTTCAACATATTGTTCATGGAAATGTGCCTTTTTTCTTCAGAACATACATTCTCTTTGGTGTCGATCAGAAGACATGGGAGCAGCAAAACAAGTAAAGTGACAAACCAGAGTTTAAAAACAGATTCAGTCAGATCCAAATGTCTTTAATAAGTTCATCCAACATGAAGGCGGAGACAGAATCACCACTTTTAGGATCAGAACTCATGTGATGGTTCTGATTTCACCTCATGACCTCCCACTCTGCAAAGGACTTGGTTGATTTTTAATTTGAAATTCTTTTGGTGTGATTTTGTTATTTCCTGTTATTAAAAAAAAGAACTGTGGCTGCAGCCGGAAGAAGATGTTATCTGTCAGTTTGTCATGAGGACAGACTTCCATTCTGTAATGCCCGTGCAGGAGTTGAGAGGTCAAAGGTCATCACCCTGAGCTGGTCTGAAGTCAGTGCCATGCTCGAGGGTTCCTGTGCTGGGCGGAGAGTCGTGGTGACAGTGTGTTGATCACAAACACCTGAAGAGTTTCATTATTAAAGGAGGTTTTAGACTGATATCGCACTTAAAATGAGTTATTATCCTCTGAGGAGCGGGGAGGAGTGTGTGTGTGTGTGTGTGTGTTTATGTGTGTGTTTACTTTCTGCAGCACTCCCAGCTGATATTGATGCTGTTTGGACTGCATGCAGTGATGAGTGATCTGTCACATCAGATGGTAGAACAGTCAAGTTATATCACACGTCCTCACAAATCAGTTCATGCAGCAAGTTTGGTAACATAATGACTAATTGTGCTGTCAAAGAGTTCACGCAGTTTGTTCATAAGGTTATCTTCAAACAGAATAGAGTTATAGAACACTGGATGCTGTCACATCACTGACAAAGGACCAGCTGTTGTAACTTCAGTGCAATAAAACACTAATTCATAAAGTTAGCACATACAGTTTAAAGGTTAAATATATGAATATGGAAACACTTTTTTAAAAATCTATTCTGAAACATTGCGTGCATTGTTGCCACAAATAAATCATGCCTCATTGTAGTGCCACAGTCATCGATTATTTTTAGAATTGAGTATTTCACCAGGTATTTCATCATTCAGTTGAGCTTAAAAAAAAGATCAACCAACTAACATCATTGTTACCTTCTCCTACAGGCTAACATTATTGTTACCTTCTCCTACAGGCTAAAATCAATGTTAGCTTCTCCTGCAGGCTACATCGGTGTTGGCTTCCCTGACCAGCTAACATCAGTGTTAGTTTCTCAAACAGGCTAACATCAGTATTAACTTCTCCAATGGGCTAGCATCAGTGTTAGTTTCCCAACAAGCTCATTTCAGTGTCAGCTTCTCCTACAGCTAATATCACTGTTAGCTTCTCCAACAGGCTAACATCAATGTTTGCTTTTCCAACAGGCTAAAATCACTGTTAGCTTCTCCTACAGGCTAACATCAGTGTTAGCTTCTCCAACAGGCTAGCATCAGTAATATCTTTTCCAAAGGGCTACATCAGTGTTAGCTTCCCTAAAAGGCTAACATTAATGTTAGCTTCTCCTACAGGCTAACATCAGTGTTAGCTTCTTCTACAGCTAACATCACTGTTTGCTTTTCCACAAGGCTAACATCAATTTTAGCGTAGTAAACCGGCTAATATCAGTGGTAGCTTCAGTCGCAGTTCTTTCTAAGAGCTTATTAAAGATTATTTTCAAACTGACAGAAAAAGATCATAAGGTGGAGGTTTTTCTTCTCTGTCAGTTTGAAATGAAACCCTTCAGTGTGTTTGGACAGCAGTGCTGTGACATGTTACTCATGCTAATTGTAATTTACTGTACCAAGCCTCCACCTGTCAACACACCTGCTGTCATGTGACCCTTGATAGTTGTAAGTCAGATAAAAAGCTCCCCTCCAGAGTGAAATCTCACCTTGAAACATCTGGAGGGAAAAAAATAATCTGAAATAGCCTAACACAAATAGTTAAATATTTCAGCTTTTTCCTTCCTCACAGGGTTGTAAAATATTTTGGATGGAATCTTTTATGACTCCATCATCTCGATCAACATTGTGGCAACAAGGCTCGATTTGAAAACCTGCTGCTTTTTCTTGTGTTATTGTAGTTTGAAAATCCTGACGAGCTGCAGCGAGAAAAAAGCTGCAGTAAAGCTTCTGTCATTCTTTTGTTTTAGTTTGAACACACTAATTATTTATTCATATTTTTAAAAGAATTAATTAAAGGTAGAAGACTCAACTGAAATGCAAGATGCTTCCTATCCCCCGGACAGTTGTTCTTGCTAATGCTAATTAGCTCTCCTTTTTTGTTGTTGTTGTTGTAAAATAAGACTTTAAACACCTGTTTGGTTCCTAATCTGCACACAAGCTCCCCCTCCTGATTTGTACATGCTTTATATGCTGACTGCCTGAAGATATTGTATTTTGTGTAATTATTATTTGAAGCGATTACTAGTTTTTTAAACGACTCTTGTGTTTGGTGCCAGACTTGTAAGATACAGGTAGATATTTTTTTTAAAGACGTGTTTTCTGTTTTACTTGAAAAGTGAAGTTTATTGCTTTGGGGTTTCTGCTGGTGTTATAAGAACTACATATAGGCTACATGACTTTACCTCTCAGCACTACATAACACTGTTTTTGCTTTTTACCAAATTATCATCTCAAAAATGCAGCTGTATTTATGGGATGTTGGGAAACTTTGGGGACTTTGAATTGCTTTTCTTTTAACATGAATTGAAATGGTGTAAAAAGGGTAAATTGATTGTGTACAGTTTTCAAGTATTAAAGCAGATCTATTTATAAACTGGTGTAATTAAGGGAAAATTATAATGCAAAGTGAAAGACAGTGAATCAGGTATCAGCTTGTAGGTGAGCCGAACGATCAAACGTTATTTATGTGAAGAGTAAACACACAGCAGATAAGTGGCTGCATTTTAATTTAATATTCCTGTAAATTAATGTAGAAAAGTAATGGAGTCTGGTTGTTTTGGTGCTTACATCAAGAAACAAACATTTCATTTTGAATTGAACTGTTCCTTTTAAAGGCGTACTGTAATGACATGATATGATCAAGAAAATTTCATATATTTACCCTTAATTCTGGCACTTTGTCCAGAGCTGCAACTGTTTTTAATATTTCTGTGTCATAGGTTTTAAGCTACAGATGCTCGAAGGAAGCAACCAGAGAATCAGAGTCCACTTTGGATTTTTCTGTAATGATCCACACTAAGCCAGCTGATTTGTGAACATAAAAGTGACATTTGTCCACAGAAACTCTTCGCATGTTGTTTTTGTAATATTGTTTACCTTTTTACAGTAACTTTACTGCCACACAGCCTTCAAGCAAACTTCACTCTCATCTCCATAATAGAATAGGGCCGGATGGATATGGGACTTTTGGGGCGGGCATTGATGATAGAAAAGAAAACAATGAAAAAAACAGGAAAATTCTGTTATGTATAGGTGTGTGCGTGTGTATGAGTCCAAAAATAAAGACCTTTGAAATTGGCACATTTTAAAGAACATAGAGGTTTATACCAATTTACTTTGATAGGCCAATATTGGTTGATAAAGTCGAAGAACTGATGTATTAGTTGGACCCAAGAACAAAAACACCAGTTTGTCTTCACATGTATCCATTCTGCTTTTGAAAAGCTAGATCAACCAATCAGCTAATTTGATTTGCAAGGGCGCATAATGCATTTTAGAGGTTTGTTTGTTTGTGTGCGTGTGTGTCTTGGTTGGTTGGTTGAGGGGGGTTGTCCAGGTTGAGAACTGGACCATGAATAAAATAAAGATTTGTTTGTTTAGTTGCTGCTTTTCAGTGTTCAGAGGAACTATTTTATACTACAGGAAGACGTCAACAGCACTGTTTAAACAGGGTGAGATTTAAAAACCAAAAAAAAGATTAAGAGTTTGAGGTAGAGGGGAACAGGAGCTGCAGCTGGTCGATGTAAAAAACGAGCAGAATCCCATTAGAACTGATTTGTGAGGATTTGGAGTGGAGTCTGGTTGCTTGTTGTGGTCGTCCATCCTGACATTGCAGAAACGTGTCATTTTACAAAACTTCCATTTGCAAACTACAGTTCATGAAAGTGAAGAAGAGCTTGAGGAACATAAAGTGGGTTGTTGCTCATATTCTAGTTTGTGTTCACGCACAAATAATCCGACAAGAATTGAACCAGAATCAGTGAAGCTCAATAAAACCAGACTCCATTCACAATGTCTACTTTATTTCAGAGCAATAGAGTCATTGTGTTTGCCAGTAATTTGATTATTGATTCAGCTGATTATAGACAAATGTGGGACGTCCCTTGCCCTCCGCAGCAGTAACACTAGCCAGTAGTGATATAGGCAGCTGAACTGTGTCACGTTTCTATTTTGTCGTCCTCAGTGGCCAAAAGCAGAGCTGAACCTTCAGACTGAAACCTGAATGAAAAGTGACGTCAGGTGAAGTTTGCCTGTAAATTATCGTTGTCCTCCCTTCATGTGTACAGTGAAACTATTAGAGAGAGATTATAGATGCTGATCCAGCTGTACCTGAACACCATACAGCTGACGTTTTCTTTTTTCATTGTTGTTCTTTTTATTTTAAAATGGGAGAGTGACAGATTTATCAGTAACAACAATAAAGAAATATGTTGTGTATCATCATGCTGATGTGTTTGTTTATTCACACACCAACATAGAGCAACACACACAAGAACCCGCAGCATCAAAGTTCAGTTTATTTTCACTGAGGCGTCATCATTTTCATGTGAAAGTGGGCGGGTTTTACACCACACATCAATTTTGGGGGAGGGGAATTCTAAGCAGAAATGCACTCATTGTTCTGGATTTAATGCTGTCATTTGATCATGAAAAGTTTTTCTACATCCTGGTACAGCACCTAGTATTTGTTTTTTTTTATTACTATTTTTAACTGAACTCCACTGCTGCTTTTACATTGAACTCTTAGCCATTTATAAAATATTTAACATGTAAACTATAAAAATATATATTAATATGCATAAATATAAAGGTGAAAAGAAAGGAATAATCTTAAATTCCAATGACGCTGCGTTCACGTTTCTGGATGTGTCATTTAACCAAAATCATCATCACAACCAATTAAAAACTACTTATTACACGTGTGCCAAAGCTCAACAATAAAATAAAATAAAGAATATAATTATCTTAGAAATATGAAGCTAAAATATAGTAAAATACAGGACAGTGATTGATTTGGATGATTTTTATAGCTGCATTACAAACGGTATCACTGATCCTGAGTGTCATTATCATTTCTGGCCTCCAGGTGGCAGAGATGCGCCTTTGATGACTCGATTCTGCCGGTAACAGTAGCAGAAGAAGAAGCTAGCTAGCTACTATAAACAAAGCTGAACCGTCAGTCTGTGAAACATATAAAGAACTGCGTGATGTGGTGAGAAGATAAAATCATAAATACATCTGTGTAAAACTGAAGTAAGTGAAAGCTCAGTTTTTCACCAAATATCTGAGAATTCAACGAGCAAAGTGACATTTTAATGTTAGCTAACAAACTAGCATAAAGATGCTAAAGTTAAGACTAAAATGACACCTCCGGGATTCAGAAATTGACAGCGTAACTTTGTATTTTAGACTGCAGTGTTTTCGCTGTTATCACAATACTGATATAATTTGGCAATGTAACGTTTGATCAGTGTGACGGTGAGCCAATCGACTGTCAAAGAGGACTTTGGAGATGTTGGGCTAGGTTGGCTAACGTAAAGTTAGCTCTACAACAGCGTAAACTCAACAGATTCGTAACTGAGTCTGGGCGCAGATACCAGTGACTGGATTTGCATTAACGTTTAAACTTCTCGGCAGTGCTTTCCAGACTCTGCCGGTCAGACTTCCATGAGCCGTGAGAGCAGAAGTTCAGTTCGGTCCCGGATCTGCCATGACCCGGCCTGCAGTCTGACCAGAAGATAATGGCTGCAGAGCTCTATCCCACCAAGAAGCTGGTCTCCTCAGCCTCAGCGAGCAGCAGCACCACCTCCATCCAGCAGTACCAGCAACAGAACCTGACCAACAACAACACCACCACCGCACAGGTCTGCTGCAACTGGCAGGGCCTGTACCCGACCATCCGAGAGAGGTCAGTGTGAGCCCTCAAAGCTCCATATAATGATGTGTGAGCCCGTGGAGGGTGACCCACAGGGGTGATGAGGAGCGGGAAGTCATGACCTCAAGTTGCATATACTCAGGATCAGCAGTAAATGACACTGTGGTGCAGGCCTGCACAGACACTCCTCCGTTCAATTGCATTTCTGTGTGGAAACCCACAAATGCTGTATTGTGATCAAGCAAAGCAGCAGTGGAAGCATAAGTACTTATATGAAGTATTCAGAGTGCCACTAAAAGTTCTTCTCTCATGTTTCATCTCATGTTCTATGTTTAAAGTTTCTACGTTGCACTCTGCTGAAAAAGATCAGTGATATTTGAACCCAAATGTGAAAAGCCCTTCCTCATACTTAGGTGAAGTGAATGATCAATGTACTTTACAGTGTAAGTTCAACACACTTGTACTTTACTTGAGTATTTCCATTACATGCTTCTTTGTATTTGTAGTCTACCTCATCTTAGAGGCAAAAAGATATTTGATGCTAACACATCCACACTCCACAGTGGTAGTGAATGAAACTGCAACAGTAAAATTCCTTTACCTTAATTCAGTTGTGATAAAAACTGGATAATCTAATATTTTGTGATATTTTGTAATAGTTCTGTTGCTTCAAATGCTTGAGAACATTTCGCTCATAATACTTCTGTACTTTTATGTTGTCATTGCAGTCATTGGAATCAGCAAAATGATTCTTAATTTCCACTATTACAAATATGAGAAAGTACTCATTGCCAGGCCCCACCAAATTAAAAGTAGCGATCCAAGTAAAGTTTATTTATAAATCCTAAAACCGCTTCTTTAACCATGTTAAAGCATTTCAGATACTTGATTAGTGCTGATTTTAAAATGTCACATATTACTGTGATTCCTGCAAGACAGGATGAGCGCAAATGACGAGGCCTCTCTTTGTTTTCCTCACAACATGCCAGAAATGTTACTTTGAATTTCATTAAACAGGAGCTTTAATTTAATTTACCACATGTACTTTTTTAACATATTGTAGAACAAAATGTTGACAAATACTGTCATCTTGTAGGAATTCAGTCATGTTCAACAATGAGATGATGGCAGATGTTCACTTTGTGGTCGGGCCACCTGGTGGGACGCAGCGAGTACCAGGACACAAGGTGAAACCCCAACAGGCTGCAGACCTCAGATCAGAATGTTGTACCTGTTATTAGCGGAGATCTTGTCTCTAATAGTGTCCATGTGTTTCCTCTGCTCTGTCAGTACGTCCTGGCCGTTGGCAGCTCAGTGTTCCATGCAATGTTTTATGGAGAATTGGCCGAGGATCAGGACGAGATCCGCATCCCTGATGTGGAGCCTCCTTCGTTCCTCGCCATGTTAAAGTAAGTCTTGTTCGTTTGTTTGTATTAAAACATCAGACACGCACAGAGAAAGTCAATTCCTCTCAATATAGAAAATACCAGCAAAAACTGTTCAGACTTAATGTAGTTGTAATACAAAATAAGAAAAACTGAAATGTAGTTTGGCTTCAGTAAAGACACTGTCCCAGGTTAATCCCGCCTCCCTACCTTCCCAGGTATATCTACTGTGATGAGATCGACCTGTGTGCTGACACCGTGCTCGCCACGCTCTACGCTGCCAAAAAATATATTGTGCCTCATCTGGCCCGGGCCTGTGTAAACTTCCTGGAGACCAGCTTGAGCGCCAAGAACGCCTGTGTGCTGCTGTCTCAGAGCTGCTTGTTCGAGGAGCCTGACCTGACGCAGCGCTGCTGGGAAGTGATTGATGCTCAGGCTGAGCTCGCTCTGCGCTCTGAAGGCTTCTGCGACATCGACACTCAGACGCTGGAGAGCATTCTGCGGCGAGAGACGCTCAACGCCAAAGAGATGGTTGTGTTCGAGGCAGCGCTGAACTGGGCTGAGGCCGAGTGTCAACGACAAGACCTGTCGCCAACTATCGAAAACAGGCGCTTAGTGCTGGGGAAGGCCATCTACCTGATCCGCATCCCCACCATGGCGCTGGAGGACTTCGCCAACGGAGCAGCGCAGTCCGGTGTACTCACACTGAACGAGACCAACGACATCTTCCTGTGGTACACGGCAGCCAACAAGCCCGAGCTCTTGTTCTGCACCAAACCTCGCAAAGGCCTGGCGCCGCAGCGCTGCCACCGCTTCCAGTCCTGCGCCTACAGGAGCAACCAGTGGCGGTACAGAGGTCGCTGTGACAGCATCCAGTTCGCCGTGGACAGACGTGTCTTCATCGCCGGCTTTGGCCTGTATGGCTCCAGCTGCGGTTCGGCTGAGTACAGTGCCAAGATCGAGCTGAAGCGTCAGGGCGTGCCGATGGCCCAGAGGATCATCAAGTACTTCTCAGACGGCTCCAGCAGCACCTTCCCCGTTTGGTTTGACTATCCGGTGCAGATCGAGCCTGACACCTTCTACACTGCCAGCGTGGTGCTGGATGGCAACGAGCTCAGTTACTTTGGCCAGGAGGGCATGACAGAGGTGCAGTGTGGGAAGGTGACCTTCCAGTTCCAGTGCTCATCGGACAGCACCAATGGCACCGGTGTGCAGGGGGGCCAGATCCCCGAACTGATCTTCTACGCCTGAGCCGGACAGGAGGAAAGGTGCCACAGATATTTCTGCTTCACTGCCATGTAGACTTTTATTTTGAAAGTGTGGACACGAGTTCTCAGGAAGCTGTTGGGGGAGGGAGGGACTCCTTTAACTACTGCTGAGCCTTGAAGAAAACGATGAAGAGAAGACAAAAGAAAACTAAATCATCACATTCCTTCACCTCTGTGGTTTGATTTCACAGCAGCTGTTGTTGTTTACCCTCAGTTATTGTTTAGGGGAAAGCATAAAATGTTTTCGTACTAATCGGTGTGGTGGCAAAATGGCAGTTATTGGTAATATTGAGGGCTGAGTGATGATTTCATATTACAGTTAATAATAAGCTAGCAAACAAAGGCTAGCACAGAGGACGTGTTTGTATTCAGTTCAGCCTCTGACTGAACTCAGCCGTCACTAGACTCCAATTCCTTCAGTTATTTCCTGTCAGTCTCGTTTTTTCCCTTCTCTGTTCTGTGTTTTCATGAAGTAAAGTACATTTTCCTTCCTGTAAGCAGTCAGTGAAGAGAAGCTGACCACAGTTCAGCTCACTACCTCCACGACTCGCTGCTGCAGACAGGCTCAAGTGAAGATAAATCACTTTTTTAATCCAGAAACAAACTCTGAGCTCTCCATGCTTACTCAAACCCATCCAAACAACACTCTACAAAGACCGCAGTATGTGCAATACGTATTTCATTGGTTCAGTTTCTGTGTTTATGAGCTGTTGTGTCCCTGAGCGCCCTTTCTCAGACTCTTGCCTTAAAGAAAACTTGTTGAATTTTATCCTGAGAAGACCGCAGAGACATGAAAATGTTTAGAACTTGACAACATGTTCGTGTTAAGCTGAATCATCACATCATTTGTAAGAGTCAAAAACATTCCTGTTACTGAAGGATTTTTTGAAGAACCGCTTTTATTTTGTAACCTTTGCAGATTTTTATCGTTGTTCGTTTGAGTATTTAAAGCTGAATTAGAAGTTTTCTGTTTGTAATTTCATTGCTAATCAAACTTCTCTCTCATGAACTGTTACTGCAGTTTTTATACACTACATCAGTTCAGACACACTAACCTTCCTCTGGTGCTCTGTACCATTTCTGCTTTCTGAGCTTCTTCTCGCATGAAACGTGGATTTCAACCATAACCCAAAATTCTCCCTGTCCAATCTGCAGCAGAACATTTTATCAGAAAGGATTTCAGCTATAACTGTATCCCCGTTCCTGGGTGTGTTTGAAGAAACTTCCTCAGACAATATACCTACATTGTCAACAGCTCTTGTGCTTTTATTTTGAAAATCATGACATCATGTTTGTACCAGATCCTGTTTATTGTTTTATTAATGTTGCAGTTGTGTAAATATTTCAGTGATTGTGTCTTCATCTGCTCTCTTTGAAAATGGAGGATAAATAGCTGTTTTCTATGATTCTATATTGAAGAAACATATTTTTGAACGTCGTCGTTTCCTGTTAATCTGATTCCAACCTGAATGTGCAGTGAGTCGGTGGCCTTATGAATGTGATGTCGTGACAACTTTGAAAATAAAAGGGTCAGTCTGTTTGTCCAAGTTCTCTGTAAATCAAGACAACCTGATGGTGAAACTTTACTGCTGATCTGTTGCTCACAGTCTCTTTATCTGTAATTTAGGTTGAGGAATTTTAAGTAATTTTTCTGACATGAAGGGAAATGAGTCAACAGACATTTCATTCAGAGGATCTGTGACGTTGTGCTAAAACATGTCTGCCTGTGTTAATATCAGATCCCAGGCGGCAAACTGCTGTTATGTGTTCAAACTTATTAAAAACGGTAACGCTTTAATTTTTACCAACATGGTCATGAGACTCAACAACCCTTACTGTCTTTCTTCAAAAGTTGTTTTGTTGGATTTAAATAAAAATTCAACATATAAACAAAAGAATCAGTTTCTCATAAAATTGATTTCCTTTTTCTGTCTCTAAATTAGTGTGTTTTGTCTTACATAATGTGGCCTCGGCATATGGAAGCATATTTCTGTTATAGCAGTTGGAGAGGGAGGGCCTGTTTCAAGTATATTCTTTTACTTTAATTCATTGCATTTCATATAATAATCATTCAAACTTTGAGCAACAAAGCAGCAACTAACCCTAACTCTCATAAACAGGATTTGAAAAAATAATCTGAATAAATGCAATAAAAAACAATTTATACGAAAAAAAAAGAAAAATACTTTTTAAAAACCCTGAAATTCTATCACTTAATTAAATCTTTGAAATAAATATTGTGAAGTTCCAAAAAAGAAATTACAACTTTCTAATATTGCACAATATGAACATTTGGACGTCGCTCGCTGTAGTTTGTCCCTCCGCTGTTTCCGTCCTGCTTGTGACAACAAGGAAGTGATGCAGTTTGACAGTCGGGAGCAGAGTCCAAACATAACAGGCCGCCACAGACTGAACTCCGGTGTTTTGTCGACACAATGCACAGAATAAAAGTCATCTCGGGACATTTGTCCGCCTCCGGCTCCGCTGTGCGCGGACGGAACGTGTGGAGGTCCGAGAGCGGAGCGGCAGCGGCGAGCAGCGCGGAGGACGTGGTGGTGGTTCACGGACGCAGGACGGCGATCGGGAAAGCAAAGAGAGGCGCGTTCAAGGTAACGTTACCGGAGCGTGGTGGGCTAAAAGTCAGGACGGAGATTTTAGAAAACGAGACACTTGTGCTGAGTCATTCTCATTTTCTGATACTCTGCTGCTTAACTACATCTCACAGAAATACTGTACTCACACCACATTTACCTGGGATGAAATGGTTATTTTTTTCCTGTCCAAAGTTTAATATCAGAACTACGTGATCATCTTCAAAAATAAATACACTGTTGTATTTTGTATTATAAACAAGTCAAAGTTTAGCTGAAGCTCTTTGTCACATCTCACGAGTCTTAAAGTTGTCATCAGTTCCTCTAAAGAGACTTTTCACCTGTGAACGTCTCACCTGGTTTCATTTGAATAAACGTTTAAGGCCCGAAGACCGAAATTATTCAGTACTTTACGTAAAAGCTGACAGTACTGCAGTACTTTTACTACATGTAGCTGACAGTACTGCAGTACTTTTACTACATGTAGCTGACAGTACTGCAGTACTTTTACTAAATGTAGCTGACCATACTGCAGTACTTTGACTAGGCCTCTTGTAGCTTACAGTACTGCAGTACTTTGACTACTTGTATCTGACAGTACTGCAGTACTTTA
>JAQLOL010000019.1:11045399-11067560 GCA_029783665.1 Naso thynnoides
CACGTTGGAGTATTTAATCAGTTTGGTAGTGGCTAGAGCAGAATGCACTGACTTGCGCTAGCATTAGCATTAGCATTAGCATTAGCGTAGTCACCACTGTCATAGGTTTTGCCAGTTTACTTAGCTGGAAAGAAGGTTGCAGTTTCAAAAGATCACATTCCGGAACTCATTTTTAAATGTTTGCAGCTTCAGGGGCCGAAGCACACTGCTGTTGCATAAAAGGATGGCTGAATCACAACAAAAGCACCTTGTTGTGATTTAAAAGCTTGCTCCGTGTAAAGTGCCTTTAAGTGAACTGCTGCAGCTGCCTGACATGAAACCAGTGAACAGACCTGGAAGTCGTCATCACCCAGCGGCTCCTCCCCCTTCTTCAGCAGCTTCTTCCTCTTCTTTTTGCTCAGGTTCTGCTGCTCCACGATCTTGTCATAGTTGAAGTGTTTGCGTTTGGCTTCATCGCCGTCATCCTCCATCAGCAGAGCCATCTCAGCCTGCACACACACACACAGCATAACATGTTCAGCTCTGATCCTCTGTTTGTTATCTCACAGTTCAGAGTTAATGAGTCCACGTGCAGCTCTCACCTTTTGTTTCTCCAGCTCCTCTTCCTCCTCAACTGTCCGCTCCTCTTCCTCCTGCTTCTTCTTCTTCTTTCCCTTCTGTTTCTTCTTCATGTCTGCAGACAAAACTGACAGTGAACCTCTGAAAAGATCTACAAGCTGCACCCTGAATGATCTTACTTCTGTATTAAACCTGTATTTGATCCGTGACGGTACCGAGTTCTTTGTTCCACAACATGAGTCTCATGAAGAAGACATAAAAACAAGATGTGCTCTGACGACCGATTGATAAATTTACAGTATTGATTACCTGTCGCAGCGAGCTCCTCGGCGAAGAAAGGGTCACTGAGATCGACATCTGGAGGAAGCTCGTCCTCACTGAGTTCTTCCTCTCTCTGAGAGAAAATAAAACCGATGAATGAAAGCACAGAGAACAGCTGGAGGAAACCGTGTGCCTGCTGTGATGACGAAAGAATCACACAACATTTTCTAACATACACCCGCAGTTCCCTTTGTGTTGGTGTCGCTTCACTCACCTGTTTCCTTTGAGATTTCTTCTGCTTCTTTCTGTCTTTCTTCTTCTCCATGAACTCCTCCCAGGGCGTCAGCTTGTCCTTCCCCTCCAGCTTCTTCTTCACCAGCTGCTCTGTCGTCTCTTTCAGCCCTGCAGACACGTGAAATACACGTTAAAAAAACTACAACTTGTTCACATGTAAACCAACACTTTGAAAACAAATGTATCCATGCTGACATGTAACATCCAATCCGAAAGCTCCAGTGGTGGTACCTGGCACCCAGGTGATCTCCATCTCCATGTCTTTGTCCGCTTGCAGCTTCTTCTCTTTGTCCTGGATTCCTTTCAGCAGCTCTCTGTATTTCGAGATCTGTTCTTCACCTTTCTTCTTCTTCTTCTTTTCTTTCTGTTCTTCCTTCTCCACCTCTACAACCAACTCTTTAGTCCGTTCAGCTATGACACAAACATTATGTCAGAACTCCTCCGGGCCGATTTTTATCACCACAGTAAAAACAGTGTCTAGTTTCTGTCTCACCATCTTTGCTGTCTCTGTCTCCGTTCTCCTCCTCTTTAAACTCAATCCCTCCCTCTTCATCCTCTTCCTCTCCTTCTTCGCTGGAGGAGGCCAGGTATGCGTTGAAGTCCATGTTGAGCAGCTCGTCCTTGTTGAACTTCCTGTTTAGCGCGGTCACACGCTCGTGGTCAGTCTCATCCCACGTCAGCTGCACCTGATTGGTTAAGACAGACTCAGAAACATGATGTTTGTTGTTCTTCACAGCTCAGCTTTTTTTTAACCCTCTCTTACATGGATGTGATATTTAATCGAACTTCACATCAGAGTCTGTTAGTCTTAATGTAAAACCTCACAAAATACTGTTTTCATTCACTGTTTATCTCTGCTGGTTTTTTATTGTCACTGAAACTCAAAACTTCTGCAGATTTTTAACATTTAAATCCACACAAAGACAAACCGTGAACATCAGGAATGTTTGAATGGACATTAAAACAGAAGCAGATCAGAAAATAAGGAGGCTTCTCAGTAAAAAATACTCACAATCTCGGGTAGAGGAAGTACTCAAATTTATTACTTCAGAAAAATTAACAATGCCACAGTGTAGAAATACCAGGGTGGGAAATTAGCACCTGCCACTGGTCAAATGCGGGTAAATTAATGAAAAGGCAGGTGAATGAGACCCAGAAGCCACAGTGGCGGGCAGCACTTTGGACAGAAGATTCAGAATGTCAGGGCTCAAGCCTAAGGACCCTCTATCATCCCGCAGTAGATAAAAAATTGGATGGAGGAGGATGTAAATTAATTTTGGGACAGATTTGGGGTGCGAGTAGAGAGAAGCACATGGCTCATCTGTATATACGTAACATTTAAACTACTTGCGTAGTTACATACGTAACATGCAAACTTGGCTTATAAGCTCCTAGAAGTGTACCTTCAAATTTACTGAACCCTGTCAGCTACATGTGAAGAAATCAACAGTGTTTGTTGGCTATTTCTGTATTAATTCATTTAATTTTATTTATCTGCCCACCAAAACGGGAGATTAACAGCATTCAGTTTCTGCCTGAATGCAGGGCAGGGGCAGATTTATTATTATTTATTCCATTTAGTTTTGTCTTAAAAGTAACAAAGGTTGTTGATTTTTTTTTTAAACCAAGATTGATGTTAGACAAAAGTGCGACTGCAAAATGGTAGCTGATAAAAAAAATATGAGTGGCTGGTAGAATTTAAAATTCACCAGCCTCAGAAAGAATTAATTTCCAACACTTGAAATACTCTGTTAGAAGTAAAAGTACTGTATTTAAACACACAGCATGTAATTTCTGATGCTGCGAAGCAGAATGGGGTAAAAATGAATAAAAGTACTGCAACTGGTAAATAGGATAAGTTTTTAAAATTACGGTTACGGGTCATAAAGAAAAGTCTCTGTACCTTTGATGTTGTTGTGGCAGAGGAAGTGAACAGTTTGGGTGTGTAGGCTGCGATGTTTACGTCCGTCGCCACGTCTTTGGGCTCCTCATCAAATTTCACATCATCAGGAATAAATCTGTTAAAAGAGCAAGTTTAAAATTCACTGCTTTTTTTCGATTTGTTTAAGTGTAAACAGTTTGTGTTCTGGATGTTTTCACTCGTTACCGCAGATCCAGGTTCGAGCAGCTGCTCTCGTACTCATAGCCGTCACACTCCTCGTAGATTTTGGTGGCGGTGTCGACGGAGTCGCACTCGACGACAGCGTAAAAATACTTCAACCGCTTGAACTGGTAGTCACGCTTCTTCTCTCGGTAAACCCTGAGACGCCACACACACAGACGTACACTTATCAGATGAGATGCAGAGTAGGAACACAAAGCGCTGCTGTTGATTTGTGTGTACGGCAACTTCTTCTGCGATATGCAGCTTCACCACCAAATGCCACTATTTCACACATGCTGGACCTTTAACTGTTTTTCTTTTCCTGGTTTTAAAGGCTGAATAACACTTTAATAATGGAATTCCCCAAACTTACCTTTACATACACACACAATATCCACATTAAATAATAGTCAGAAATTCCATTGTGTGAATAACACAATTAATAAATAAATAAAAACCACTAGGCATCATTCTTACAACAGTGTTGCAACTTCCAAAAAAACAAGTGTGTGTGTGTGTGTGTGTGTGTGTGTGTGTGTGTGTGTGTGTGTTACCTCTCTTCCTCAGTGTCATCCTCTGAGTCTTCGGGCAGTGCTCTCAGCTCCAGCGGTCCCTGAGTCTCCTCCAACTTTAACCTCTCCTTTCCAAACTCTGATGGGTAGATCTGAAAAAATACCCAGCATGCACTGCAATTAGTCTCACTTACAGACAACATTCCTTTGTGCACCAGTGGTGGGATGTTATGCAACTAATTACCATCTACCTGACAGTTCTTTTCTTCTCAAGGCACTTTCTTAATCCATGAAATTTTACAGATGAAGATTTTTGAACACAAGGAGGAGCTTTTAACTGGTTATGAAGCAGGATACATTTAACACTGACTGCGTCACATCATACCTACATCAGCAAATGAGACCTTTGGAGAGAAGAGCAGAGATTTCTATCATGTCTTTTACAAAGCCATTGTCCAGTCCGCTCAGTAAGTTGAAACGCTACAAAATTGCTTTACAGTACACAGACCAGAAGAAAAGATTTGTTGTTTGCAGGCATGAACGATCCCGTTCTTTTTTACATTCTATTGTTGCAAGCAGGAAGACTTGTTGTTTTTTTTTAAAAAAATCATTTCAATATTTTATGTTTACGGACAAACTTTGTGCAATTAAGAGTTTTGTTTCTTTCGCTTGCTTCTAAAACAAAAGCTCAAGCTAGACAAGATCTTTACGACAGTCAGCAGTACCACTTTTCTCCACACAGGGCGCTACAATCAAAACAAAATGAAAGTTCCTTAAAGCTGCAGTCGGTAACTATTGCAAAGGAGCTAACAAGCTAATGTTAACTGTAGCATGACACTCATTGGGAGGCAAATCTGCTGCATCCTCCCTGTTTTGGCTCCAGCTTGTGTTTCATTCTGTTTGCTGTCGCTCTCTCTTTTAGGTCCAGTTTGAACTGAGACGAAACAGTTATAGGGAAAGTGGCAGCGGAGTAAACTGGTCCGTCTCAGCTTGAGTTTGAGCCGACTGATGTTGTCACTTTCAGACACTCTGCTGTCTGCAGAGGCGAGTCAGAGCGACGTCACCTGCTGCTAAGTGGCACAGCATAGACCAGCCAATCAAGACAGAGAGCACAGAAATACCGAGGCATGGTGGGAAAACAGAGAGACCTCAAAATACTCTCAGACCACGTCACTTCATAACAGCCGTCTATGGGTATCGACATTTTTTCCAAATAGAACAAAAAAAAGGTATTTACTACAGATTTTAAAAACCGAACCAGCCAACAGATAATCGCTGACATCATTTTTCCTGTCAAATCATTTCCTGCCTGCAGCTTCTCACATTTTTGAATGATGTGAATGTGTTTGTAATCATTCGACTGTGGGCTGGAACAAACAAACACGGTGAAGGCGTCACTAATTTTAGAGTTTTGACAAAGCAAACAGTCAGTGGATTCATGGAGAAAATAATCAGAAGTTTCATCAAAAATGAAAAGAATCATTAATTGCCGTCTGATACAAAATAGTTTTAAATGAGCTCCAACTCAACCAACTCCAACGGGAAAATGCAGCTTTGACATGAACGCAGGAGTCACAATAATTCAATTCATGAAATCACAGAGAAGAGAAGAAGCTTTACCCTCACAGACAGCACGGCTCCCCCTTTAGGCGTGAAGGAGTTCAACAGAACCAGCAGGTCTTTGGCTTTCATCCGGTCCCAGTCCATGTTGCAGACAGCGAGACGAGCAGAAACCTGAGACACACACACACACACACACACACACACAGAGTTCAAACATGTTTCAACACATTTCAGGCGAACAGACCGTCCTCCCCAGCCAGACGCCACCTCACCTCGTCGCCTCGAGGAGCGTCTTTGCACAGATCTCCCCAATCATGTTCAATCTCCTCTTCCTCTTGCCTTAGGATCTCGTCCACCTCATCATCATCATCATCATCTTCATCAGAGCTGGTCTCTATGTTTCCCTTCCCTCTGGCCAGATCTGGCCCGCTGTCGCTGTCCTCATCTGAATCCAAACCGGACTCCTCCTCCTCTGATCCACTCGCCACATCCCTCTCCTCTTCTGCATCTTCATCATCATCTTCATCCTCCTCACTGCCGTCTGTGACACTGCCTCCCAGATCATCCTCCTCCTCCTCTGCGGACTGCTGCTCCTCATCATCTTCCTCATCTGAGTAAAAATTTTTAAAAAAGTGTTGCATTTGCAGCTTTTTGCTGAGACACCGATCATCAAAGTCCAGATCAGTCATCAGACTGTGAATTACGAGGCCGAGGACATTTTTAGTCTGTGTGTCAGTAAGGCTGACAAATTATTTTTGAAAGGAATTCACAGATCACTCATGTAGTTGCAACAAAAATATTGATAACCAATTTTTTTTTTTTTTTTTAATGTGTGCATGTGTGTTCTTCTGGAGTTTGAATATCTGGACTCAGTCAAAGTGTTTTAGTACAAAAAACTTAAAGTTCAAACTGTAGGGACACGACACATTTCTAAAACAGACTGAACTTTGTGAGACGAGATGACGACGTGTGAGGAGGATTTGCTGACGTGCAGGCAGACACTGAATCAGACGCATAAACTCACCTTCATCGTAAACTCTGACGCCTCGATCAGGCTGCTCTGCTTCACCTTTACCATCTCTGCTCTGCTCTGCTTTTCCTTTCTTCAGCTTCTCCTTCACTTTCTGCTTTTTCCTGTCCTCTTTCGCCTTCTTGCCCTTCACATCCTCCTCCTCCTCCTCTTCTTCTTCATCCTCAGAGTCAGAGACCTTGTAAAAGCGTTTCAGGTCCTCTGTGGAGGTGTGGTTGATGGGACGACCTCGCTTGTCCACTGTGTACTTCACCTTGAAGCGTTTGTCGTGGAACATGGACTGGAAACGCTTGTCAATCTTGATCTTGCGTTCTTTCTCGGGCATCTCCCAGAATCTTGGGTCCTTCTGCACCCGCAGGAAGCGCTCATCGCCGTCCTGGCTTTTCTTGGACGACATGGTGGCCAACTTGAAGAGTCACCTGGCAAATAAAACAGGACAAGCCTCTCTGTCATATCTTTCTCTCATTTCGTTTCTGTTTCAGTCTCAGCGTTTCCAGCAGCATCAGCAGCTTTTATAACTAAACTCCACCTGCTTACAACAGAACACCTGACGGACAAGCTGATGATTTTATTCAATTTAACAATGAAGAACTCTGACATTTTATTATAAACAAAAGATGAAAAACACTTTCCCACTGCATAAATTGGGGGGGGGGGGGGGTTGATTGAAATGTTGATTGATCAACATTTTGTCACATACACAGACTGAAACTTAAGTTTTAAACTTGGAATTTAAATGACAATTTTAGCAGGAAACAACTGAATCTGACTTCACATAATGAATCCTAAATATCAACCAGCCAACCTGAAGCTGACATGTATTTATACCGAAAAGGACCTGTGACATGAATTAAAACTAATTGTGTCCACACGGGCTGAAAAAATGTATTGATTATTATTGTAGCTAATAGTCTGGTTAGCTGAAGTGTTTCTATTGCTGCTTTTCTATTTGATAGCTTTATAAATGCATTTAAAATAGTTGTTAAGCTTCAGTTTGGAATAATGCAGCCATCGTACTTAACTAAGTGGTTTCTCACTTGTAACATTACACTCGCAATAAATTGGTTAACATTGATGAAATATCTACTGCAGCTTCAGTTCCTCTCTGTTGACTCATACTGATACATTTCACATGAGAAACAACCAAAGAGCCGTTTCAAATCACGATTAAAATTCAGGTTGTACTGTGTGTGAGTCTCAGCTCCATCGCGCTGACATGTAAACAAAATGTCGGAGCAGTGAAGACGGACAGTAACGGCGGGAAAACCAGACGGCGGTTGACACTGCACGGCACAGAGCACACGCAGCTAAACACACAACAAAATGTTTTTAAAAGTCGTCAAAAATATTAATAATCAAACTTACTGCCGAACCTCTCTGGTCTTCTGCCACACGTGTTTTCCCAGCATGCAACTCTTCCGTGACCCTTTCCTTTTCCCGCCCCTTTCGTGGTAAGGCGAGTGAAGTGGGACAAAAGAAGTAAAACGCGCATTGAAGCTAAATGAATCTTATAACACATTTCTAGCTAAGGTGACATTTAAAATGTGATTTTTGTTCCCCCCTGCTTAATGTGGAAAATGTTTTTACGCGTATAATATATATCTGAATTGTTAAAGGTCGTATTTAGATTTATGTGTTCAAATGCCTATAATTTGGTATTTTAATAGGTAAAGTAAAAGCAATAAAAGACTTTTTCATGTCGCATACGCTTTTGGTAAATTAGCTCATAAATGTACAACTAAAAATCACAGCAATTACATCTGCTCTAACAAACCACTAGTTCAGCAGTATGGCAATATGTTTCAGCCATATTTTTCATTTGGACAGGAATGGCTTTGTAATCCTATTTTAATTAGTCTAATTTTGGGTAACATCATTCATTCCTAATTTTATTTCATTACCTTTCAATTACTACCAGTATTCACTGATAAAACATGTAGCCTAATTGCCTACATTAGTTGAACGGTGAAGTAATCATAATTTAGCCATTAATTACTGAAGTCATTTGCTAAGCAACAAAACTATGTTTGTGAAAGTATGTGCAGTAATAACTGCTCGGAGGGAACTGAAAATTTCTGTATATATGCAGGAATAAGATTTATTATTTTTTTTTTTTTAAGAAAAGAAATAAAGAAAACATCAAGCGGAAGCAGCCGTAGAGTGAGTCCGTTTCTAAAGTGTGATCCAGTTCCACAGTTTCCATGGAGCCCAGAGGAATCCAGTTCCGTATTTTGGCTTTTCCTCCTCACTGAGGTCATTCACTGGAGGACAGGAAGGAAGAAGTTAGTTAATTCAGTTACTGAGCAGAGTTTTGCTGTTTGTAATTTCTCTGCTTTGGTTCGCAGCTCACCTGTAAGCAGCTCCATGAGCAGCGGGGTGTGTCACGGAGTCCTGCGGAGGCTGCAGGCGGCCGGAGCCGCTCCCGCAGCCTCCCTGGGCAGCTGGAGCCAGATCCCGTCCTCCTGCTGCAGACTCCCGGCTGGGCCGAGGTCCGAGCCCCGCAGAGGGATGTCCGTGTCAGCCAGAGGATCCATGAACGTGTTCAACAGGGAGATGAAGAAAAGGCAGAAGAACTGGGCAGCATCACTGCGGGACGGACACCAGTATGACTACCTGAGAGACGAGGTATCGACACTTCACGTTACACAACTATCACATACTCAAGTACTGCACATACTCAGGTACTGTACATACTCAGGTACTGCAGTGAAGTACAGTACTTTTCTCCTCCTGACACTGTCCACTAACAATCCACTCCATTTATCTGACAGCTGTAATTACTTTATGAGTATGAATTTTACTCAAAACACGTGTTTATAAAATATCGTGTTTTTACATTAAGTAAAACAATTAATCTTGGAATCCATTGACAAAAATGCTGTGCAACTATTGAAATATTGTTAAAAAGTAGCCTAATATATAAATAGGTAAACACTTTTCATGTTAGAACATGTCATGGTTTCTTTATATTTGCTTCTTTTCTTTATAATCATGTTATTTACTGTTTTATTTAAAGTCTTAATCAAAATGAGCTCCATGTGAATGAACTCTGATAGTAAAATCTTGTGTTTAAATGAATGCAGGAGTATATATATAAACAGAATAACAGCCACAAGGGACATTTTAACCTATCTCAACTCAACATAGGTGCCATTGTATACAAATATTTACATCGTTTTAGTAAGCACTAAAGTTTAATTGTAAATGTAATACCTACATTTATGGTCATTGTCAGTGTGTGGAAGATGTGTTTCTGTACTGTTTTGGAGATGTTTAAGGACAGGTGCATGAGAAAAGCAACATGGAACAAAATCAGTAAGAAAAGATCTGTAGGTCTTTTTCGGTAACTTTGTGCATTTGAATAAATACTTCTGTTGATATTTCTGTCCTAGCTTGTTTGCTTGTTGTTGGATCTTTTCCTTTTTATCAGTCTTTCAAGAATAAAAAATGATGAATGCAGACAAAGTAATTGTTCACGTCGCTGCTGGCATGTTAATTTGTTCTGGCAGATTTTTTCAGCATTTAGAAGTTTTTATCTTTAAACGTAAAGCTGAAGTGAGAATTAAGACACAGCTGAAGGTGAAATCCAGCAGCTCGTTTCTCCACCACATGAAAACTGCTTCTCCTTTAAACACGAGAATATAAAGCGTGAAATAAATATCTGACTTGTGTTGAATTTTAGGTTGGCATTCGGGTGGCTGATCGGGTCTATGACATCGCCAGGTAAATTAATGACATCACAGCCGGTTTCTTATAAAAAACACAAGTTGATTTTTCTCGTTCTTCTCAAACGTGGTTGTTTCCTCTTTCTGTCTCCTCAGGACGTTTCCTCTGGCGCTCGACATCGGTGGTGGAAAAAGTCACATTGCAGAGAATCTAAGCAAGGTACAGTGTGAGCGCACGGATGGCCCAAAAATCTGATTTGATTGAGTTAAACACTGAATTACTGACACCGATCCACAGCCGACTTTGTCTTTTCTTTGCGTTTGTGTTTCAGGATGTGGTGGAGCGTTTGTTCCTGACTGACGTCTCAGAGAAAACTCTCGTGAGTGTTCAAACAAATCCTAAAACCTCACACACACACACACACACACACACACGTTCACGTACGGTTAAGATGTGGGCTCTCTGTGTGAATCTGTCCAGAGGAGGCAACATCTGGAAGAAAACTGCTGTGTGTGGAATCAGTTTGTGTTCGCAGCATCTTTCTAATCTCTCTGCCTCATTAGTGTGTGTCTAAAGATGAGTCCTCTCAGTCAGTAATGAGGGAACTGATGACACAGGAAACACTGATGGGTTTAGTGCTCACCTGATGTTTTTTTTTTTTTTTCCATGGTTCTGATCTGCAGAAACAGACGAGGCAGAGCGAGATCCCGACTTATTGTGTTCTGGCAGACGAGGAGTTTCTGCCGTTTAAAGAAAACACGTTCGACCTGGTGGTGAGCAGCTTGAGGTGATTTGAGTTTTATGTTAAATCTGTTAGGATTTTTCACATTTTAGCTGGATTTTAACAGGGGATTTATCTGATAATTCTAAATTCTTGAAGACACTGCTGTAACATTTCCTGCCAGAAGGGGGCATTAAGACTTCACTGAAATGTGCCACAAAATTCAATCCTTCAACAACTGCCCTGACAAAAGGATCAAAATAGATGTTTCCATATGGTTGTAGTTGATCTTTAAGCTCTCTGGGTGTAGTTGATTTATCATCTGCTGCCTTTCCCATCCTCTCATTCACAGATATGGTAATAATACCGGCCCAAAATGGTGCCAAATTTTTGTCGAAACACATCAGAATTTCTTGAGGCAAAAACTCAGAACTCCTGCAGGATAGGACCTTAAAAAAACGCTGCCAACGTTTATCTCTCTCACTTTGTGTTTTGTTCCGTCTTAACTTTTTTTCTTTCAGCTCACGTTAATGGTTTTGATGTTTTTACTGTGAATTTAATTGAACCTTTTCTAATCTCTTCTCTCAGTCTGCACTGGATAAATGACCTGCCTGGAGCTCTTAAACAGGTGAGAATAAAGTTCATGTTGTTACTGTTTGTTTGTGATGATCCACAAGAGGTCGTAGTTTCCTCTGTTAGGAATTGAAGTCAGGTTGCTTGTGATGAGAAAATTTCCATTTCAGTCTCTTCAATTCCAATTGTAAATTAACAACAAACATTCAAAGAATGTTTTTGATTTAAAAAAAGACAACACTGAAACAACAATTGATTTTTTTCCTCCTCCGTTCAGATTCACCAGGTGCTGAAGCCAGACGGGGCATTCATCGGGGCGATGGTGGGCGGAGAGACCCTGTACGAGCTGCGGTGTTCCCTCCAGCTCGCCGAGACCGAGAGGGAGGGTGGCTTCTCCCCCCACGTCTCCCCCTACACCGCCGTCACCGACCTCGGCAACCTGCTGGGTCAGGCTGGCTTCAACATGCTCACTGTGGTGAGAAACAGCAACACAGACACTGAGGCAGCAGTTAGACCCCATCACTGCTCACAGCTTCTCTGTGTTTGATCAAAGACGCTGGAAGCTTCTGACTGGTTTTAATTTTTAAAACTGCAAGAGACAAAAACTAAAAAACATTCATTTCCAAGATGTCTGCAAAATGCAAACGAGAACCTACTCAAACAGATAATTATAAGGAATTCATTATGTGCTTTATATATGTACGCTTTCATATCAGTCTGTTTGGGAAAGCAAAACAAAATTTATGCAGTATGCTTTAACTGTGTTTCTGTTTCAGGACATCGATGATGTTCAGGTTCACTATCCAGGAATCATTGAACTCATGACGGACCTACAAGGTACAAACTGCTTCAATTCAGTTATCTACAACATGAGACCAGTCATGGAGGCTGTTCACACATGGTTTTAACGTGGGGATTGGGTCACACCTGGTATCACACATGCTGTGTTTGAAACTGTTTCCTATCATGGAAACCGTGCACTTTGTAGTATGTTCGCCATTTTGTAGTGGTGTTCGAATTCACAGTGGATAATTTCATTCACTATATGGTGCACTAGAAAACACCCACAATGCACAGCAAATTTCACTGTACACATGATGTTCCCTACTTTGTACTCCCATGTACCACAATGCAATGTGGTTGTGTATTTCCGAAGGAGAAGAAGTAGCCAGAAAGCCAGTGGGGTTTGCTAACGTTAATTAGCATGTTAGCTACTAGAAGCAGGTTGGCGAATTGACCAAAGACGTCTTAAAAAATGCTTGAAGCGAGTTTGCTTTTGCCTCCATCTGTGTTGAGAAGCAAAAGTTTTACCCAAAGTAGCAAAACATTCAGAGAAATTATATTCTACCAGCTTTAACCACCGATAGCTAAATTAGCCATTACCTCATGATTTTGTGAACTGTTTTAGTTATTGTGGGCTATTACAGCTTGGGATCAGGACACAGGACCATAGCTGACAAAACTAACATCCACATTATTGAAATTTTACCAGTTTATTCGGGATTTAACATTGAAAAAACTACAATGCAGCATCAGTACAACCCCCATACATTTCAATGCTGTACTCCTGTGTGCTCGGTTTGTTTACATGATGCTGGGCGCGCCCGTTTACATCGTACAAATATCTGGCACATCTACTGACGCAATGATGTTTAGAAAATTTGAATGTAGTGTCCAAAATCTTGTTTGGTCATCCCCTGTACAGTTTACTGTATAATAAACACTATATAGGGAATAGTGTGAGTGAATGAGTGAACATAGCTAATGTGTCCTTACATGTGTCTCCTGTGACCACTGTGTTCAGATCTCACTGCTCTGCTCTGTTCACATTTAAACACCCACATATTTCCTTTTTTAAGAACCACGTGTTGTTGTTGAACTGGCTGGCTGGGACAAACAGTTTCACTAAATGCAACATTTCACAAAACTGCACAGTTCTTACAGGGAGTCTGGGCTGATGATTGGCTTATATTGGTAAATGTTTTCCTCTTTCACGAATGTTCCAACCGCTGCTACATGTCGGCGTCTCTCTCCACATGGCTGTGTAATGCGGCCAGTGAAGCTGATGGTTTTTGGAAATAAGGAAAGAACTTAATGTGTTGCATTTAATGCAGAATTTTACAAGAAGGCACAAATGATAGAGAATTTGCTGTAGCAAAATTTGCTTTGGCAAAGTTTAACATCTGGAATCTGGTGAGTTTCGTGTTAGTGAAGTCAGTAGGAACAGTAGATGTGTGTTTCGCATGTAATTACAGAAGAAGTCAGTTAAGTAGGCAGTCCTTCAGTTGACTCTGGACACTCTGCTGCTTAAACAATGTGGTCACGTGTTAATAAATTTTATTGTCATATTCTGCAGGTATGGGTGAGAGTAACTGTGCGTGGAACAGACGGTCACTGTTGCACAGAGACACCATATTAGCAGCTGCAGCTATTTATAAAGGTAAGAGGAGAATGAAACAGATCTGCTGTATAAAGGATACACCAACCCTTTTTCTTCTTTTTGTTCTTTGCCTGCCTCGAGAGATAGAAGACAAGAAGATAAATACCATTCTTTTGACTGCGCGTGCAGTAACAAGGAAGAGACAGGCAGCGCTTGACCACCGCTAATTAGCTTAGCTCAAACACTGGTAGTCAGCTTGTATATGTATTTAATACAAATGTTGTATAATGTTGTGGAAGCAAATAAGAAAATATTAAAAACACTAGTAGTCAGTGGGAAGTGCTCGCCTGCGTCCACCTAAAGTCATCAGATAAACTTTCCAACAACTCTCAACGGTCCTGTGGGCTTGTTCTGACTTGTTTATTTGCCGTGTTATGTTATTTTTAGACTCAGATCTGAACTTTATGTCGTACACCTTCTTCTTTTTCTGTTGTTTACTGGCGTGCATGTGCCCTGCGGTTTACTTCCTGTACATACTTGATTCTAAAAATACATTTATTGCTAATCTGAGTCCAAAAATAACATGAGGTGGTTAATAAACAATTACTAATCGAATTAGTGGTGGGCGAGCTCTGACCATCTCTTCCTTGTTGCTGCACACACAGTTGAAAAATGATTTCTGTCTTCTTGTCTGAAACTAGGGAGGGATTCAAATAACGAAAAGAAAAAGTTGACATGTCCCTTTAAAGGATGAAAACACAAAACTGTCATTAATACATTAGCATTTATTCATGGCTGAAGTACAGCAGAGGACTTTCAGTGTATCAGAAGATAAAAGTAGACTGAAAATGGGAGAAAATCTTGCTTCTGCACTTCTAAATAAGAAACAAAGTCATTTATTTCTGATAGCTTCATTACACCAAAGGATTAAAGCATGTTTACTTAAGTTATGTACCTCATTAAAAATCGAGGTAATTGTTTTTCACTTAGGTTTTCTATTTTAAGCCCCTTGATACTTTTACTCCACTACATTTGTCTGACAGCTGTAGTTACTAGTTACTCTCAGCTCCTGTCCAGGTGAAATCATGTATCTCCATCTGTGTTGCTGTTGAATGTTTGTAATGAAGTGAAGGATGAAGTTTTTTCTTTTGTGTGCAGAGAACGTTCTCTTCCCTTTTCAGCTAAATAAAGGCTGTTCAAAGCCTCTTGGATGGGCTGCAAAATGCATCGTCACAAAACTGAAAATATGAAAAGTGGACTTTTTTACAGATTCGTGGTTCTCATAGGACAGCTACGTTTCAAAGATGTAATGATCTAATAGACCATGATGCATTTCTGTAGATGAAACTAGTCAACAGGATATAAAGTCACTGAAATGAGCTCAAGCTTCAACATCTACAGCAGGAACATGAGAACAAAAACATTTTCTTTAACTGTCCCAAAAACATGTTGCTCATTCAAAGTTTGTTCCTCATGTTGCTGTAACTCACACCACATTTTTGACACTTCTGTTTTTTCTTTTTCCCGTTCTGGCTGATGTTTCCTCCAGTAAATCTGGTCTGGAGCCTTTTGTTCATCATCCACCCTGACAAACCAGAGCAGCTCCAAAAAAAACACACTCAGACTCTGTGACTTTTAACTTCCTCTTTCTGAGACACAAGCCGCAGCAGCTTAGCACAGATCACAGATCAGAAAGTGGTCAAAGTGTGGGCGGCCTTTTTCCTATTTATTTGATGCACAAGATGAGGAAAACTTGTTTCCTTTCGTTGGAGCTTCATATCAGTTTTTATGATCAACTTCATTATTTGTGCTGGTTAGCCTCCTGTAGCTTAGCGTAAAGACTCAAAGCAGAAGGAGACTACTGAAGAAAAAAAAAAACAATGAAACTTCTCACAGGACACATTCATATTTCACTGAAACACTGGCCTGTCCCTTTAGCTACAGTTAATTTTGCTTCATCATGTTTGTGTGTTTGGAAACATTGCAGAGATGTACGGTAATGAGGACGGCTCCATCCCTGCCACCTTCGAGATCCTCTACATGATTGGCTGGAAGCCTCATGAGTCACAGGTGAGACAGATGTTCTGTAGAAAAAACTCCAGATGTTCAGATGCTGCTGGTTCGCACACCAGGAAGCTTCCATTAAAGGACTGATGTAGCAAATAAGGGACGTTTAGAGCCCACAAGCTTTTCCTCGACTTTTAAATGTATTTGAGTCACCGTCTTAAATATACATAAATAAACACGTGACCCAAACAAATGTTTTTCTACTTGTTTATTTGTGTTTCATTTTTGGTTCCATGCACCATCACAGTGTTTCTGAACTGCAATTCCCAGAGCTCAGTTGTGTAACAAACAGTCTGTATTACTGTATTTGATAACTTTCTTTTGACACAGTTTTAGTTTCTCTGCCTGTTGCTTCTTGTGCTAAAATCCCATTTTTTCACTTTCTGTTCAGTCCAAAATAAGACTCATCACTGCTACCAGATTCTGAGCAGAGGAAACCTGTTTTAATGGTTTAAATTATGTTTTTGTCTTTGTCAGGCCAAACCAGCGAAGCGAGGCTCGGCCACAGTGTCGTTAGGGGATCTGTCAAAGATAAACCAGCCGACCAGCACAAGCAAGACATAGAAGCTTCTGAGCCACTGAACCGCTGAGCTGCTGCAGATTGTACATAATATGCTTTATTTAAAGGAGTTGTTTGTTTCTGGGTCAAAAGTGTGTGATGTGGTGTAATATTTTTATCTGGAATAAAGATAAGCAATGAAAACAGTATCATGGCCACATTGTTTCCACTCAGCCAGCAGGGGCGGGTGCTTAAAATACAATTTGAGTCATGCACCAACATTGCAGAAGCATCTTGCTGCAAATAAACTGAAAAAGACAGTTTGGCAATGCTGCCATGCGAGGCGAGTTAAAAACAGGAACAATAATGTGGATGAATCAGCTGAATCAGCTCTATCTCAAAGCATCAGTCATCTTGTACCTGCCACTTAAAGGGATAGTTCACCTAAAAATGAAATTCAGTCATTATTTACTCACCTTTAATGTTAATGTAAGGTCGGGTGAAGTAAGAGTAAGCAGAGGAAAATTGGTGGGTCTTAAGGTGGGACTGAAAGGCTGTGAGGGACTCCAACTGCATTCTGGACTAATTGGAGTCTGTTGATGGAGCTGGCACTGATGGCATGGAGGAGTGAATTACAGTAGTCTAGATGGGAGGAATTAGGTGTAGATAAGTTGTTTAGCAGTGGGGTGTGCAAGAGAGGGTCTGAGTTTGGCAATAATTAAAAGGTGATAAAACGAGGTTTTGACACTGGTGGATGTGAGGCTCGAGGCAGAGGGTGGGGTCAAGGATCACACCAAGTTTGCGGGCTTGGGTGGATGGAGACACAGTTACGCCATCGATGATGAGTGTACAGCATGGATGTACTATAAGAACTGGATACCGGACCGGAAAATGGTCATTTCAATGGAAGTTGCTCACCTGGCGCATACGCCGAAAAAGTTCCTGATTTCCGGGTTTGCTTCCGCGTTATGCGGCCCATAGAGACTTCACAGTAGAGTCACCCCCCATGATGCTCTGGGGCCTCCCATCATGCCCTCGGGTGATGAGAACGTGCAAATCTCGAAAAAACTCATCTTTGAGTCGTTTAATTCAATTTGCCTACTATATTAAGCGCTGTTGGGAGCCCCCATTAAGTCAACAGGCAGGCATCCACGCTCCCGAGACACAGCACGACCACGCCTTAGGAGTGCACGTGAACAGCTGTGAAGTCATGCTGGGAAAAGAGACTTTCCCAGAGCTTTTCTGACCGTTAGAATAGTTTTAGATTTGATAAAAAGTCCATGACTTAAAAATATAGAATAAAAAGATCAGTAATTAACAGGGGTTATAGCTGGGGGTGTCCTGCGAACAGTTTTACAGGCTTCTCTTTTACTATTGCGGTCTATGAGAAAAACGCTTTTGAGGGCCACATGGGCTTTTCTGTTGCAGTACCACGAGTGGCCACTGGGAAAAATCGGCGTGCCTGCTGAGAGGCGGCGCCATATCCAGTTCTTATGATACATCCATGCTTTGCCTCCGAGCCGACAGGCTGAACGTTGCCTGCGTAGCCTCTGATTGGCTGATGAGGCCAGGTACCCCCACGTGGGATCAGGTGAACTGAGCGGTGCATTCAAATGCAATAGGACATTTAATACTTTGCCAATGTAAACAAATAAAGATGAAGAAAATAAACACTGTCTCTCTTCTTTTATTGTACTCATTTAACTGTGTTTTTTACACCTGGCTACACAAATGTTAGTACAAGAAGCTGATTCTGTCGTCTGGGTATTCCCCAAATGCGCGAAAATATGACTGATAACAACAGCAACAACAACAACAATGACAGGTACATGTCAAAAGACAAGGAGACCAAAGTATTCCTAGATCTCATCTGAAGAACATAACGGCAATTTTAGATGGAAAACAGCATCAGAATGCCACCATGTTTTGTTTCCGCTCTGCAACCTCTACTTCCTCTACCATTTATTACAGCCATGTGTAACATTTTCTATTCCGCCATCTTCTTACCAAATTACGCTTTACAGCCTAGTTTATGTGCTTAAGACCAGTTGTTGGAAACACTCCTAATGTGCATTTTCTGTTCTGTGAGATTGCAAAAGTTCACTTAAAATTCACTTCATAACTAATGGACGCACGGCTCCAGATGCGGCCAGCTCTGCCTGCATTATTATTTCTGACTCACACGTGTTTGTCTTCCTGTGACAAGTCAAAATTTCTGTTTATTCGCTTGCTAATGCACATGGCGCTGTGAACCTTTCAGTAGTTCAAACAATTTATATGAAATTTATTTGATAGGGACATTGCAAATTAACCTAGTACCACCTCAACCCATTTTAAACAAATTATGGCAACAGATGCTTTACATATAGAGATTATGGCTGTTGGTAATATCCAACTCCTGTCCCTAGTTTGGCCTTCAGTTAGTAGAAGAAATAGAGAGAGAGAAAGAGAGAGAGAGAGAGAGAGAGAGAGAAAATGGAAGATGTCAAGGTTATATTCAACAACAACATGTAGTTTTTTTTTTCTTAAAAAAGACAAAAGAAAGATATATACATCAACTTTTTAAAAAAAAAAACAATTAGAACATGCATTTATAGTATAAAACAAGAAGGCAGACCAAAACACACCAAGGTTAGATTCATAACATACAGTTACAGAATATTATAAAGTAGCTAAAATGCAGACATCTCTGATTTTGCTTTAGACACCTTCAACATTTTTGTTCAAATTCTTAGCATCTTGTGTTTTACTTACTTTCCTTTGCTGTGTGATACACATTAGAGAGCTTTTTAAGAAAAAGACTGATTACCCAAAGGAGGTCTTAGGATGTGCAATTTTTAGTTGCCATTTGCAGTGTCCCTGGTGATCCTACTTGTATTTTGCTGCATATAAACTTGCATATGATATCTGATGTTAAATTTTGTGATCATTTAAAAACTAGTTTGAGGTACAAAAATTTGGGAGGTAATCAAAACTGAGCAAGTTGTACTGCTTCATTATGTGACAGTAGTGCCATCTCATGGATTTTTTAATGCATTATTTTTAAGGCTTGGTTATGCAGAGATGGGCTTAGGCTTCATCAAAGGGACTTGAAAACATGAAATAAATCTGTGCATTCATGTTCAGTTGTGCTGCTTTCAGGGCCGGCCCATGGGTCTGTTGATCCACTCACTCACCCACACACACACACACACACACACACATATATAATTTATGCCCAATCCTTTAGCATAATCTGTCCCAACAGTCCCGGCAGGGCTGGGTTTAGCTTCTTTACTGATGACATCACGTCACAGCAGGAATGCAGGTCGGGGGGCAAGGGCTGATCTCTCCATAGAGAAGCGCTATCAAAATGCTAAAGGTTTGTGCTGTTTTGTGCTACTTTCAAGTCCCAAAAGTGGTGACACATAGAGGTGAGAAGTTTAAAAAGCTCATGGAGAAACAGCGGCAGACATGGATTAAAAACCTCTGTTCAAAGTCTGGATTAGCGGAGTCAAACAACACTCATGTATGCAGTGACCACTTCGTGAAAGGTAAGGCTACAATCATTTAGCTACTTCACATTATATATCTGACTAAAATCTAAAGAAATACAGACCAGAGTGGCAATATTTCCAGAAACATATGACATCATTCTGTAGTATCGTTTGTTCTGCAGCTTTTTTTTCTTTTTTGCAGCTAGGTAAACTTAGATAACCATATATTATATAGTAATAATGAAAAAAGAATAAAACATTAACAGTATGCTCAAAAGTGCAGATTAAATGGCATGCTTGAAGAGTGTGTTTGATGGGTGAAGAAATCAATTAATATGAATCAATAAATAGCCTACAAACATTGTTGATTTCTTCACATGTAACTGACATTTAAACTAATAGGGTTCAGTTAATCTGAGGGTTCACTTGTGGAGGTGTAGGTCTGTTTAACTTAAGTAAATGCAAATTAGCCATGCGCTGCCTCAGAGCTTCATGTTGACCGGACAGAGACACTGAAACACTGGTCGGAGATCTTCGTTCAGGATGGAAATTTTAATGATGTTGGTGAGCAATGAATTCAAATAAAATATTTAGCTTAAGGTAGAGGACCTGACAAGGACCTGTCACGTAAAGAGGCAACATGTTGTGGGACAAAATGCGATAGAAAGATGACAGAGAAATGATGACAAGTAACGCTGAGGTGGGTCTTACGTTAGTAAAATGATCTGAGCTGTTGACTCTGTTGTTAGCTCACTGTAAATGCAAACATCAAACTTGTTAGCTAGCATGAAAACCAGAGTACTGTTAATACCAGTCCGTGCTTGCTACACAAAACATGCAGTCAGTTGTTGTTCAAATGGTGAAAATGGGTGAAATGAAATTGGGTGATTCGCCAGACAGCACTCTGCATCTTTGCAGACACCTCATTTCACATGTCACAGTGTTTTCATCAGTATGGAACACTGAGAAATGTGGGAATAATTATATGTTTTTCTTTTATAATCTTTTTTTTTTTTTTAAGGGCCATAGGCGGCGGCCTATACGGCCTAAAGGACGGGACGGCTATGGCTGCTTTGATTGGTATATGGTTTCTAATCAGTCTGAAGCTATTTAAATTGCAATTGCAATGAGCATCTAATATTGATGGAGATGCGATTTTTCATTGGAGTTAGTCAAAAGAGTGATGCTTGGCATATGACGCCAAAGGTTACCTTCTGTGTCTGTATGAGTCGCAAAGGGGCATTCCTAAATGTCTCTGGGAATGAGACTGGGCTGGACCCTTGGAGACATAACCGTTTTCCCTTTGCATCAGTGTAGTGAGTCAAATAACACAGAGATAAGAATTTCAGCAATTGTTAAATCCTCAATATTATGCAGCGTTTACACATACTTTTGTATTTACACATACAAAACCAAATACAGCCACTGAAAACACACTTTTCACCTTGAATAAAGCTTAAGTAGTGTTTCAGTCTCCACACATTATTTTTTGTGTCATAACAAAAGTCGAAAGAGCATAAGCAACAAACCTTGCTCTGCCAACCAAGGGTGCAAAAACTCAAAGGAAGTGATCAGAGTGAAGTCACTTTTTTTATACAGCGCCAAATCACAACAGAGATGTTTCAATACACCTCACATATAGAGTAGACAAGCACTTCTTACTCCGGCAGACTAAATCACACACAGAGGCAAAAGAAGTAAAACACATAAACAACACAGACTACAACCACGCCAACAGCCCAACTCTCCTAATGAGTGACTGCTTTAGCAGACACTTACAGACTGATGAAGTTTTGTTTCATCCACCAACAACTGTAATTATTCTCCCTTTTAAACTAAAAGGTTGGCCGACTGGACAGAGGCGAGTCTACCCACAGAGACAGCTAACCTTAAGAAAAGTAACACAGTGACCAGGCTGAGATGACACACATCCAGAGAAGATAATCACACACTTCAACATCCAAAGCAACATTTAGAAAAGACTAGTTTTAGAGGGTCAGCGCTATTTATTCCTAGGGGGCCACATGAGAAACTCAAACTTTTGCAGGGGTTGAACAAAATTTTGTCTTGCTGCTTTATTTCCCCGCTAGATTAAATCATAAAAAACACACTTTGAAATATTCTTCATCATTAAATAGATTGAAAACCATTCCAAAATTTATCTTATTAAGAAAAAACATATATAACATATAGTTTTTGAATTTAATGGACTGACTTTTTTGGGTTCAAATGTTTCTATTTAATAAAAAATCTCTCCACATGTCAAAAGATGAAAGCATGCTCTGCAGTTCCAAAATGCAGCTTAAAAAAAGAAACCTGATGGGAAAAAATCCTCCTAAACACACATGAACATGTTCCTATTTCCCACAATTTATAAGGACGTGAGTTTGTTGGGTTTCCGATGTGTGCTGTCAATGCCAAAAGTCTCCAAAACGCTGGACAAAGTGAGGTTTTATA
>JAQLOL010000019.1:11090012-11101382 GCA_029783665.1 Naso thynnoides
TAAATGTTTGTTAAATGTTGTTTCTACTAAATGACAGTAAATCTGAGTTAAAACTGTTAAAGGCCAGAATTAAATATATTATATTAAGATGTTTAGAATATTACACTTGAATGTTGTTTCTGACATGTTGTACCCACTCTGCCTTCCGAAGTATGCAGTAAAACACCGTGTTTTTCTATTTAGTTAATAATGATTAAAACAACATGTTACTGGCTAAATAACCAAGTTTATTAGATTGCATTTTTTACTAAATAATGGAATGATGTATTGGTTTTGATCGTCAGCCATCAGCATCTCCTACAGCTTAACTGTCACAGTGACAACAAGTCTGCTGCCAACAAACTGCACCACAGTGTTTTTAACTGTGACATTACTGAGACATTTTTTATTTGTCGATGTGCTGCTCATATTTTCAGCAAACCACTCAAAGCGAAATGAGTTCCTATCTGAAGTCAGTGAGCAGAGTCTGACCTGTGTGAAGTTGATGGTGAAGATGGCGTGCGAGCGGCTGCTGACGTCGTTCATGCCCGTGCTGGCGGTGGTGCGGTTGATGTTTCCCGCCTCCATCAGCTCCTCCACGTCACTGTAGTTCTGCACTAGGTGTTTGGACAGATCTGAGACCAGGAGGAAGGGGGGCAGGTGACAGGAAGTCGATACATGAACAAAATGCTGAGAAGACATGGAAACTACTCAACTGCTGCTTAAAAGAGAATTCTGGGGTTTTTAAATCCTGTTTTGACATGTTTAGGTGTTTGACTGATAACAAAAGTTTTGTAATTGTTTCAGTTCATAACTAGCCACTAAAAAAAAGGAAGACTGCTGCGTTTCTGCAGCAGTATTCTGGCTCTGCAGCCTCACCTTCGACATAGGGCCCGTCCTTCGGGTGCTCCCTGACTCTCAGGTTGTAGGTCTGAGTGGATTTCCTCCTCAGCAGGTCCCTCACCCTCTCATTGTAGATCTCCAGGTAGCTGAAGGCAAAAACCAGAGAATAATAATCCCAACTTAAGGCTCTGGATCTCAGGTTTGTCACAATAAACACTTTTTTTCTATTAGCCTTCAAGCAAAAGTGTTTTTTGTTGTCTCAAAAACTTTTAAAATATTTCCTTCTGAAACTTTTCTCTCCAAAACAAGCTGAAGTTGAGACCTGCCGTCTGTCTCTGTTCTGTTTGAAGAGCAAGCAGACAGTTTAAGAATGCCGAGGACGAAACTTCACGGCTCAAACAGCGAGACTGAAATAACGAAGTCTAATCACACTCTCTTCAAATCGAGCCGTCACTGAGCAAAATGAAGCAGTGGCTCAATCTCATGAGGATAGAGGAGAGGATAATCAGCTCGGCAGGAATTTAAACCAAATTTAAAATCTTAATTTATGACAACATATTCAAGCCACCTGAGCTTCTGCTCAGTTTCACCGTCAGGTTATATTTTCAGATTCCGCTCTGCACAAACTGGTCTACAAGCGAGAGAAACCCTCAACAGACAGAATGAAGGTGTGGAGCTAAGACTGATTTTTGATATGAACTTCTCTTCAGCGGCCTGAAGTCTGCTCTCACCTGACTTCCGTTCGAAAAGAAGCTTCATCCCATCGAGTCGCCTCGGAGATTCGACTGAACAGACCTTCACAGAACCTCGGGATCAGACCTGCGTCTCCCTGAAACAGCAGGAACAAAACACAGTTTAGTGCTTTTTGTATGTTCACACAGTGCAGGGACAGAAACATGAGAGGTGAGTGGTGCTTTTTTGTATGACAGCCTGACTGTCCCGACAACACAGAGTCCATAAAGGTTTCGAGGGAATCCCTTTGCATCATTTATCACATAAACAATGGTAAATACAGTGGGTGGTGTTGTTTAGATTACAACAAACAATTGTTCAAAGTAAAGACCTCAGCATGAACACAAAGTTACAACGCTGAGCTAGTTTACATGCACATAATATGTCAGTTTTTGCCCTTATTTTGAAAGACAGTATTCCGACTAAGTTGTTTACATGGTAAATAAAAAAGGAATATTCCCGTTTACATGCAGCTGTGCCGTAATGTAACAACGCAAATCCTGTTTAAGCACTGTGGAGGAATTTACTTCCTTTTCAAACTGCACAAATGTTTCTCTCCTGGTGAACCATTACCATCACCCTTCTGATGCCACCTTTTTTTTTTCTTTTTTTTTTTTTACTTGCTGCAACACAAACTGTCCACTTAGGACAAATAATACAGTTAAACATGAACTATCCAAACTTTCTCCTGAAATAATCAGACAACATGTTGCTAATATGTGCTAATTCCTCATCAGCTTCAGTGATTTCTGTAAATTTTTTGCTTAATCAAAGTTTTCTTCAGCAAAAACAGTTTTTCTTTGTCCTATTTGACAGTAAATTGTAAAATCTTAATGCCTTTTCATCCCGTCTGAAAATTTGTGAATGCTCTTTGTTGCCAGCATATCATATCTTAACAATGACTCAAAAAACAGATGAAGTCATCATGGAAACAAGCTTCACTTGCTCTCCCACTAATCATTTGAAGACAAGACAAGCTGGAGCCTTCAGTGATGACTTGGCACACTGATAATTCGGACTCTTTGAAGCTTATCTCCCGTTCTATATCTTTCTGGATGAGAAAGAAGAAAGTCAGAGTGTCAAATTATGTCCAGAGTTTTGTCTCACAGGATTTCCCATCATGGTGAAGGACTTCCCCGAGCCGGTCTGGCCATACGCAAAGACGCAGGCGTTGTAGCCCTCAAACGCCGCCTTCAGCACGTCTGAGCCCAAATCTCTGAAAACCTGCAAAGAAGATGAAAGAAGTGAGAGCTCTGATTTCTGCTGATATGTTCACTGGTGCATGAGACTGCAAAACATTTCAGCCCTCATGATCAGAGTGTCAGTATTGATAGAGCTGTAGCGCAATATGTAAGAGCTCTTAAAAGCTTCAGTCCTGCTGGAGTCTTAAGTAAACACACACAGCTCATAATCAGCAACAAGCTGCTTTGAGTCCGAACCAGAGTTTGATAAATCCTCCAACCTCCAACCCCAACAAATCCATCTGACACATTTGCTGAGCGGGCTGGAAAATCATTTATCAGAATAATCCTTTAAAAACTCTGTCGCCCTTTTTACTTACAGCTTCATTACACGTCTCACCTGGACGAGCTGCATATTATTGTTTAAATAAGACAGAACACTTTGCATGGCAGCAGTTCAGTGCAGGTTGTGTGTTTACAGCTTCCAAACACACTGTGTATGTTAGAGATCTAATGATCTTCAAAACAACCATTCAAACCTTGAATTATTTGTTTCAGCATTTATTTGGGAGGTTTTGAGGTAAAGAGTATATGAAAAAAGGGGAAAGTGAGTTTTTTAAATCATTAAGGATGATCAGCTTTATACATTTACTTCACATTTAAGTATGTAGGCTTCACAAAAATAAAATAAACCTTGCTGAGAGCCAGTCTACGTATTAACAGTGCAGCAAACAGTTGGATGTGAATAGAAAATGCACAACACATTTGCAAGTTACAAGCAGCGCCTGAATGCACCGTGTGAAGCAACAGACGCCGAGTGACAAACACAGTACAAACAGTTGCATAAAACTTGACTTTCAGATGAGCACAGCCCGAGGAAAAACAGGAACGTCTTTCCTTTGCAAACACAATAAAAAAAAAAAAAATTTAAACGCATTTTCATGAACAGTCGAAACTGTAGCATGCATGCCAGGCCGGTAGTTGGTAGTGTAACTTTATAATGACATACCAAAGGAGCAGCCAAATTTGTTTACTTCCTGTTGCTGCTAAGCCCTAAGCAGCCACAAATGAAAGAAATTCAGCCGCAGTTTGACTTCTGAAATTATTCTATAAACACTTAAATTCACCTCAATAGACTGTCGTCATATTCAGCCTGCTTTTGATGCACTGTAGAGTGTGTAATCAGAGTTTGGTAGTGACTAGAGCAGAATGCGTTGACTTGCACTAGCATTAGCATTAGCATTAGCTCAGTCCCTGCTTTCACAGGCTATTTCGTTTTGTCAGTTTACACAGCTTGAAAGAAGGTCACGTTTTCAAAACATTACTCTCTGGAATCCGGTTTCAAAAATTCGCCGTTTCAGGGGTGCCAGCACGCCGTTGTCATGTAAAAGAAAGGCTTTATGGGGTGCCTGGTGGCTCAGTTGGTAGAGCAGGCGCCCTCTATACAGAGGCTTTGTCCTTGCCACAGCGGCCACAGGTTCGATTCCACCTGTGGCCCTTTGTTGCATGTCATTCCCTCTTTCTCTCTCTCTCTCCCCTATTTCCTGTCCACTCTTCAGCTTTCCTATCTAAGAAATAAAGGCACAAAAAGCCCAAAAAATATCTTTAAAGGCTTTGATGGAAAAACTTGCACCATGTAAACAGCCTATAAAACACGTTATGGGAATCTATTTGAAGGGAAAATGTTTTTTGTTTTGTTTTTTTTTGCAGTTTTTGTCCTTTAAAGCTGAATTAGGATATCAGGCTAACTGAAGCATGAGACTCCTAAGGAAGCAACTCAGCTACACTCTCCCCTCCCTGTTTTTGCTCATATTCGTGTTTTATTTAGTTTGTTGTCACTCTCTCTTTTAAGGCTTGTTTGCAGCAAAGATTCACAATGACACGAAACGGTTGCAAGGAAAGTTGCAGCGGTGTAAACTGGTCCGTCTCAGCTCGACTCAAGCCGGCTGACGGTGTCGCCTGCAACTCAGCTTGTCAAGTCACCAGAGGCCAGTTTTAGAATGTAAGGCACATCACCTGTTTCAACAATCTACTCATTAGATACGTCACCCGTCGCTAAAAAGCGCAGACATTCCTCCAGGGAAATACTGTCTTGATATTTGGTGTTTTTCTGCTTATTAGAGGTGACACAAACTCCTCTAAGTGACAAAACTGCTACGAGAATAAGAAAAATAAGAAAAAGAAATATACAGAAGAGGGCAGATCTCCTGTTACAAGCTCCCGCCATAAATGTTTGTTAGTGCCCTTAGTAACGTTACTCTGTTAGAGCACCCAAAGATGGTTCTAAATTCTCGACCCTCTTCTCTCTCAATTTTATGTTTTCACGTTTCTTCAGCAGAAAACGGTGAATGCAGCAGGAAATTCCTTAAGTGTCTTTGTTCACGTTTGAAGACGCCACAAATGATCGTTATCTGCCACAAGAAGCCTGAAAATCTGGTAGTTAGAGCCAAAGTGCAGAGAGTGGTTGTTATGGAAATGATACTGTCTCATCTCGTGTAAACTTGCAGGTTTAAGAGTGTTGCAGTCCGGCGCGTTACAAATCATTGTAAGTCTCAGCTCGTCTCGTGTAAATCTTTGTAAACTGGATGTAAGACCCAAGTCACCCCTCTAAAGACTATTAGCTCACTGTTAGAAGCATTGGCTACACAGAAAAATGTCTTAATAAAGTACACAGGAAATTAACCAAGCACAAACCCAACCTGAGCCTGAAGCTTCACACTTTATGCAAGATAACGGCCTGAAAATTAAATAAAATGTGAAACTTTGTCGGGTCCCCACACTTTGTTCGAAGTTTGAAGTCCATCATCTAAGCTATCTGCATCTTAGATACACAGGTGTGTTTAACCTTTGAAATAAAATCTTAATGCAGTCACACAGCAAGATCCGGAACAATAACAAAGTAGAATGACAGCAGAGCTTACTGCAGTGACTGCCAGTCCAAAACAGAAGCCCATAGCGATCTGGAAGACGAAGTTGATCCACCCAAACATGACGTCACTGCAGGGCTGCAGAGGAGATGGGCAAACGGTGATTAACTGGAAAGATCACCGGTTGGCTAATATGATGGCGATTTAATGGATTTATTTGAATGATTACCTGTTTATAGATTTTTGCTGGACCAGCGACTCCCTGCAAGAAACGAAAGTAAAATAATGTCACTGTAATGCCGAAAGAGAAACAGCTCACTGCTTATCTGCAGTGAAATTCCACAAAATAAAAACTAATTTAGATTCTAAGAATAATAAAGCTGAATCAAATAGATCCAAAGTCTCAGGGTGCTTCACAGTAAGAGCTGGTGCTTGATTGTCTAGAGCCATTTGAAACCATTTTTATGACGCAAGGATTTAGGTTTGTCCAACTATTTTGCAAACTTTTCAAAACCAACACTGTGAAAATTAAGCGTAATTAACAAGGGTGAGGTTTAAACTTGTCCCAGTCTTTCTTTTTCTCTTTACAGTTGTTGCCATTGTTACTATAACATGAACGAAAGAATTCTGGGTTATTATGGAGCATGAACAGATTTGGGCAACATTGTTGAAGTCTTTGTTTTTCCTGTATTTACTGTTTTTAATTGAAGCTCTGCCAGCATGAACATGGCCGCTTGTAGCAGCAGCACTAGCACGACTTCGAAATGCTTCAAATCACGTGGGACATGATGGCCCAACTTTTCAAAACAAGACTCTGAATTTCAGTTTTCTTTAAGAGTTCTCCACATGCACCTAAAGCTGTGGTCGGCAACGTCTTAAAATCAAGATAGCTGTAGCATGAAACTCCGCCCGTTTTTGCTTCAGCTTGTGTTCTATTTCAGTTGTTATTGCTCTCTTTTAAGTCCAGTTTGCACTAAAGATTCATGACAAGACAAGACGTAAGGCACACCTGACTTCTTTCAACAACCAATCAGCTCATGCTCTCTGAAATGACCCGAGATTGGCCAAAAATACCCCGTCACAGTCTGAATACAGAGCCAAGGAGAGGAGCAGAGGTCTAGTCTTCTTTCAGACCAGCTGAATTACAAAATGCTGAAAGATTATTATGGGATTTTTTTGCCAAATGACACCAAAAATAAACTGCCTACCCTGCTTTAAATGATCAGATAATGCAAGGCCTCATATTAAACCACACTGACATCCCAACAGCAGCAGAGCCAAAACAGAGTTTCATAATTTCAGAGACTTTAGGATTCAGTGTTTTGATGAAGGACACTCGTGCATGTGGAGCTGGGAACAATTTATTCCTCTCTAGAACATGCATCACATATGACTCTAACTATACACAAGGCCTAACATTTCAGAACATTAAATGACGGAAATGTTGCTTTTATTTTTGCTCTCAAGCACCAGCTTTCCCATGCGACGACACCCACTGAAATCCTTTATTATATTTCCTTAACCTGAGTTTCAAGTTTTCTTTCAAAAGAACCAACCTGAGGTTTGGATTTGCACTCAGGGACTGAACCAAAAGCTCCGTATTCATGTCCAGAGCACTCGCAGGATGAAGGGATCTCATTACCCCAGTCTGAGGCTCCCACCACTCCACAGCAATGACCCTGCAACCATACAGCAGCAGGACAATTTGCATCCAGGCTACAGTAGATATCAGAAAACTAAGTGAAGATATTGCAATTCATTAGGGGCTTTTCTTTCCTTATATCTAAATTTAAACTTCTGCCTAAATTTCTCTTCAAATTCTCTGTATGGTCTAAGAAATATGATGAAAGAAACCCCACAGCTTTTTTGTGACTATATTTTTGTAATCAGTGATGCAAAGTTCGAGTGTAAAGAAGATTTTCTGTGAGCAGTCATCCTGCTGCAGAAGAGCCCACAAGAAACAGCACTTAGCTGAGCTAGGTTACACTTAACAATCTAATTGTATACAATAACTGATTCTAACGAGGTCATTGGTAAAAAGAACATTACGGCCATCTGGATCCCCTCAAGCAGCGTTTTGAGTTCATCATCTGCCATGAAGGGCTTTGCCACTTCAGCCGAGGCGCTGTCAAAGTTCGCTTTAATCTGCAAGAGAAGAAACGACGTTAGTGTCAAAACACATGAAGACAAAATAAAAACCAGCATTAGATTACAGTTAGCTGAAGGGGAGTAAACAGTGCTATCATTTTAATAAAGTAGATTAATATTAAGTTTGATGATACTAATAATAACAAAGAAGACACATCCGTAGAAAAACTATACATTAAACTATAGATAAGAAACACTCTAACAGGTGGAGTGACTTTAATTTTCTTGTTAACTAAAGGCAAGTGAACACAGCGGGATTTTACTCAAAACTAGGGAACATGTTGTAAGTGAGGATGTTGGGACCCTAGAAGTGCAGAAAGTAAAAAAGTAATATACTTGAAAGCAAAAAGAATCATAATCAAGATACAGCGTGCAAGAGGGAGAGATGTGGCATCAAGGCACAAAGCGAATGTTAGCATTAAAGGAAAAGTCCGCCACTTTCCATGTGGATGTCCAGTCGATGTTGACTGTAACTGTAGTCGATTAAAGCAATAAATTCCTCACTTTGTGCTTTATTGACAGAGACAGCTGAGTGTTCTGAGTTGTCCCACTCACGCAGCCGTTCTTGCAGTGCCTTCATGTACCAGGATGCATTGCACCTCTCCAAGGTTGCTATCCGTTGCATCGGAACATTTCTTTTATTTAATATTTCATAGTTTTCAATTATATGAAGTTTTTGGTCCACCAGAGAAGAAAGGTGAGTAGGAAACAGTTTGTAGTCTCTTGTAGTTTCCTGTTATTCCTGGAACCAGTGATGTCACTGGTTCCAGGAATAACAAGAGATTTTGAAGCTGCGTCCCAGAGACACAGAAAACACTGAAAAAAAAATATTGTTGGGTTTATCCCTAATTTTGGATAGACCAGATAAGTTTAAAAAATCAGCAGAGTTGCCCTTTAAGTATGAAGCTGAGGAGAACAACAGTTGACAGAAAGTGAGATATAGAAAGAACAAAGCAAGTGACAGTGTGTTAGCTTCAAATTAAGTAGACAAACCAATGACTGATGGGTATAAAGTAAGCGAGCAAGACAGAGAAAAATCAGTTAGCATCCAGATGTTAACAAATTCAAAATTAGAATCGGAAAAGCTGAACAGAAAGAACATTTGCATCATGGGAGACCAACAGGAAGCTGGACAGAAGGATAAATGACCTTGTTCCTTGAGACAACAATAACGATGCCAAAGATCAGCATGATGATCATTCCAATCCCCATGAAACCTGCAAACTGCACATGAAACAGTATGAGCATCATTTAAAGATCAGGACGTCTTGTTCTAGTGACTGAGTGGCTCGACTGCCAGACAAAAATAGATGAACATTCAGCTGATTCTAATGAGTTTTTTTGGGCTCTGCTACGTACTATTTTGAGGATGATTTCCTTCTCAGCGCAGCCGGCGTAGATTCCCAGGCAGGAGAAGCCGAGGAAGCCGATAGCAAACACCCAAGTCCATGCCAGGCTCGGGCCTCCAGCTGCCGACAGCTGCTCCGCCATGACAGGAAAAACAACACAAACACAAGAAACACAGAGTTACTGCAAAGCTGCAATCTCACATGATGAATTAAATCAAGTAGTAGGTGCTTTAGTACTTAAACAAATAACTAATCGTCTCTACTTTAGAGACATGGATCATGCGTCATTACAGCTGTTAAGTTAAGTTAAACATTCCCGCCTGCGCTGTGCTACATTCCTGTGTAATGGAGCTCCTGGTACGAGAGGCTCTCTGCCCCTCTTGCAAAAACAACCCATTATCAAGACTCTCTGGCATGCACAGGGCAAATGTTGATGGTTGAATGACGGTACAGGCAATGAGGGTTTGGCTTCACAAAGAAAAATCAAATTACAGAGGAATATAGCATTTCCCTTAAAAATCCCCTCCAGTGTGTTACGCAACCATTAATCGTCCATATAACGATATGAGGTTCTGTTTCAAGACATGTGACCACAATGAAAGAGAGAAGATTGTAATTTCCGGACACAAACGTTGTCTTTTCTGAGAGCAGAGTCGTATCATGTGTCGGCCCATTAACAAGTTTAATGCAGCATCCAACAAAATGGACACTGGAATGCAGAAAATCCAAAGCCTGATGATGTGTTTTGGAAAATGCTCTAGCAGAGAAAGAAAGCAAATTTGATTAAATTAATAACAATGCGTTAAAAGGTTTTATTGCACGGAGGAAGATGTTTTTCTGCCTGTCTCGAAGCCCGCAGTGTATTTTTCTGATCTGATAACTTTGTCGGAGACCTTCCTGTTTTTCTGCTGTGGAAAAAGTCGACTGTGCGAATAGAAAAACTCCCCCAAGCTGCATCTGTTCTGCGTTACGGAGACAAATCAAAGCCTTTACTAGATGTTGGCAGCTTGTCCGCCTCCTTATAAACACTGAGTCCTTCACCTCAGCTTGTTTTAAACATTTCCAAACCAGTGCTCTGTACTTTCACATGTGTACAGTACTCAGGATTATGCGTGATGACCTGACTGACGAATCAGCTTGATTTTCACAAATGCAGACCAGCTGCTTTTGTTTTAATTCAAAGCCTTGGAGGCTCTGATTGCATTAACTGCCGAACCAAGTCTGAGCTCACAGAGGCTGCGAGCCGTTACGTAACGTGTTCAACACCATAGTCACTGTTTTTGCAAACCACGGACATGTTAACTTTGTATGAAAATCAAATTGCAGATTTACTCAGGTTTTGTTTCCACTGTACTAGTGTTGAGGATAACGCCTTACTGTAATCAGATTACATTTGTCTGCAGCACAGTAATGTAAGGCATCACTGTTGCTTATTCAGTAATCCCATTACAGTTACTGATCAGCCAGTTATGTAAGTACTTGCCTTACTTAAAGTTCCTTAACTACCCGATTTTCACAAGTTTTCTGTCGGCTTTGTAGTATTAAAGAGGTCAAAGGTAAAGCAGCTTTATTGTCATTATAAGGAAATTGCAAGGTTAGAGTGGGGGTCTGCTGCGAGTGAGCGCGCCGCCACACTGGACCAACCTTAAGTGCCTCACGTGCATGTGTTGATGGGGAGAAGAAACCAACACAGACACGGGGAAAACATGCAAACTCCATACAGAAAGATCCTACCCCAGCTGGGTATCGAACCCCTCTTGATGTGAGGCACAGTGCTAACCACTGAGCCACTGTGTTGCATAAGAAAGAAATTTCGTGTTTGCTCTTATTTCAGTAAGAATTTGTGCTGATGTCTGCAGAGCTTTAACCTTAGATTGGTTATTTGCAGAGTTGGGAAGTAACAGTACAAGTACAAGTACTTTGTTTCTGTACTTCAGTAGATTTTTCAGGTATCTGTACTTTATTGCGTATGTATTTAGTATACAGCTTTTGATTTTTCTCTCCACATTTGAACACAAATATCTGAACTTTCTCCTCATCACATTTTCCAAACAGGCTCGTTCCTTCAGTTTGAATGCTTTTGTCTTTTTGGAACGAGACTCAACAATCAGCTCATTTTCTGGTGCGTTCAGGAACAGCTCGGACAAATTCTACTGATTCTACCTTTAAGTTTGAAGTCTTCGCATTATATTAATATGACGTGAGCTTCAGTTAGCTTTGAACAGAAATGTCCTTCAGAGGGAAACCTTTTACTTTGATACTTTGAGTACA
>JAQLOL010000019.1:11115121-11125151 GCA_029783665.1 Naso thynnoides
ACCAAAGAATGTGTGTTCTGTCTCCACCTCTTTTTATTAAAAAAAAAAGCACTGTGGTCTTTTGCTGTAGATGTCAGAGCACGATTTGTAATTGGGGCAGAGCTGGTTACATAAAATGTTTGAGTATTCTTCACAGGTCTGACTCTATACATTGTTGTTAATGAGGCTGATCTGAGGAGGGGGCTGAGTGCTGCCATTACCGCTCTGTCTAAATCCTCTCCTTCTCTGTCCTTCGTTCGCATATATCCTCCTCATCAACACTTCAGCAGGTTCCACATGTTTTTTTTCAACATTACATCACTTTAAAAACCAGCTCTCCATCATCATGGTATTATGGGAAGACAAATACTCAATCAGCGCAGATGAGCCTTTAGCTGAAGAATGAAAGAAGGACAATGAGCACAGGACGATCTGTTCTCCGTTGCTGTCAATGTTAAATTTAATCTTTTCAAACTGTGAATGTTCAGCAGATGATTTTTCAGCCTGGCGGCGTCATTCAGCATGCACTGATATTGATGTTACATGAATAAATTCATATGTAAGTCGTTATACATCTTGGGTTCATTTATGCATTGAATCATTATGATTGCTTTACTTAAGCATTTCGCAAGTGCATGATTTTTACCCTTAATATAAGTTTGAAAGGAAATATTTTGTTCTTCTTGCTTTAGCCAGGTGAGTTGACCACTTTTCTCATTAAAGGGATAGTTCACCCAAAAATGAAAACTCAGTTATAATCTCCTCACCTTCATGCTGATGAAAGGTCAGGTGAAGTTTTTTAGTTCACAAAACACTGCTGGAGTTTCAGAGGAAAAACAATTGTAGTAAATGGTGACTAAGATTCAAAGGTAAATAATAATAATAATAATAAATCAATTTGTGGCACCAGGCTGGACAGAGTTCCCAAATTTAACATCTAATTATAGGCTAACTAAATGATTAGAGCAGAGTGAATGAGTCACTGCAGTGTGCTGATGTTCTTAAACACTGATGATAAAAAACTCAACAGACACTTTGCTTCCAGAGTAGGTCTAGACCACACTCTATAATTAAAATATCAGAACTTTTTTTAGAACCCAATAATTGGAAGCAATTTGAGAAAGCACTTGGCGACAGCGGTGATAAAAAAAAATGTTATTCTAACAAACAAAACCATGGAACAAATTTGAACTCAGAAAAAAAAATGTCCCTGCATTATTTCTATACCCTCACCGTGTTTGTATCTGAGGTTTTTTTTTTTTTTTAGTTTTCACCTACTTTATTTCCAGTGTCTGTTTTCAGCCTTTTTGACCCCTGTGGATATATTTCCAAATGACTTTAATCTGTAACATCAAGGTGCCGAGCAGTCATTTACTAACATAAAAGCCACACAAAGCATCCACAACACCAATGAGAGCTGAATATTTAGCCTGGAGGTTCACACTCTGTTTAACCTGCAGTGATTATCTTAGCTTAGCTTAGCTTAGCTTAGCTTAGCTTAGCTTAGCTTAGCTTAGCTTAGCTTAGCTTAGCTTAGCTTAGCATGAACTGGAAGCAGGGGAAACAGCTGGCCTGGCTCAGTCCAAAGATTCAAAATAGTGGAGGTAGTTACTCTGATTAACTCACATTGATCTTCTCATTATACTCTCGCCAACAAAATGAGAATATTTTAAAATGTCACTTCTTTAAAGCTGCTTTCATTAAAGCTGCATGAATCACTTTGAGCCACTGGGGGGCAGATGAGCTCCAGAACAAGGCGACACAGCTCATCATCATATTATCATCTTCAAAGCCACAATACTGCCAAATGTGGCTCCGCTCAGCTGAAATCTGTCAGACTCGACTTTATTTCTGTGTTCATCAAATTATTTCACACATTTTCTACTGAATGCTGCAAAGTGCCTTGCTAGAGGGCACTGAGGCAGCAGCTGCTGGGTTGAACTCTGACACCCATCATCACATCTACAATGACTCAGTTTCATTTTGGCTGCAGAGCCAGCACAAAGCTGTCTCAGCCCCACATACACTCAGTAATGATATGAACCTGAATGCATCACTGAACAGACTCACGTCATCTCCAGGTTTGTCGGTTTGATGGCACCACCACAGCTGGACAGACTTCAGTTACTCGACACAAATGGAAGCAATCCAAGCTGAAAAGGAGCCTCACCTTTGTTTCAAATGTATAATTTTGTTTTAATTAGAATACACTTGCATCATGTGGTTCAGCTGTTTAAACTCAATCCAATTCAACAACATCAACTCCACATGTACAGAATGTATTTTGTACAGTAGGCCTACTTCTGTTGTATTTCTCAACCTGTTCTAAACAATCAGGACTCTAAAAATTTGACATCTGCACGTTGCTTTGTGTTTGGAATATATTTTCTACTTCCTGTCCACAGTTTTTAAGCATGAGGGCAGCTTAAGACTGTTTAAATAGGACAATATTAAGCTTTTTTATTTATTTTTGTATTTATCTATTTATTGATTTATTCAAACTTGGCTGTGTGGATTCAGTCCACGCATCCATAACGATTTTCTGATATAATACTGTAATATACAGACAGTGCTTCGTAATAAATGCAAGGTGTATCAGTCCTGGATCTTATTTAATGCTACTACTTCTACTACTAGTACTACTGCTGCTAACAATAATAATAACCATTTTGACTGTGAGCATTTTAAAGGTGAGGCCTCAAAGTACTTTATGTCTAACTTTATAACAATATTTCATATTTTAGGCTGTTTGTTGATAGTATTTTGTAGCCTATTGAAAATGTAAACCTGTACAGTCTGCCTAAAATCTATCACATTAATGGAGTGAAGTAAGTGAAGTGAAGAGGAACTGAGGTTTGAAAAAAAAAAACAGTGCAGGTGAAAATACTCGAGTATTTGAGCTCACATCAGACGAGGCTGCGGTGTTTCAGAAAAGAGGTCCAAACATGTTGAACGTGAAGACAAAGCCGAAAATAGGAACTGGGAACAAAAACATGACTGTACTTTTAATTTGTGATTTGATTTTTTTTTTAATGGCTAAATCTTTTTTTGCCTAAAAGCAGAAATTATCTACGTCAGATGGTGATGTCAAACGTCCTGCGGCGTGATTTATGAAACAATCCCTCGAATCTACAAGTGGTTGAGAAATGTTACGTCACAGGATGAATGAGACCCGTACAGGTGTGTGTGTGTGTGTGTGTATGTGTGTGTGTGTGTGTGTGTGTAGGGTCGCTACGTGTCGGGAGCGCGCCTCGCGGTCTTTTGGCCATTCAGTAGAGCTGAGCGCGCGGAGAAGCATCTTCAGGTCTGTACCGCAGATTTATTTGTTTATTTATTTTTTATTTACACCTCAGTGCGTCTGTTGTTTAGCAAAATAAGCTCATTTTATTTTTGAGTTTAGCGCATTAATCCTGTTTACTATGGAGCAATATAACCAAACTGAAACCTAAACGGCGCATTTTACGTTTAACACAGTAAATGTAGATTTTATTCTTAATTCTTTGAGTTTGTTATAAATGTGATTTGTTGTCTGGTTTCCTAACGCAGCTGAGAGTTCTGTGCGTAAAATGCGCGCGTCCTGTAAAAATATTTGCTGTCATATTTGCAGTTGTAGTCAACCAGTTTTTAACTCGACATTGTGCCTCAAGTATAAGTTAAAAACACTGTTGTTTTGGATCCAGAGGTGATTGTCAAAGTGCGGTCTGAGTACCCCAATGGGTCCCCGAGTGAATTCAAGGGGTCAAAAGTGGAAATAAATTTAAAAAAAAAATCGTTCATATCCCAACACTGTTTGACTCTGAAGATGAAATAATGAAGTCAGGCTGTAGTTAGAATCAGGTCACATCGAACAGAAGCAACTGGACAAAATATTAAATGTATAAACACCATTTTTATATCTGAAAACATGACAAACTGGATTCTGGACGTTACAGTTTTGGATGATTCTGTTGACTGCACTCCATCATTACGTAAACATCAGTGGAGACAAACAAAGAATCAAACTGCTGAAGTTTGACTGACAGAATTTTTCAATTGAACTGGATTAAAGTTAATGCATGGTTAAAAAACAAACAAACATTAAATCAGTTTTGTTGGATAAGAGTGTGCAAAGAAATTTCACTTCAATTTTTTTTAATGTGCTGGAAAATAAACTGTGTAACTTATTGTGTGATAACTGATTCATCAATAAAGATTAATCCATCAATCTGTCAATAATTTTCTTGCCTAATATATTACCTGTTTAGTCTATAAATATTACATAAAGGAAGCTGGAACCATAGAATAAGACTAATACGACTGAAAATAGTTCACTGACTATATATCGATTAATTAAAGTTGTTGCTAAATTTCACTGTATGTGAAAACATTCATATAGAAAACAACATATAATATGCGGATGCATGTGGTGCTGGAATAAATATTAAGTGAGTAACGTGATACAGGTGAAACCATCATGCATACATGTACATACTGTACATTCATGCAGGTAAACAGAAAAGTTTGTATAAGCTTTACCTGTGGAAGTCCGTTCATGCCAAGAAGATAAATAAATACATGTAAAGTGAGTGAAGAAAGATTAGCTCACAAGTGACATTGTACCACAATAATCATAATTCATCTTAATTCTAAATAAGATGTAAGCAGTCAAGTTATAAAATGTATCTGCAAAATCTTGCAGCACAATCAATATTTTAATTTAAAGAGGAGTAACACTCTCTAAGTTTTTCATTTGGTTTTCTTTGGGATTGAATGTAGCAATAATTGGTTAGTTAGTGAGTTCATTTCATAGTCCAGGAGAAAAAGGGGTTACCACATTGTGTGTAACATCCATTATGTTCTACGCATTTGAGATAACACATTTCTAATACGCTGGTAAGATACCGCTACTAATTATCCTGATAAAAAGCTCGTTTTCTCCTCTCCCAGGCTCTCTCCAGGTAACTGGCTAATTTAAATGTTTCATATGTGAACAACCAGCTCAATCTATCTGCATCATCCATGCTCACAAAATTAATATTTGTTTTTATTTTACTAAACAAAGTATCACTCAGTTCCCCATAAGCAATAAGTGTGAACTGCAGGTGTGTTTAAGGACCTGTGTGATGTCACCCAGTTGTCTTTGTCTGAAGTCAACCATCTTTTCTTTGTTGGTTCGGACGAAGTATCCAAGCAGGCAGAGAGAAAAAACAATACACTGCTTCATCAACAAGTAAAGGATTTTTCATAAACCTGCAAATTAAAGGGTTTTCATTAGTGGACCAAAGGCTTTTATTTAAATAAAAATGTTTGAGAATACTATGTTAAAGATTTGAAAGTGGTTAATCGGGTTGTGTCATCAGTGAATGAATTACGGTGCCATAATTATTCATCCCAAAATCATTTTCATCGATTGATTTTTCTGGCAGTAAATAACTTCCACACGGATCAATTTCACCCTGTTTTAATTTAATATGAGGCTCAGCAGTGACAAATTGAAACTGAGGAACAACTGAATGAACATGTCCGTCAGGTGTTTGAGTGATGGCGAACTGCCCTCGCATTTAAATTCAGAGTTTCATTTTAAAGGAATAATCAGTTATGACAACAGGCTGACCCACTCTGATGCAGCTGACATGATACAGTTTGGTAAAATCTCTCGTGTCGGAGCAGTAAAAGAATTTTCCAGATGTCAGAACTGAGATGCAACATTCCCCAACCTGTGGACAAATCTAACAAGTAGACTCCATGAACACTGTAACTTAGCAACAACATCAGCAAAACTATGAAAATGGTGCTTCTGAAAACTCAGATCTGACACTTCTGAAGTGACACTGAGCAGCCAAAGAGTTTCTGTGTGTTGAACAGTAAATCTAGAGTTTGTCTGTGTGTGTGTGTGTGTGTGTGTGTGTGAAAGAGAGAGAGAGAGAGAGAGGCCCTGAGATTGACTGGAGACCAGTTCGACCAGTGCATGATGAGATATGCTTGAGTGCTCTGCAGCCTTGAACAGGATGTAAAGGCTTATTCATGTAATAATGAATGTTCCTCCTAACAAGTGCTGTGTTTGTATCACCGTCTGAAGTATCTTCTTCCTCTGTGGTGTAAACTGTCCAAAAACTCTAAAAAGCATGTCAGTGTTATTTTGTTATGTTAGTTAAATTAATTAGTTTTGTTTAAATTTCTCTCTCTGCCGCTGCAGACCTTCCTCTCTGAGCATGAGGACCTGATCAACATGGGCGACCCGACCAGCAACAACTTGACTGTATCAGATTACATCCTGACCAGTGGCGGCCTGGACTACGAAATTCCTCTGGACGAGATCCCCGACACCACGCAGGGCCGCGCCTTCTTCGTGGCCACCATCGTCATCGCCCTGGTCCTGGTGGGCATCATGTTGGTCTGCGGCGTGGGAAACTGTCTGTTCATCGCCAGCCTCGCACGCTACAAGCAGCTCCGCAACCTGACCAATCTGATGATCGCCAACCTGGCCGTGTCGGACGTGCTGGTGGCGGCCGTGTGCTGCCCCTTCCTGCTCGATTACTACGTGGTGAAGCAGCTGTCGTGGGATCACGGCCTGCTGCTCTGCGCCTCCACCAACTACCTGCGCACCGTCTCTCTCTACGTGTCCACCAACGCTCTGCTGGCCATCGCCGTGGACAGGTGAGTCCACCTGTTCCTTTATTAAATACAGTCAGTACGTTTACATGCACAGGCATTTTTGGACATAAAGGTGTATGAAATAGTGTGAAGTTGATATGAAGCTGTTGACCAGCCTGTGGAGTTCTGGTCGGTCCTGAACGTACAGTAGGTAGTTCTAGCAGGCTGCTGGGGTCATAGCATTAAAACATTTGACTCCAAAAAACAACATCAGCGTGCAGCAGCCAGTAACGCTGCCTGTCAGTTGTTTTAACGATGATAGTGCTACTGTTGAAAACAGAGTTTGGCGTCAAGGGGAAAAACTTTCAAGAATGGTGCGTACCTGTGATTTTCCCGTGGAAATAAGAACTTGACACACTCACTGCAAGTATTTTATCGTGTTCCCTTATGCAGATGAAATTTTCATTCTGATTTTCACCCTCCCTTCCTGCAGCAACGGCCTTGACCAGCCTCTCTCTCTCTGCCTGTTCTAACTCTATCCGACAAAGTTCCTCATCTGTATATTCAGGTTCAATCAGACATCTCTGTGGGTCAGGTGTGTCCGGTGTAAAGGGGATGTCATCATCACTATCATAGTCATGTTTGTTTCGATGATGCGTCTCAGTGTAAATAAGTGTGAGCAGCTGATGCACAGGTCGACTGCAGCACAGACTAATAAAAGAGGTAAAAAATAGTGCACAGTGATAGCCAGGTCGGAGATACTTGAGGACAACAAATTTATGTCTCAAACAGGTCACGTTTTTGGATGGATGATGTTTTTTGGAGTAAAATGTTTTAATTCCATGACCCCAGCAGCCTGGTGGAACCACTCACTGTATGTATGGGACCACTCTGACCGCAGGACTCTGAGGGCAGGTCAACAGCTTCACATCGACTACTGTCAACTATTTCATTTATCTTTATGTCCAAAAATGCAAACAATCCCAAGTCGAGCTACGGTTAATTGGACAACTGTCCTTGTCTCAATGTACGGGCGCTGAGGGAGAATCGATTTATGGACGGACTAACACAACTACAGTAGGCGGCGATATGCCCCGTTCATCTGGTTGCAACCGGACCTTCTTTTGGTTGACCTAACAAGCTACAAACAAGTTAGCAAGTGGTCAGTGGAATCCATGTCAAATGCTGAAAACATGGACAACTTTTTATGATATCTAAGCTTTATTTTTGGTTCAAATTAGATGCACACTGCCCCTTGTGCTCATGAGATTCTTGTTTTCTTACTGGCTTTCTTTAACAGATGTATAATGTTGACTTACAGGTCAAAGAAGCCGCGGGGACTGCTGAGGCCAGTTAAGGGCCACTTTAGACACAAACATGAAAGAGTCAGTGAATCCACATCAATAGGTGTGTTACAGTCCAGCTTTGAGAAATTCGACCGAGTCTGATTTCAGTCAGACCGACATGTTTACATGTATTTTAAAAGTCCAGTTTTAGTCGGAGTAACACAATATATCTTTTTCACATCATGTAAACATACTGAGTGAAGTCCAGGTTTAGTCTTCTGGCTTTCTAAGGCTTCAATAAAGCTGCGCCTTTTGTTACTTTACTAGATATCACTGCAAGGGGCGCAACAAAGTGTCAGTATTTGTCAGGTTGGGAAGAGTTGGGCATATTTGGGGTTATTGCTGTTGTGCTGTCTCACAATTCATGGACTGAATGATAGCTGCCAGACAGGTTTTTCGCTCTCACACTCCACAAATTTGTTGTATTGCTAAGATTATGTTGTAGTAAGCATATATGGGAAGAACTGTCACTTTTGTTATACTTGTAAACATGTAGGAGTTGTTTTTATTTTTCGAGACTTTGTGAAGCCTTGAAGGGGGGAAATGTGGTGTCTCACAATTCATGGACTGGGGTTGAAGCCTAAGGTTGTGCGAGGATGATATATGTTAAGTGCTGGGGTCTCCTCCACTTGGACAAAGGACCCCCTCTTTAAGTTAAACCAGATGTTTTAGCTTCAGATTTACAAAAACAACTCCCCTATAGCAGGAATGTCTCATCTTTAGGTTAAGACTCATAATTGGCTTGGGGTCTTCAAACACGCTCTGGAGTGTTTTTGATGCTGTACTTTTTTGTAATAAACCTTTTTATATACAATGAAGTCGGTGTCAGCGGCAGTTTCTTCATCATCTTCACATAATCACAGTTTGAGAAACGACAGTGGTCCAGGTTTCCAACCCATACAGAAGGGTGGGGAGCACCACAGCTTTATAGACCAGGATTTTGGTCTTTGGCTGAAGGTCGCGGTTCTCAAGACTCTTGTCCATAGCCTTAAGAAAGCCCCACTGGCACATCTGAGGCGATGGTGTACTTCCTCATCAATTACAGCTTTGGATGACAGGAGGCTGCCAATGTATGGGAAGTGGTCCACATTTTCCAGGCTGGTGTTGTCAATGGAGATGTTTGGGGGTAGGACTGGCGTACTACTGTTTGGTGGTGGCTGGTGGAGGATTTGGGTCTTTTTTATGTTGATGGCTAGGCCAAGCTGTTTGTATGCTTTTGCAAAGATGGAAAGAATGCACTGTATGTCCTCTTCTGAGAGGGCTACAAGGGCGTTGTTGTCCGCATACTGCAGCTCCATGATGGATATGGTGGTGGTTTTACCTTTAGCCCTGAAACAGTTGATGTTGAGGAGTTGGCCATCAGTTCTATACATGATGTTAATTCCCTGGGGCAGATGCTTGCTTGTGAGATGGAGGATAGCAGCAACAAAGATAGAGAATAGTGTTGGAGCGATGACACATCCCTATTTGACTCCTGTGTCAACCTGGAAGGGTTCAGTTTCGTCTTCACTGCTGCTGAGTAGTGTGGCTGACATATTGTCATGCAGCAGTCTCAGTATCTGGATGTATTTTTCTGGGCAGCCAATCTGTGCCAGTACCAGCCAGAGGGCCTGACAGTTCACTGAGTCAAAGGCTTTGGTGAGGTCTATGAAGGCCATGTATAAAGATAGATTTTGTTCCCGGCATTTTTCTTGCAGTTGTCGGGTAGTGAAAATCATATCCGTGGTGCCTCTGTTTGGGTGAAAACCACTCTTGGACTAAGGAAGGATGCTTTTAGACAGTAGGGTGAATCTGTTGGCCAGCACCCTAAGCAAGGGCTCTCCCTATGGTGGACAGGAGAGAAATGCCACAGTAATTTCCGCAGTCTGCCTTGTCTCCCTTCTTATAGATGGAGACAATTAAGTCATCCCTGAGCTGTGCGGGGATTTCCTCTTCTTCCCAGATTTTGAGGAACAGGGCATGGATGTGCTTAAGAAGGTCGGGTCTGCCTTTCTTCAGGACTTCTGCTGAGATACCATCGGGCCCAGCAGCCTTGTTATTTTTCATCTTCTTAAAGGCATCCTGCACCTCGTCCAGGCTGGGTGGTTCTCCCATGCTTTCCACTATAGGCTGTTGAGGGAGTTGGCCAAGAG
>JAQLOL010000019.1:11127632-11140889 GCA_029783665.1 Naso thynnoides
AAAAAAAAAAAAATTTTTCAGTCTTTGTCTACTCACACTCATACAGATGGAAGGGTGGATGAAGTTTTTTAGTTCACAAAACACTGTTGGTGTTTCAAAGGAAAAAGTTATCTCCCCAACAATTGAAGCAAACAGTGACCAGGATTTAAACATAAATAAAATGCATACACCTTATAAAACTCCTGAATCAAAAATAAACCAGTTTGGTTTATTCTGACCCAACTGTTGCATGAATTGTGCCCTGACTCAATGCCGGGTTGATGTATACCAGCAGGATACGTTATGGGTTTGATCCAACATGTTGGGCTATATTTTCTACCCAAAAATGGATAAAAATTATTACAGTGCTGGGTTAAAGCTACCAAAAAGGTGATTCAAAAATGCAATCCAAATTCTGAAATGATGAAACAATCAAATTATATCCCAGACACTTTTATTATTAAAAAAATAAATTCAACTTTCCAATCCATACCATTCTTAACTATTTCAACATAGAAAATGTATAAAATGAAATAAATTCAACACATCATGTGTCAGTTGCTGGTCTCAAGCAACTCTTTCAGGTGACGTTGAAATTTTAGCTGTGGTCTGAGGAGAGGTATCAGGGAGCTCAAGCTGTCTCCATCCAGGAGAAAAGAGCAGTCTTCATCAATCTGCTGAGCTGCAAAATATAATTAAACCTTTATTTGTTCCGTATACAGGCAGCACTTTTTTTTCTACATACTGCTCATGCAAACTAATAAAAGCATCCTGAATCTCCAACGTGCAATGTTGCTTTACAAAACATCACTGACACCATGTTTTCAGCTTTACATGTATGCCATGTTTTTGCATATGTGAATGAGGCTCCCAAATTAGAATCTACAGGCTACAGTAAACAATATGGCAAACAAAAAAACAAACAAACAAACAAAAAAACATGCAGTCTGTGACGTTCTTTAGAACAACATGGCATGTTGGGGCTTTGGGACACTTGGATTACTTTGCATGCACAGTATGGAGGCATTTTATAGTTTTATTATTCATTTTATTTACTGTATGTTTGAATCCTGGTCATCATTTGCTTCAATTGTTTTGGGAGATAACTGAAAACGTTTTTCCTCTGAAATACCAACAGTGTTTTGTAAACTGAAAAACTTCACCCACCCTTCCGTCTGTATGAGTGTGAGTAGACAATGACTGAATTTTCATTTTGGGTAAACTGTCCCTTTAAGTCTTTGAGAAATGTAAAATTTATTCTACTGTTTGGTGTTTTGGTACACTTAATGGAGCAACTTAGCGATTAGTTGCAGCCCAACAATAAAACAATAACAATAAAATGACTTTGGAATTCACAGTTGCTCTTTTATTTTGAAAGAGGTAACCGGAAGTCCCCGTACCGTTCAGCTTGCCTCTGGTCCCTCCTCAGCATCACCGCATCATCGGCTGTCCTCTCCCTCGATACGGGACGTGATACCGAGCCCATCAAACACCCAGCCGGCGTAATGGACGACGTTCCTCCGATCATCAACATCTCCATCGCCCTGCGGATCCAACCCAACGAGGGACCCGTGTTCTTTAAGGTGGACGGAACCAGGTTCGGCCAGAGCCGGACCATCAAACTGCTCACAGGCTCCAAATACAAGATCGAGGTGGTGGTGAAGCCTGGAAACGCCGAGGCCACGTAAGAAGAAATTCCATTTAAATCAATGTTCTTCTTTTTTTCTATCACTAAAAGGTCAGATATCCTGGTGAATGTGCAGCAGGAGAGCACACAGCATGCAACAGCCCTCATTCATTCATCGAAATAACAAAGCTTCCAAATGTTTCTCTGTAATAATTGCACATGAAGAAGATTTCCTGCAGGCCTGCGGCATCAGATGTCCGCCTGAATAAATCATGTGTGTGTGTGTGTGTATGTGTGGATCATGTGTGAGGGTTTTCTTTCGTCGCTGGTTGACAGGAAGCGGCGTTTGTCCGCTGATGTGCAAACAAACAGATGATGTGGTGGAAGCTCTGTTGTTGTCGGATTAGTTGAGGTGCAGTGAGTGTGGAGCAGGGCGGGTCCATATGATCACAGAGACAAGAGAGCCACAAATAAAGATTAGGCCTACATCAGATGCATAAGAAGGTCAAAGGTGAACTAAAAATGAACGTTGATAATTAGGCCTGTTAAAAGAAAATATTGTACATTGGGATTTTAAAAAATGAAATAAATATCCAAATGAAACTAAAGTAGAACAGAAAAAAATATTATTGCTCTGATAAGGCCTACATGTTTAAGTGATTTTAAAAGTTTTTTTTTTCTTGATTAGTTTGATTGTGTTAAAAATTGTTTTGGAAATTATTACCTTAAAATGTTCAATCATCATTAGTTTCATCATTAGTTGTGGTATCTGTGAGGATTGGGACAGGAAGGTCTGATGAGCAGGGCTGGATAAACCTGATTGGGGGGGGGGACCAAAACAGAGAATTGGACCTCTTAGAAATCAAAAATTATATAGCGCTTTGGTGCAGAGGCACTCAAAACAGGCATTGGGTTATTTTTTATAGGACCCATCTAATTGATGGGCTACATAAAAGTGCAAGTTGCCTAATAAGCAAAAATGAAGAGACATTGGTGGATCTGCCGCATTTGGGGCAATTGGGAGGTCTGGAAGCTGAGGTGGTACCAACTTTGCCCAGAAGTAATCCAGTCTGACTCTGTGGTTAATGCTGCCTTCAAATGGAACTTGATAAGTTGTGAAGTCACATACAGGAAAGAGTTGGTGTTGAAGTGATAACCGCATGAGAACAGCATTGTTTGGAAATGGTAATGTGGATGCAAAAGATCTTTTGCTCTCTTCCTGTCTTTCTAACAAGAGACAAGATGACAAAGGTGCCATTTATATCTAGATTAACAACTTATCTCCACCTGCCGTGGCTACTTTTGGTCCTGTATGGGCCAATACTGGGCTCCGCCATTTCCGAGAATGTCAGCAAACATGTAGCAACTCTTGAAGTCTGAGTTTTCAGATCAGTTCGACTTATGATGTCATGAATAAGACAAGAGGGGGGCATCATATGATCTTTTCTGGTAAACATGATAAACACAACCCCAGATTACTCAGATTACTTTATATGCAAGTGTACGTTTGATTTACAAATCATCTGTCTTCTGAAAGAAAAACCCACTTACCGAAATGATAATTACTTTGCTAATTATTTCTTAATTCAGTTACTGAAGAAGAAATTCTCAACGATGTTTAGAGATTTTCCAATACCTATATTTCTTTCCTGATACCATTCCAATACCCAAACTTGTGTAGCGGAAGATACTGAGTACTGATCACATACTAGCAAAAAAAAAAAAAGAAGAAGAAGTGAAAATTCCTTTAAAACACAAGGTGTATCATAATTTAGTTAAATAAAAAGATTTGAAATAGAACACTATAAATCAGCAGTGCAACAGCAACTTAAAAACTGAATCTAATTCTTGAACACATCACCTTTTTACTGGTGGGTGGACTTTCCATTGTGAACTACTGTCAGTAAGACATTTTGCTGGCTCCGTCAAATCTCTGTTCTTCTCTTTACCGCTCTTAAAAATAGTAGTTCAAAGTGGCAGTACAGTGCAACTTCCTGTGGAGTGTTTTAGAGTAGTGTAGAAGAATTGATTTTAGGTGCGTAACATCAGTCAGAGCTAACTAAGCTAACTGGGAAGTAGCTAGGTAGCGTTTAGTGGCTAATAAATCAGATGGTATTGGATGGGTGCACGGACTGGTATATTAGCTGATACCACTACCAGCAATTTGGCAGTATTGGAGACATTTTCCAATACTGGTATTGGTATTGGTATTGGAACAATTCTACTGATGTTAGCCTGTTGGAAAAGCTAACACTGATGTTAGCGTGTCAGAGAAGCTAAAACGATGTTAGGCCACTGGAGAAGCTAACACTGATGTTAGCATCTTCTCAGGTTTATTTATACATGAGGAATACAGTTTCACCTGACACAAATGCTACCACACCTGCAGGTGCATTTGGGTATCCTATCACTTGAAGCCCACAATAAAGCATCATGCTTCTTCCTCCTCTTTCTCTGCCTCACAGCAACATGAATATCGGAGGCATTGTCTTCCCTCTGGAGCAGCAGTCCAGGGACGAGGAGTCGGTGGTTTATCACGGCCAGTACGACACTGAGGGCGTCCCGCACACCAAGAGCGGAGACAGGCAACCTGTCCAAGTCAGTATGGAGGTAAGACAACAGTGTCACTGTGACCTTAGATGAGATATCAGATAGCTGTTGAAATGCAGAAATCTGACTCTGCAGGGGCGAGAGTTTGGCTTTTTTGGATTTTTGCTGCTGTGCTGGTGATAACGAGTTTCTCTCTGTCCAGTTTAATAAGGCAGGAACGTTTGAGACGGTCTGGCAGGCCAAATACTACAATTACTACAAGAGGGAGCACTGTCAGTTCGGCAACAAATTTAGCAGCATCGAGTACGAATGTAAGCCCAATGAGACGAGGACCCTCATGTGGATCAACAAGGAGGCGTTCAACTGAGTCAGCTCGTCCTCCACTAACCCCACACCAAACACCAAGCAGAGGATGTCAGTGGTACCAGGACACGTTTGAACATCAGCATCACAATTAAAGGACAGCCTTAATTTAAAGGCGGGCATCAAGTCAGTGAGGGGCTGGTTTGTGTGTTGTTTTTTAAGAAAAGGGGAGAGAGAAAGTAGCTGTTTGCTATGCTGGTCTTTTGTTATAAAGCTGCACTCGGCAATGGTACGTCTTTACAGCTTCACATGGCAGCCAAAGGGACTAGTTTGAAAAGAATTAGCTAATATGCAAAAATCCTCCACAATGATGTAAGTCAACTGCATGCAGCGTTCTCCCGTTAGCCGACTCGTTTGGTTTAAGACGTTTTTTAAAGGTACACAACAGGCAAAATGATTGAGGCTTTAAAAACGCAGTTTCCTCTAAATGGAGCGCTCGCACATCTGTGTTTATAGTTTAAATTCATCACTGACTGTTCGAGTGTTTCATGCTTCACATGAAAGGAGTTTTTTGTAAAAGATACTCATGTCCTCTTACACAAAACCAGATGAGATAAATATTTACATAAATGTCACCTCAGTGTTCAGTACAGAGACACTTAACATGTTTTCAGCGAAGCTTATCTCAAAGATGGGATGCAGGGGGAAAATTTAAGCCCATTTCTGACCTTCACACTCTGTACAGTATGTTGCTTTCAAAGCTAGAATGCTTACAATGACACTGCAATGAATAACAACATACTTGAGATGTATTACTTAAGTTCCAACAGGATCCCATGAAAAATCTTTTTAGAGAGGCACAAGACAAACTTCCGTTCTTGTCTACTGTGCCGCTGCTCCTGTTGTGACTTTTGCCTCCTGTTGTGCCAGAGTCTAACTGGGCAGTCTGTGGAGGCGTCGTGTTTAACGTCAAAATTCAGCTTGGTTAAACTTCTGGCTGCAGCAGCAGGCAGACTGAATCTTCAATGGTATATTTGTAATTATGTCGACTACAGCAGAGATACTTAGTGATATATTCATAATGTTTACCTCAAGCAACCAGTATAATCACAGACTTTAGCAGCCACTGCCGGCTTGTCAAAGTCAACGCTGTGGACTCGACATACAAGAAGAGCAAATAGATCACGTACAGAGTGTTAAGGTTATGGTTGGGTTGGGGAAACTGCTAGTTTCATCCAGAGAGGAAAAATCCAAATCATAATATCACATTTTTAAGTCTGTTCAATAAACATAATACATCATGTAAAACCTGACTTTTTTTGAAGGTGTATTTGTTCACTTTTGATGCAGCAAGGCTAACATGTTCCCCCTGTTGCCAGTCTCTGTGCTAAGCTAAGCTAAGCTAAGCTAAATATTGGACCTATATCTCTGCACCGGCTGTGAAGACGTAGAACATTGATAACAATTTTCTCATCTCACTGTGGAGAAGAAAATTAAAGTTTTACTCAGAAAATATTCAAGCTATTCCTTTAAGGTGGACTAAAGAGAAACCTTCACATTATGAGCAATATACTCCGTGATGAGATTAATCGCAGCACAAGACAGAAGCAACCGCACGCAGCAGCTAGCATGGTGTTAGCTGAAGACCAGGATGGACGACACCAGTAGATGGAAGAAGTATTTTACATTATTTATTAAATGTGTGAATGTGTCTGTGAGCGAGAAAAGACATTGTAAGAGCATGTACATCATCGTAATAATTTTTGCTTTTCTTATGTGTTAACTTATGTAGCCTATTGTGTTATTTAATGGGAAAATCTACTCTATTACACATAAACACAGTTTGAACAAACAGGTAGCAGTAAAGTTACAGTTAAATGAATTGATCTTTATCTCTTCTTCAGGTGCAGTGATATTAAATTCTTCCAACAGCGGAAAGTAAGTTTTGGTGACAGAAAATGCTGAAACTAGCTTGTAATGATCATCGAGGTAAAAATCTGACAACGAGGAAAACAGAGGCAGAAATGTAGAGGCAGGCTTTTTTTTTTTTTTTTTTTTTTTTAAGTACATTTCTGTAGGAATGAAACCAAACCTCGGACACAATATTAGATCTAACAGTTAGACTGGATAAACCTGGATTTCTATTTGAAAGGATGAGGCCAGTGTCAAATATAAATTTCAACAAATTCCACAAAAAGACCAAAACAAAATACGTCTGTCCATCTCTCAATACCGCTTGAGAGCTTGTCTGAGTCTCTCTCTTTTAAAACTTCTCAGAAAAATTTGTAGTTTCATATCAGAAAGTTTCAGTAATTTCCTCAAACAGCTGCTCACTGTAGATGTTATTAAACAAACAGGAATGGTGCATTTATTAGGGGCTATTTTCAGCATTGGATTCATCCACATTTGGAGCTCGAGTGAGTGTTTGTGGCAACAGGACGGTGTTTTTGGGACTGAGTCAAAGTAAACTACAGTGTGTGTGTTCATGGTGATAAAGGAACATGTCAGCCAGTGCAACAGTGTGACAACAACAGAGCTCTAAGGCACAGAGGAGGAAGATACATCAGACTGTGATACACACACAGTTTTGGTGGTTTTGGTCTTTTCATGAGATTTGTTGACAAGATAAAAATATAGAGTATCAGCATATTTCTCCTTTAAGGTTCAAACACTTCTGTCTTTATGCTGAGTAAAAGTTTTCTTCTGTTTTTTTTGTTATTATTTCGTTTGACAGGAAGTGCTTATCACACCTTACAAGTGCTTCACTTTGTGTTCATTTGTGCCACAACAGGATTTTTTTTGTCCTCTGTTTTGTCGTGAAGTGCATGGCTGGACTCATTTTGCCAAATATGATCTGTCAGTTTGTTTTTATGATATCTCAATGCCTAACCATGCTGTTTTGTTATGTATTGAACTGATGAGTGCAAAGTGTCTTTGTCAATAAAACAAGTATACTGACCAATATTAATGTACAGTAACAGCTGCAGTTTTTAGAAACTTAGTATAACTACTTTAACCTAGAATATTTTGCTGTAGTGGAGGAAGTACTCAGATTAAAAGAATTAATACCATGTAGTAAAAATAAATTTTTTGTAAATCTCGTGAAAATGTGATGCAATAAAAAGCAGGTAAGCAAAATGGTAATTGAGCAAAAAATTAGTAAGCAAAGCAAAGTAAGCAGAAAATTAAAGGATACGACATTTTTATTTCTTTTCGTTGTTTGCCCGAGTTCCAGACAAGTAGATACCATTCTTTCAGCTATGTGTGCAGTAAGAAGGAAGAGACTGGCAGAGCTCGCCCACCACTAATTAGCTGAAAAATAACATAACATGATAAATTGTTTAGACTTAATTGTGCCTTCTTTTTTTTTCCTACCCTCCTATCAAAGCTAGATACATTCCTCCAGTTTTTTTTTTTCAGCTGCCTGTTTTGATAACATTTTGAACAAATATGAAAAGAAAATACCGTGGAGGAACAGATCAACCACCCAAAAATAATTTTGAAGAAAGACCTCCAGGAATTAAAAGGAGGGCATGAGGGTTAAGTTTTACCGTTGTAAACAACAACAAACCACACAGAAATTGCAAGGTGTGCAGATACAAACTAAAACTAAAAGAGCAAAAGAGCTGTCTGAACATGTTTCAATATTAAGACCATTTTCTCAGTGTGCTATGCCATATAGGCCTACATTTTAATTTTTCCAGTTCTTATTGAATGCATCCTCTCTGATTCTCAGTTGATATGCCAATTTTTCTACAACAAAAAATTCTTGGACAATTTCCAGCCACTGATCCTCTTTGGGGTGTTAATGTAAAGCAAGCTCATTGCATGTTTTTTTAACATGAAAATTAATTTGTAAGAACTATAGCAGCCAAATGAAATTGATGAAGTAAAATGCGCCAGACTTCCTAGTAACTGAGTAAAAATACACTACTGCAACTGTAAAACTTTAAAACACTGTATGACAGACATGTCCCATGCAATACTCTATTCATCTGTGGCTAAAAATGACCTCTCATGTGAATATTAAGGTTTTAAATGCAAGACACTGAGGACAGAAAGTAATAAAAGTGTATTAAAAACATTGTGTTCATCAGTGCTGTGATGTACAACTGAAATGTCTGAAATAAACTTTTTAAATGAGAAAAAAAGAGGTTATTATCACATATAAACATGTTTGCTTTTACATGTAATCCATGATGTCTCCTCTCAGAATGAGCTTTAGAGAGTAACAGACTGGATGTGCTGCACAAATTTTATCCAAAGATTGTGAATTTATAAAAAGATGAATCACTCTTTACAAAAAAAAAAAGACGGTTGCAACTTGTTCATTTACCATGTTATTTTGAGACTCAGATTAGCGCTTCATGTAGTACTTTATGTATTTCTTCTTCTGCTGCCGTATACTGGCACACATGTGCCCTGCAGTTTACTTCCTGTAAGTATTTGATTCTAAAATTACATTAAGTGCTAATCTGGTGAATGAACAAGTCACAACAACCACACAGGACCTATTTAGAGTTGTTGGAAGGTTCATCTGATGACTGCAGGTAGAGGCAGGCTAGCACTTCCTATTGATTACCAGTGTTTGCGCTAAGCTAATTAGCAGGGGGTGAGCTCTGCCTGTCTCTTCCTTACTGCACGCACAGTCGGAAGAATGGAATCTATTTCTTTTTGTCTGGAATTCAGGAGGGAGGCAAATAACTTTTAAAAAAAGAGTTGGCTTATCTCTTTAAAACAACAGTTTTTTTCTCCGTGCTCACCAGACGGTGCTTAGGGACCCCTAACCCCTCAATCTTACCCTGTAGGCTACACCTGTGGCTGTGACTGATTTGAGGCCACTTGTGCTTCAGTGTTGGTGTTTATGAAACAGAGTGACTCATCATCTCAATAGATGAGCTATGCTTTGCACCTTTCACTCCTCCTCCTCCTCCTCGCTCCCTCTTTACTCTCCTCAGTAACTCAACCTCTCTCTCTCTCTCGTCACACTGTCAGTGTCAGTCTCTCTCTCTCTGCTTTCTCTCCCCCCTCTGCGGCTCTGTCTCTTGGCGCTGCAGTGAATTTCTCCCCCGCTGTCAGAAACCGTAAAGCCAGACAGCCGGTGGGGTCGGTGTCTGACCGTCAAAAGTCATAAACCTCGTATAAACATCGTCTTCATCTCGTCAAATCGATCCGTTAACGGAGTTTTGCGTCACTATCCCGGCGGCTTGAGACCCTCTGACGGCAAAATGGTGAGAAAAATCGGTTCTTAGTTTATTTTCTTGAAAAAAATATATTTGTCAAACCTAATTTGTAAGAACAGCCTCTCTCCTTCGGTTGTACTGTTAGCTATGTAGCTAGCACTACAGGTTAACCTGCTCCGTGCTGTTAGCTTCCGTTAGCATAGCACTTAAATTAAAAAGAGCGTAGCATTTGTGGCATTTAATTTTTTGATAGTATTGGTTAGCTAATAATTATGTTAATTGTGCCTCTCTCATCTGGCACACTGTCACTCATCAATATAAAACTTAGCGTGTATAGGTGGCTTCGTATAATATGATCCGAAGCTAGCTTGTGAGGAAATTAATAACGTTGGTGTTACGGTAATTGCTAGCTAAGCTAGCTAGCTGGATGTGCGTCAAGTGCGCCACAAGATGACGACGGAAATTTCGTACCATTGCTGTCAAAATAAAAGCTATTCTGAAAAAAAGTGGGTAGGAGTGAAATTAACAGTTACTTTTAATCCTTGATCATACGGCTCATTTTCAGGCTATCGCTCATCAGCAGTTATTGAATGTTCGTCAGTAAATTTAATGTTTCGATTAATCAACAGACTAAAAGTAAAAAATAAGATAGAAAAAACAGGAAAGTTGGAACCAGACGACGTGTATCACTTTTGTTTTTAAAATGTTATCGAAATACTAATCCACTATGAATTGAATACTGCATTTGTTAAAGCAATGGTTATAACCTATTATGATATTAATTACCGGTAGTGTTGTGAATATGAATTTCTTTAGAAGTGGTTGAGCAACATGTTAAGATTTCGCCTGCAATTTATTGTTTTACTTTGAAGGTGTTGACCGGAAGTGTTGTCTTGTACTACGTGAGGGATGGCAGATTCTGTCATATGTCTCTGTGGGTTTTTAAATCAAACTATCGCCTGCCATTTACTGCATTTGACAGCATTTTTCAAGGTTGTAGCTAACCAGCATTCAGACCATTCTCATCAAATGCTCTGAGGTGATGCTATCTCTGATCAAAAAGGGCAATAACAGACAAAGTAGTGCAAATACATGGGGGAAAAAAGTGTTGTACTGACCTCTAATACTGCCTAAAATGCTACTTTCCATTGATGTCCTGTACACCTCTAGCCAATATCCATAAACAGCAAGCGCATCCATAACATGACATCTATATAGTTATTAGCATACATGTTGTAAACAGTAATAACAATAATATGTTCATTTTTATATCACGCTGGTACTGGATCAATAACATACCAACTCTAAGTAACAATAATCGTGGCCTCTGCTAGTCCTTAATTAGTTAACTGTCCTCATTTTCAACGATTTATTTATCCTGTTTAATTTTATCGAACAAAATCTATAAACAGACCAAACGGTGAAAGGTTCTATTTTTTGTTAAGGCATTTCATTGATTGATGCCTTGGGCCATGTGCACTGAACAAGTCATACAGACAGACAGAGGAGTCGGGGTACGGTACAGTAGCGGGGATGTGCGAGTCCAGGCAGCAAATGTGAAATAACTTTGGAGAGTTGGCGTGTTACAATGCTGGAATAGGTTGGTGAAATGCTGATGAGTCAAGACGCTGGATGCGGGTGTTAAAACGTAGGTCATATGCTGCCGGTAACTGTTACCCTTTAGAGTTAAAAATGGATCGATGAATTTAAAATTGTGTGTGGACGGTGATTACCTTAGCACTGCAACGAGCAAGAATACGCCCACACTGAGCCAGCTGAGTGTGAAAACATCTTTTCTCTCTGTTGCTGCCCTCCATGCAGACTAAGCTGACGTTCTTATACTGAAAAACTGAGCTTTTCAAAAATTATCTCTCGAGTGAATACACTTGAAAATACTGATCTCATGTTTAAGTGTTATTTAGGAAATCTACACTTTAGGAAAACAGTGTAAACATGGATTGAAGCTTACACCAGTTCTTGTCTCCTAACTTTCTTTGTGATCTCTCTTTTTTAAATGTTAGTAGCACAGCATAGCTGTTGCCCTAAACTGGTAACAGTCAGATTTCAGTTAATTTTTAAGCAGGATAATCAAGGATTAACACTGGTTACTCGAAGTCCTGGGAATTTTATCTGATGATGTTATGGTCATAAAACATCGCTGACGCTGTTCGCCTGATCAACACCTCGTGTTTGCAACCTGCCATCGGGTCTTTACTTTGTGCTTGTTCAGTTTAGGCTTGGGTTGATTTCTGTTTTTACTGGTCTGGTCCAGTGTACGGGCTTAAACTGGTTGACCAAATGAGCTAAAGTGTCATTTGTCATTATGTGAGATTCTGGCAAATTGAAAGCATACCTCAGCAGCAACATGCACTGACACCCATCAGCCTGATGACACGCATAAATCTTAACAACAAGCAGCAAGGCGACATGAATAACATACTACGATGTTTGATTAGACTACAAACGAAAATGAATCACAACAAGAATGTGCGGGCTGTTCTGTTTAGAGTTTAGGCTGCACAGCTCTGTGTTACATTAACAAGATGCACAGCTGTTAGCATTAACTTGAGCTAGAGGTTTCAGGACAAAGGGGGATTTCGATCATTAACTGTGACCAATTTTGTCAATACGTCTGCACTGTATCAGCTGTAGAAGTTCCTGAAACGTTAGAAAAATTAACAGAGTTGTGACTGTGTTCATAAGATAATCCTGTAGTTTATTAAGTCATGTTGTACAGTAGGGCTGGACGATTATGGCAAAATAATAATCTTGATTATTTTGAGTCATATAGTAATCCAGATTTTTCAACACAGTTATTTATTGGCTTTAAAAACGTCATGCATTTTTGAGCATTGACTCTGGTGTTTCTTTTTAAAAGCTGCTGTCTTTACTGTCAGGCCTAAATACAGTTGAACTGAAAGACAAAGAAATAAATCATACATTTATTAAAACAAAAATAAACAGCCTAAAAAATGTAAATGATATCACTGACTATGTTGCAGTACACTGCCACAACCTACTGCAGACTAGAAACATCCAGTTTATTCAGTATATCTGTGACCTATATTCAACATTTGGGGCAGTTGGGGACACATGTCCTTAGTGAGACAAAAAAAATGACACTGGTAATTCTGCCTTTAGGAGCCAGACTGATAATTAATATGTTGTAAAGCGTGTCCTTGCTTAAAGTTAAAGGAGAAAAAAAACAAAGTGCTTCCACCACAGCCAATGTTTTGTCTTTCTTCCTAACCCAACAGCTCGTTTTTTACATTCTTACAAGCACTATACTAATGAAGTCTCAGAGTGACCAAAGAGGCAATGTGTTGTGACTTGCTTCTCTTCACTCACGCTCAAACTTCTGTTTAGTATCTGGGAGCGGGGCAGAGCGCATCGCAGGGGAGAGGTAGGGTTGGGCATCGTTTGAATTTGAACGATTCCGATTCCGATTTCGATTCCTTGTTTCGATTTCCATTCCTAGCGATTCTCGATTCCGATTCTTTTTAAAATATGACGCGCGCGTTCCATTTTTGGATTTGCAGCGGCTTCTTCTTCGTTGGTGTTCAGCGGTTTGTTTTTACGGTCGGCGGACTTATTCCGGTCGGCGGAATCGAAACT
>JAQLOL010000019.1:11143724-11181312 GCA_029783665.1 Naso thynnoides
TCAGTGAACACATCCAGACAGATGGAGAACAGAAACTGATCTTCAGATTGCAGATACTTTGCAGCAGCCATATCTGTGTGCAAAGTGTGGAGGAGAGAAAAAAGACATTTCATTCCAAATGCAACGCTTTGGTGTAACTACTTTTGCTTTGATTATAAGATATCAGATTAAGTCATTTTGAATTACATACACATTATTCTGACTTGCACCCAGCAGAACTTTCAACTACCACGATATGAACCATGCTAGCCGGGGCTCCAGACTAACTTTTTACATTGGTTGCACCAGCGCATCATTTGGTGCAACCAAACTTTTTCACTGCACCTTTTGGCGCCACAATAATACACCTGTTATACCTTTTCTTGACAGTAGGGTTGGGCAACATACCAAATATACTTGACATATCACGGCTTGTTCCATATGAGATGTAGTGGACGACTAAACGATGAATATGGAATACAAAGTGTCACGTAAATGTTTTAAGCTGTCATTATGTAATTTTCTCTGGAGTTTCGCTTCACTCGCTCTCCCCCAGTGCCCTGTCACAGCATACAGCTCACTCCCCCACCCATCCAGAAAACTCTCCTGGCGCATTGGGTCATAGTGAAGAGACACCAGACAGAGCGACAAAAAGTGAAGAGACCAAGCGAGTCAGTCAGCAAATTTTGCTGCCGTTCATCCTGCGTTTTCTGGCATTAATCATTCCTCACTACTGCACTGCTTCTTTTCTGCCATCCACTTTGCTGCTGCTGTTACATTGTAAAATCTATGTTGTGTGACTAGTAAATGATTTCCTTATTTTATCCTGTCAGGGGAGGGAACTAACTTTTATTTACTCTTAACGTAAACACCTGAAGTGGAATCAAATACATTAGCAGACTAGTAACTTTGAACATCACCACACGGTTAATTGTGTCAGCACATTTTGAAAGAAATGCGCAGGAGGATAAGGATACTGTCTTGTGACGTTTTCTAGAATATTTTTGGCTATTACCTCAGTGTGTGTCACGTGTGTATGAGAGGAGGGTGGAGAAACAGGAAGTAAACTTCTGTGACAGCACTGAGCTTTGTATAGGCTCATCTTATCACTAATGTTACAGAGTGAGTTTTATACTTAATAAACGCTTCTCTAACCACTATAACAGACCAGCTTTATGTTAGGCGCACCAGTGTGAGCGAGGAAAATCTTTACTAGCACTTGGCAGATTCTTGATCGCACTCCGGAGCCCCACTGGCACGCTTAAGGTCTTTATTCTGCCAAAACAGCACTGAAGACGTCATATTCTGACTTGAAGACACACATTGCACCTCCTCACGGTGCTTCACATTAAAAGCCACTCTCTGGTTTGCTGTTGGAAAACTTTTAATTTGAAACAGTCACAGGAAATGGAATACAAATAATTCCTGGAAAGGATGAGAAATTTTGTTAAAACTCTGAAGATTAAGTTAAGAGTTATTCAAGTCCTGAGAACTGACACAGAGTGATTAAAGCAGTGTAAGTGGGTTAATGAACCATCTGTCTGTGGATAAACAGCCGTAGTTAAAAATATAAATGTCAGTATGAAATGAAAATCATGAATCTTCCTGCCTGAGTAGAGCTGAAGTTTTATGTTAATCCTGATTTTTGAGTCTGTTCATATGAACAGTTGTACTTACCCATGTTTGGCAGAGACTCTGTTGTTGTAGAGAAAACCTGACGAGCTCTGTCTGAATTTTCTTTTAGAAAACAAACAGGGATTTGTCTGCTGCGTGACAGCTACAAACTTTTAGTTTCATTTCTGGAGATTGATGTTGAAGCTCTGTTTTTTCCGGTTTGCTCCCCCTCCCACTGCAGCTCTGCTGGTTTGTTTGTTTCCTCCCACCAGTGAAGTGTTGTGTATCTTAATGACATGAGTTAAAGTTTTCCTAGCTTTGTAGTTTATTGAACAGAATGTAAGGGACATCACACGTATCTCCAAAAAGTCAATAATAAAACACCAAAGTCCAAGATTTAGTAACGTTTTGGTTCTTGGTGTAAACAAAAAGATAATGGACCTCGTTCACTAACAGTGTGTACGCACAAGTCTGTGCTTTAACTGTGTATGAACGTTTGATGCAAATCTGTGATTCATCAAATTGCTCTTACATAAATTTGTTTATACTGTGTGACCATGCGTACGAAAAAATGCGAGGGCCTGGCTGTCTTAGAAAATGTAAGTAAAATGCTCTAATCATGCGTGCTGTCAGAACGCAACCAAACGGAGCTCTGACACTTTTTTCTCCAGGTGAAAAAAAATTTCACCTGCATAAACCAATAGACATTCATGCACATTTTGTAAAGTGTTTAAAGATCCAATCATTCCTAAAGCGTCAGCATGCAGGAGAGACAGAAGCAAATGAATCGCGGTTGATGTTCAGACATTTCACCACCGTACGTGCACGATACGTATGGCACAAACAAATCACCTTAAAGTTGTTATGTTGATTTTCAAGGATTAATTATTTCATGAGCATGTTAACTCATGCATTGAACAGCATGCAAGAAAACATTCCACCTTAAAAGATGCACTTGAGCGCCAGGGTGCATGAAATTATTTATTTTTTTCACCAGTAACGTTACTGAACATGTGACAAAATGTCAACATGAAACAGCTGCAGAATGTCCTCTGTTTTTTGTAACAGCCAAAAAGGTAAAAGATTGTATGATTTTGGAGTAAATGTTTACTTAATGACTAATGTAATGATGTCGCCATGCATGCGTCGTGGGTGCGCTCCAACACCTTTGTAATTAACCTGTACCTTTGACTTTAATAGACAACATTCAAAACTGTTTGTTGCATTAACCAAAACAACCTTACCTTTCATCCTTATCAATAATTTTTATAAATAAAATCTTTACCTGCAGACTAGGCTACAGCATCACCTTCTCCAACAGTTTTAATTGTTTAATTGATTTTATTGTTGTAGGCCTATTTATAAATAAAAGGTTTTGTTTAAATTGCAGTTTTCATTTGCATATACTGTTGCTCCTATGAAAAAGGCAATAAGGCATCTCAACAATTCTAAAAATAAGTTACCTGTTCTTGTTAAATATCAACACTTTCCCCTTCATTGCTTCAACAAATTCCACCGGTGGATGACTGCCCAAATGCCCGTCTGGCTGTCACATTCTGGTCCTCCACCTGTGTCCTCTTTTTCTTGTCTGAGATTTGTTTTCTGTTTTTGCATCAACTTTATAATCGAACCATGCAGTTTATGCAGGGTAAGCTCCTTTTTCTTTCTCTTCGTTTCCCCTTTTAATGTAGTCGCTCTTGAGGAAAAATGTGCCTTTCTGGCTTTCACCTCAGACAGGTTTCATTTCTCTTCAGACAGGTATTGAGAAATCCTTTTGGGGGTTTTTCTACCTTTTGGGCTATCTTTTACAATTTCTCTTTGCAGCTCTCTTCATTTCACCGTTGTCTTCATGGTACACCAAACAGATGTTCTTAAATAGAGAAAAAGAAGTATGTCAGTATGCTGATTGCAGATACTGAGCACGAGCCTGTCAATTTAAAATGATTCTGATTCCCTAACATACGCACGGTGGTAAGAACAAAGTAAGCTGGAACGCACGTGTCATGAATCCGACGGTGATTTTGCACAGGCACTTATTTTGTGTGCAGAGTAAGAACATTTCTACACATATATTAGTGAATGGGGCCCAATATGACTTCCAGAAAATTAATGAAAAGAAGTTGGCTGAAAACTAGAGATGGCAGAGGGATGGGTGATGTTGGTGGATGGATGGGTGTTGTGTTATTGGCCGCCACGAGTGATTATCCTGTACATGACACGCAGTGTGTTGCTCGGTGTGGCAGCAGAAGGGTAACAAGGCTCATCATTTCTCTGTGTTGGGATCCATCTAGTGGTCATTCTGTGTCATAACATCAGGAAGTTTTCTACAGTGAGGTCAGATGTTACTGCAGCGTAGCAGTGAGTCAGAAGGCCTGTCTGAAGAAAACAGGAAGAATGAGGCAAGATTTTTTATCACTAAAAGAAATGTCTTTTTTGTGAGGACCACATGAAAGAATTAACCTTTCGCTAAGCCATGTCGCCCTTAGTTACTGTTGCTACAAGCTTTTGGAGCTTGCGTGGAGCTCACAGTCCCAAACTGCACTCCCTGGAGAAATACTGACTCATTTTTTGGAAAAATGAAAAGGCGACTTTAGACAGATGCACACAGAAGTTTTGCAATATGCCTTTGAATGATATATACAGGATGTCAAACCCACTTAGCAGTGAAAACCAGTTAGCTAGAGTTATCAATATAAAGAGGCTATACATGCCAAAGCCCACAGATCACAGTGCCTCAGCTTCACCTTGTGTTTCACTTTGTTCATGAAACAAGCCAGGACTCTCGTAACGATTTAGGACCCATGTAGGTCGAGGGGAGGACGCGTGTCTGCCCACCTGTTGGGCTTTTTGGTCTGGTTTGAGTTTGGGTGTTGAGAGCTGCTATTTCCAGACTCTAGCCATAGACTTAAGCTTAGCTGGCAAGCGCTCTAAATAGCTGTAGCCTAAGTAACTCAAATTTACCGGCTAATATCTTCTAATAACAACGTAACATGGCCTCGATGTTTATTGAAGGGTTACCAAAGGCGAATCGTTAGCTGTGCTTGTTAAATTGTGAGGGATTCATCTTGAAATGAAGACGGGTAAACAGTTTTGCCCCGTGTAAACACTTTTCAGTGTTTATTTTAGAAAGGCAAAGAACGTATATCTCCTTTGAATCTCGCCGAATGACGAGCATCATCGTAAAAGTGCCCCAGACACAACATTTAACCACGATCAGCTCAAAATCCACAGATCCAGCCCGAAAATGATGAAAATCTGAAAAGGTTACATGAGTTTTAATGGAGCCGTATAGTTTTCACACACTGGTCAGAGTTGGCAGATGCTATGCTCTGATTGGCCCATTTGCATTAGAGGGCGGAGCTTAGCAAGGGGTAAGTTGTGATGAACATTTTTCACAATTTTACAACACTTTTTCTGCTAACTGTTGATGAAAATATGTATCAGCAGAGTAATTGTCATCCCTACATGAGCTGACATAGGTGGCGTTAATCGATTTGAGCCGGTCATGTTAGCAAACCAGCTCGCTAACATCATAATGTGTTTTTGTGATGCTCTCTTATCAGACATTTTAAGGGCTCTTGGGGGCTGTCTGGTCGTCAAGGAGACCCTAAGTAGGCATTTAATGTGCTTATATATTGTGTCGGCACTGACAGTCACACATGAGGTAGTTATATAAAATTAAGGTTTTTTCTGTATTTACAAACCAACTGTTGCTGGACGATTCTTTTGGAGAGAATACACAACAGTATTGATGTCAGTATTGAAATCTGACTTAATACATTAAGGTCCTCTTACAATACTCAAAACAAGTTCTTGTTATTGTCAGTAGGTTTTGGCGTTTGGATGAATATATTGACTATCGGGGATGGGCTGGTTAGTTTGAGCCAATATTTTGCTTTTTTTTTTGCTTTTTGCCAAATAAATGGTCCACCTCCTTGAAAATTTCAGTCAGTAAAAAACTAACCAGTGAGCGCCAAAAACAGGAATGAGCAGAGTCTGTTTTTCTAACTGTGATCAGAAAAGAGTCGCGGAGGAGCCACGCTGATCTGCGCAAGGAAATGCTGACAGACCGCCTGTGGAGCACGGCTCTGTGTGCAAGTTGACAGCAGTGCAGCTCTGCCACCCCCGCTAAAGAGCTGAGAATAATGATAACTTTAGGCAAATAATTACACGCATGTCCAAAAACTGTCAGAAAAATGCGACACGCAGCATTATCTATCCATTTTTTCAAGAACAAATCTACTGCGTGCCTGCAATAGAGACATGAAGCGCTTGTCTGGTGAGAGAAAAAGCACTGTATTTGATTAAACTCGCTGAATCTCTCAGTGTAGAAACAGCAGTGATTACACACTGCATGTGCTGGAGCACACCTGCACGAATATGTCGACAATGGCAGGTTGATGGGCTGACGATGGCCGGTTAGAAAATTTTAACATATCGCCAAAACCCTAATTGTCAGTCTAAGTTAATTTTCAGGAATAGTCTTAGTTAGTTGAAAGAAGCAGCACTGCACAAAAGTATAGTCAAAAACCGGGGTAAAAATTCTGTTATTTATAGTTTTAACTGCGACCAGCAACTTCTTAAACTCCGCATGTTGGCAGCCTGTAGCTGAGCTTTGTGATATTTTTCTTCTTCACATTTTTTTATTATTTAAAAGAGGAGGGTAAAGTATCTCCACCAGGCCACCAGCTCAATACACCTCCACTGTGTCACACTGCTTCATGGTTATCAGCAGAGTGATTAGTGTTGAAAGAGGTGTCACATGACCCGGTGTTAGGGCTTAGAGCATTGCACCAGGAGGTCCCGTAGCACAAGGTTCAGCCGAACTGGCGCAGTGAGAGGCCAGTAACCCTGACCGACCATGGCCAGCAGGAACAAGAAACCAGGTAAGTCTGTTGGTGTTGTTTCGGTCGTGTTTCGGGGGGGAGAAACGGTCTCTGCAGGCAGCACACGCAACAAGTACGATACAGCGTCCACACCGTGTTTTAATTGCAGTTTGTCCTGAACTTCAAAGATAGAAGTGTCACCCACACTCACAGTTCAGAGCACATTTGTCCAATAATCTCCTCCTGTTGCGCAGAAGCTTTGTGTGTCTGCCTGTAAATAACTCTCTCTCTCTCTCTCTCTCTCTCTCTCTCTCTCTCTCTCCCTCTCTCTGTGTGTGTGTGTTTCAGTTGATGCTGATGAGATTAAGAGGCTAGGCAAGAGATTTAAGAAACTCGACCTAGATAATTCCGGGTCTCTGAGTGTGGAGGAGTTTATGTCCTTACCAGAGCTCCAACAGAATCCCCTCGTGCAGCGAGTTATCGACATATTCGACACAGATGGAAACGGGGAAGTCGACTTTAAAGGTAAATAAATTATGAATGGGCAGTTTCCCTCCTCTGATACGTCCTCCGTTCTCGCTAACATTCTCTATTTGTCCCTCTGTGAGTTTTAATCATTGATATCAGGCCCATCAGTGTGTCACCTGTTGATGCTCAGATTGCACCAGTTTTTTTTTTATGATAGTGTGACGATGTTCAGTTATTCTCTGTAAAAAAAAAAACAAGTTTATTGCTTTAATTGCAGCTTTGAACCGTTGATATTTTCTGTCCTTGAACAGAATTCATTGAAGGAGTCTCCCAGTTCAGCGTCAAAGGTGACAAGGAGCAGAAGTTGCGCTGTAAGTGTTTCCCTCACATTTCTGGAGCCTTTTTTATGATTATGAACTCAGAGTTACGTGTGTTGAAATTAAATTTCATGTAAACTTCTGCAAATTTAACAGATTTTCTTAACCTAAAATTTATTCAAAATTAAGAAAAAAATGTCACCAAGGCATTTTCATGCTTCTGTAATAGCGAGGAATCTCTGCATGTCTGTCTGTCCCTCACATAACACGAAAATTGTTCATCAGATTGATTTCAAACTTTGCAGGTGTGTTGCTGACGACTCGAGGATGTGCACGTGTGCTTAGGGTGCAGTTTGGACGCACGAGTCGTTTATTATTAACAAAATATCTTGCAATATAATGTTGACATGCTGCGTCCTCTGCATGGAGTCAGTAAGTGAAACAAACGGACGGTGCCACTCTGCCACTGGAACCCACACTGTGGGCGAAGTTAGAGTTGCATCTGTACTGCTCACTGTTACAGAGGCCACTCTGCTCTGCAGGGCTGTACAACCCCGCCATGACAGAGAGGAGAGAGGACACCTCTCCTTGCCTCTTCACAACGTTCACAGCTTTGCTTTATTTAAATACAAGAGAGAGAACGAGCAGGCGAGCTGAGAGCACGAGACAGTGCTGGAAAACTTTACTCATCGAAATACAGGGCTTTTTTAAAATTCCTATTTATTTTTTTAAATCTTTCACAGCTGTTAAAAACCTATGATTCAATACTGCCACTGGAGACCTTGGCAAGTGACTTTTTTACAACAAAATATTAAAATAGTTAATACAGCAAATGACGGGGTTTCCATCGGCGTCATCTGTCACTGTCGCTGCTGCACTGCACAGCTGATATCAAGAGCGAGCGATACAGTGAACAAGTATGTTATTATTTGATTGTTTCATAGCAGATAAAATGCCCGTGCTTCAATCCTGTGAAGACAGACACTCTTAATTTCAGTTAAATTTTTCTCCTCTGCATTTGACCTTCTCGTTTAACTTTATGTTGGCCTAACTGTCTAATCTATCTGGTGGACGGATTGCTGAAGAGCTGGTGGTCGAGGCTTCAGGGCTCTTTCGCCCAAGTTGAGCGATCTTTATATTTGTGGACTTCTTCAATCAATCTTAACCTGGTTCATGTTCGCAGCACGGGCAGGAAATATGTAGAGTAGAACAAGAAGCTGGAAATGCAGTTAGGGTTAGGGATTTATGAGAATGTTCACATCTCTGCTGACGGACACCAGCAGCTTTGACCCAAACAAACCTCATAAACAGACGCTGACATCATTCCTCCATGTCACCCCTTTGACCCCAGTTGCCTTCAGGATCTACGACATGGACAAAGACGGCTACATATCCAACGGCGAGCTCTTCCAGGTCCTCAAAATGATGGTGGGCAACAACCTGAAGGACACCCAGCTTCAGCAGATCGTCGACAAAACCATCATCAACGCAGACAAAGACGGGGATGGCAGGATATCCTTCGAAGAGTTCTGTGCCGTAAGTACGGATGAATGAGCTTCATCACCTCCTCCTCGCAGTCTTCATCAGCAGTGTGCTAACCAGAGAGTTTCAGATTGAAACAGAAAAAGCTAAAAACCAGAGCTGAGATTCAACTTCTTCCAAAGTGCATCATGTAGAAAAATAGTCTGAAAAGGTCTAAACAAACATTGAAAATATTAAATAAAAACTTAAATCAGATAATAAACAACGTGTGACCTCACCTCCTCTCTTCTTCTCCAGGTCGTTGGTGGATTAGACATTCACAAAAAGATGGTGGTGGACGTGTGACAACTTTGCTTTTCGTTTACTGAAGATCTGCTTGAAGACGTCATCCAGCTCTGTGACACCCTACCGCCACCCCACCCCTCACCCATCGTCCCCCCACCTCCCCCCTGAGCCTTCTGAAGCCAAACTTTAACCAAGTGTTATTGAACAGGAACTCTCAGTGACTCGCCGCCGCCTTTTAAAAGCTGACAGACGGCTTTTTAACGCAGAGTGACACTTTCAGTTTGGTGGACAGAGGCTGGTCTCTGTGTGTGTGCGTGTGTGTGTGTACTGTATGTTTTACTGGGTTTTCAAGGTATATGGGTTTTTTATATTTATTTTGGTGTCGTATTTTCTCAAGAGAATCAAAGAAAGTCGATGTTAGGAAAGTAAACTTACGTGGCAATGTTGATTTCAGAACAATACAAACAGCATGAAGTGCCAACAAAAATTTTTGACATGCAGATGTAACTGTAATATTGAATGCATTTATCTTACTGAAGTCTTGCATTACTCACACTTAAGAGCATCTTCATTGTTAGGCTTAACTTTATTAGAAATAATGACGCAGACTGGGCACTGCATGTTTTTAAAGTTCTTTGGCTCACTTGAGCATCTGTATTTTTTGTTTTTTAAGGCACTTTTGTGTAATTAAGCACCAAGTCAGACAGTCGACGCTGTCTGTAAATGCTGATATAAACAATATTTACAAGTTGGAACCTCGTAATTGATTATGTAACTCGGCCATGACATGAAATCGGCATGCTGGTGATGTTGGAGAGTTATCTATGAAAACTGTTTCACGTACACACACTCAAAGACTCATACGTCCAAACAAACACACATAAAACTTAGTTTTGTGGAATAAGATCAGAGTTTTTGGCATCTGAAACAAATATAACCTACATGGCGGCAAACTAAAGCTAACATTGAAGTGCCAAAAGACTGCAGTTCTTCAAATGGCCACTTGAGGCCGACTTCATGGAGCCTCGTATTAAAATGTCCAACTTTACAGCAGAAGTAAATGTGTTTACAGCCTCAACACAATCGGTTTTGGTCTCTGGAACTACTTTACCTCTTTATTACAACTTCATAGGATAATTTTTATACAAGTCATTTGTTTAAAGGGCACTTTTCAAAGATACCTGAACTTAGCTGACCTTTGGCCTAGGGGCTAAGCCAGCTAATAGGACTGCTAATGTTAGTCACACAGCTAACTGAACTGGCTAGCTCATGGCTGCTACGATAAGTAAAGCGATTCAGATTACCTCGGTACAATATTTTTACTGGTGTCCAACAGGCCTCCGTTGGTGTTGGGTCCTCGTCCAACACTGCAAAGCCTGGCACAGTAACTGTCTGATGAGGACTAAAGCTGAGCTGCTTGAGAACTTCAGTGGGAAAACTAGAAAATATTTTCTCCGTAAAATATCCAATTTCAACCAAATCGCCAAAGTTTAAAAAAAAAAAAAGTTGTGTTTTTGTTCAGTGATCTGCGAATGATCTGCTGATAAGGCAGTGCAAATCCTGCCCTTTCTCCCCTGCACTGCGTCAGTCTGGAGAAAGGGCTGGCTGCACCCATTATCAGTCTGCTTAAGGTGGAAAAGGGCTCTGGCTAGTTTGTATTTCTTTAAACCAATCACAATTGTCTGGGCGGAGCTAAAGCCAGAATGCATCGATGGGAATTCTGAAATGGCATCAGGCACATAGTGGATACAGAGGAGAACGCCACGGGTTTAAACCCACAGTCTTCATCCAGTGAGTGTGACTCATGCAGCGGCGGCGCTCTCCTTATGAATACATGGTGCTGTCATAACAATTTGTGAAAGCTTTTGATAAGGTGCAGAACTAGCGTACGTCTACGAGTGCAGGATGTCATCTACATTTTTCAGTTTTCCAAAAATAATGATTAACTCTACATACCATTAAGATGACCTCCTCTGGATGGCCATAATGCCAAATTTGAGGCTTCAAAATTTGTACTTAAACAAACCATTATGTGACGTCACGGTGGCTCTGTCCACTTTTAGTTTAAACAGTCTTCAGTCAATAAAAACTGGTCGTTGGTTTCATTTTTTTCTTTCATTTGAAGAAAATGAATTTAGGAAACATAAGTATAATTTTTTGCTTGATGCGTAGAAACTGTAAGGTGATTGTTGAACAGCATGCTGGTCGGTGACAGGCTGTTAAGACACATTGACATTTTTATTTCTTACTAGTTCTGTATGTGTTTTTACATACATAAGATTTAGTAAAACAGCTCGGAAAAGACAAAATAAGCTTCCTTTGTAGAGGTTTGGCAGAATATTCTGAGACAAGACTGTAAATGACTTCATGAGCCAAGACATGATGTTCTGCAGTAAACTGAATCTGTGTTTGCAGCTCCTCTGCTTTGACAGTCACATCTTTACAACCCAACGCCGTTTGGGAGCAAGCGAAGCTGCTGCACTCGGTTCATGCTGCAAGAAATCTACCGGACTGAATGCGCTGCAAAAGACTTATACCTGAAACGGACAACTTGTGATGTATTTGCATGACGTGTGAACTGATTTCTTCTTCTGCCTGTTGCTGTTTGCATGTAGATCGGTTCTTGTTAAAGCTCTTTAAAGCTTTATGGAAGGATCTTTTTAAAGCTCAAGTTTACCAGGCAGGTCTCAAAATTTAATGAAATGAGTGAAAAGTCTTGCAAATGCAAAAACTGTTCCGTGCATGTGTTGGTATGTAATCATATTACTGGTTAAGTTTGACCACTTAGACTTAAAAAAACATAATCTTCTGTGAGGTTGGATTTTTTTAATATATAAAGTTAAAATGCAAAATGTCTGTTTTTGGTGCATGTTCAATAGTTGAATATAACTATTTTCAATAGAACTTCAATCCTTAAACAAGATTGTTTATCTCTAATACTTTCATATTTTAAACATATAATAATAGTGTCAGAGTTGTGTTATTATCAGATCGTGTATTTCATGGTGTGGATAAATAATCTTTACACAATTTCTCTGGTATTTCATTTATTTTGCATTTACGAGTTTTGGCTCATTTCATAAAAATCAGTGAGACCGTGTTGTTTACATGTTAATAATGGTGATAAATAAAACCTGGACATTTCAAGCACGTAGATGTTTTCAATAAAAGGTTTAAACGTGAAAACGACTGAAAAAAAGAATAATTGTAATCATCAAGAGTTTTTAAGTCAACCTGCCGCTCTGTGTTGCTCTGTATTTGTTTTTTCCTCCTCTTTGGGTTGATGATGTCTTGTTCTGAACAGTCGGTGTCAAAACTTCCTGCTTGTTTAGTTTCAGGTTGGTGCTGAAATGTCGTCTTTAGGTTTGTTTGTGTCAGATTCAGTCTCAGATTTTTACTCCTGTTTTCATCTCTGCTGCATCACTGAATCTTCACACATGGAAAAATGAGAAATAAACTTAAAGTTGTTACAGATGTTGTGACCTTGAAGACTTTTTTTTAAAAGATTTTCCACCATCAACAGAATACTTCTATATTTATTATCCACAGTTTTACTAAAAATGAATGACATAATAATGATCTTGAAAAAACACTCAGGGTCAACGCGATTCTTCTCTGTTTGCAGTGAATATTAGAGAGGAATACGAAATTAAGTAATGAAAGAATCTTACTGGGGAATCTGACTAAATGACTCAAAACATTTTTATTTATTTATTTGCAGAGGTGAAATACAAAATGTGACACGATTAAATACTTAAGAACTTCCTGCGATCTCAAAGTAAAGCTGCACAACTCATGGAAATTCAGTCGAAATCTCAATATGTCCTACTGCAGTTCTGAAATTTCACATACATTTTACATCATATTCTTCAGACTTAGGAAAACATTTTTGTTTTCCCTTCAATCCCTTCAGAAATCACACCATAATCTTTTAAATATATTTTAGAGTGAAAATGAGAAAAATGGTGTAAAAATTATCATTCCCTCTAATATCACAAATCATATCGCAAGGTCAATCCAAATAATCTCAGATTTTCTTTTTTTTTTAATCGTGCAAAGCATCAAACTGTTTCAATCCTCAGGCTCAAACTGCTGAAGATGCACTATTCCAGTTCTACCAGTAGGTGTCAGTGTGAGACAACATGTTAAATTACATCTAGAGAAAGCCACAAGTAGACAGTCAGAAGCTTTATGTGGAGAGTTTTTGGAGAAGTTACATCTACATCCACTTGAAACTGTTGAAACTTGAACCTGAAACCAAAACTAGAAAGGAAATATGGAAGCCTATTGCTGCCACTTTTGTTTTGTTCTCATAATAATCTATATAACTGATGTTAAATGATGATTAAGTTAGAATTTTGAGTTTCAAAATTATTAGTAACAGTGTTGCAGGATGAGATTTAGTCAAATCTGCTCACTGATCAAATGCATCTTTTTTTTTTGAGCTTTAGAAATCTTTCCATTAAAAATATCTTTAAGCTTTAATCAAATTTGTAAATATGCGCTTATAGTTAGACTTAATGATATTCACTCTGTCACTTCTGGATATGATACTATCTAGATGTGTTGCCCACAGTGACGGTACTGTCACAATGCAGTGACACATTGCATGAAAACCAATCAGTCATACCTCACAATGTGTAACTGAAGAAGAAAATTCTCCTATAAAGGGATACAACAGAAATGATGTACTTTGCTACATTGTGGTGTCAGCTTTAAAAATTTGACAGCTGAGTTGAAACTATGTACAAAAAAGTGCAAAGTCTGCTGAGTGCTGAGTTCAGTCGGAGGCTGAACTGAAAACAAACAAGCCCACTTGATGCCTGCTGTAGCTTGCTTGTTTAAACTGATGTGTCTGTTTTTTAGCACAAACACATCATTTCTTGGTTTTATAAACAACAGACATCGAAAGCTTCAGTTAAAAACCTCAATAAATGTTTTGAATGTTGAAAAAAAAGAAGTGTTACAAACATTATGATGGTATACTTCTGTATCAATATTTTGCCCTGCCTCTCTGTCTGAATGGGCTAATGGAGCTGCAGGAGGAGGCAGCCAGTTGTTGCCGTCGCTGCCAATTAAAAGTCTCATTCATATTCCCTTAGCTGCAATGTCAGACCCTCGAACCCGCCGCCCCTTGTGGAATCTGCTCATCTGTTTGTGATTTGAACTCCAGATTTATTTTCACACAGGCCAACATAAAAGCCTGCGAAGCTGCTTCCAAAATGTCTCCCTGGCTCTCTAAATAATCTGTGCCGTAATGGCTAAAACGACACAAACACGATTTGTAAAAAAAACAAAAACAAACAAACAAACCAAAAAAAAGGACTTTCACACAGAATCCTAACAGCAAACAGAGAAATGTCAGCTTCACTCTCTTGAGATATGAAGTAACAAAGAAAAGTTTGTGTATCTGGTTCGGAGAAGACACAGTAGGTAAAACTTAAAAAACTTTTGAATGCTCTTTGTGTCAGTTCTACTTTCAAAGTTGCTCTTATTTTGCCATTTTACTGATACCAACAGGGTTTTGCAGAGACTTGAATGACCCTGCACTAGTTAGAGTAGTTGTTGTTTGTTTGCAAAGTGGCGTAAACAATTCGAGGACGTCAGAAAACAGCTTTAAAGTGAAACCTGTCTGTCCTCTTTACCGCTGATGTCGTCTGTAAAAGCTGGAAGGGCACCAAGCTGTCACTGTCTACAGTGATTGGCCGGGAATAATTCATGGAGCAGAGTGAGGGAGGAGGCGGAGGGGGGCGGGGTCACTCAGAGTTCAGTGTAACTCTCAGGTAACTTCATTTCACCTGCAGGTAAGTGTCGCTGCAGCGGGTAAGAAGATCTGCCGTAAACACTTTCAGCCATGTTGTTGTAGGCGTCAGGTGGGGCCATGAAACCGCTGAGCTGCCCGGCAGGTCACCATCTGACACACACATGCCACACACACACACATACACATATAGACCACAGACTGTGTGTTTGTGTGTGTGTGCATGTGCGCTTTAAACTTTTAATGTAAAACAGCCAATCCTGATCTTCAAATGTGAATGTTTGGTTTCTTGCAGTGTGAGAAACTTTACATGTCTGAGTTTAATACTTAGACAACAATTGACCCTATGCTAAGCCACGCCCCTCTTAGTTACTGTTGCTATGTCTGTCAGGTTGTGTCAGGCTGTGCTTTTCAAACTGTGAGGCGTTCAATGGGGAGTGAAGACGTCCTAACAGTTTTGCCCAGAGCATGGCGTTACACTTTTCAGAATTTGGTTTTTGGAAAGGTAAAGAACATAAATCTCCTTCAAAGCTCTCCGAATAACGAGCATCACTTTTAAAAGAGCCCTAGACTCAACATTTAGCCACGATGAGCTCAAAAACCGCAGAACCAGCCTGAAGATGATGAAAATCTGAAAAGATTGCATGAGTTTCAGTGAAACACAGCCGACAGATTCTGGTCAAAGTTGGCAGATGCTCCACTCTGATTGGCCTGTTTGCATTCGAGGGCGGAGCTTAGCAAAGGGTAAATTCCGTTAAACCCTCATTAATCAACCTGTGACCACCAGGGGACAGAAGATTTCACATGAAGCAGACATACAATTTGCACCTTATCGACCTCATGCAAGCCACCTCGGTTCAAACAGGCTTGCATTTGTTCCTGAGAACACAAATCCACATTTATATGGAGGTCAAGTGACTCTTGCTAATTTAAAGCTGAAATGTATCAGCACCCCTAGTGTTTCAAAGTGGTATTACAGTTTATTATTGTTGGCGCTGCCATCTCAAAGACAAACGCATCACTCTCTGTTTTTCCCTAGAGCTCCAAACACTGACAGCACAGAGCAAAAAGCACTGGTTTCCAAACTCCCACAAAGACATGAACAAAACCATTTTGGAAATAAGAGAAGAAAGAAGCAGGTTAACTGAGGAGGTCAAGTGAAATTCCCACCAGTGAGATTCTTTCTAAATTAATCAGCTAAATGAGCTTTAAAAGTGTTACAGTTTATAATCTTTCTTTCTGGAAACACAAGCTGTAGCAGCTGATGTCTGATGAACTGCCACACTGATGTTCGGGACTTTCATTGCCAAATCGGCTCCTTTATAATTAAAAAACGACTTCTTCTTGGCACAGAAAAATTTCCTTTACAAATGGAGTAAGGTGAATCCTGGAGAGTGTTTGGGACAAAGACAGCGTGATTAAACCCAGGCAGATTACATCTGCGTGTCTGTGATTTGCTGCAGCGCGCTGGATTACAGTTACACACCTGTCTGCTGATAACGAGGCTCGGTTTACCTGCCGGGACGATATCTGCTCCATCAGACAGCTGCCAGACTGTTAATGAGGAGACCTGACGAGGCCGAGCGGACCCAGCTGACCGCACAGGGACAGGTGATCCCACCGGCTGACCTACAGGTGGCACTGAAACTCGCTTATTTTACTCCTCTGTTAGTTATGGATACATGTTCAACATGTGTGAGCAGTTTATTTTCTTTTGACAGTGGTAGAAAGAACAAGTGGCTTTACTCCAGTACTGTACTTACACTTTCATTTTACTTAACTGTGAGATACTTTATACATCTGCTCCACCACATTTCAAGAGAAAATATGGGACTTTTTAGCTTCACTACATTTATCTGACAGCTTGGTACTTTGAAGTTTTTATATTTTACGTTAAAAGTCAGAGTTAAAAGCAGTGAGTTTGTAAAATGATCCGTTAGCTTCAACTCTACAAAGTACATTAAAATCTGTAATAATGTTATCAAAAATTTGCATGAAATGCAACAATCACAGAGGCATTCTACTGCAAAGGATATTTTTACTTTTAAAACTTCTAAATAAATGTGGTTGTAGTTACTCGAGTTATTTTTCTTGAACAGGATTTTTACTTGTACTTGTGTGTTTTTAAATTGCAGCATTAGTAATTTTTCCTAATTAATCTAAAAACTTCTTCCATTACTAATTCAATTTGGGACCACTCATTGCTGCACAGTTACTGTAGTAAAACTGTATTAACATAAAGTATGTTGTTGGGTGTATTTGTATTCAGGTTTGTTTTAATCCTGCTGATGTTCCCCTGAAAAAATGTTCCTGCTGTGAACTGGAAATAATCCTCTTTGCAGTTTGTCTTAAGTAGACAAACAGCTGGATTTTTCTTCTGCATTTAATCTTAAATTTTCAATCAAAAAAATTTTTTTAAACTTCTGAACGGTGGAAAAACAAAATCTGTGATCCGCAAATTTTCTCCTGTTTCTTCCTGGATTTCTGAGACACTAGTAAAAACAGAAACACTAGCTTAATTCTAATACTCATCTTTTAATTAAAACAAATGGAGAACCTGAAAATAGCACACTGATACTTAACTGTAATATTGGCCAAAAATCAAAAGTTAGTCAAAATTTTAAATACTTGGGTGAAATACAAGTGCTTATAAAGTACAGTTCTTGAGTAAATGTATTAATTACTTTCTACCACTGGTGAAACCAGCAATAAATGAGACGACAGCCTGATATGAAATCAATGATAAAATCTTTATTGGTCAAACACTTTGAAATCAGTTAAAGTGCTTTAAAATGAACAAACAAAAGGAAACAGTCAGGTCAGAGACGTGACTGTTTGTGTTCATGATCAAAAACTGAAATGAAAAATATTTTCACCACAAACTGAAGCAGCAGAAAATCTCAAAGAAAGAGTCTGTTAGCCATCCACCATGTGGTTAGCCTAGCTTAGCACGAAGACTGCGAGCAGGCGTTTGAGTTTCATGTTAAAATATCTCCAAAGTGAAAACATCTTCTCGTCTGACAGCATACAAATTATTTCCCTCAGCGATGGACTTTTTTTTAAAGACAATTTAGAAATAGAGGCAGATTAACAATTGGATAAAATCAAAAATTGAGTGACATCCAAGGTGACACTTCTGTATCTGTGTATATAAAACAGTAAATTACGAGCCACAGCTGCTGCATTTTAAATTAAGTGATTCTGCTCACAATAATTTTCCCTTGAAAACAGACATGCAGTTTATTATAAATGTAATATAATGAGACACTAAAGGAATATGTCAGCATTATGGGAAACATGTTGATTCCTTCTTTCCACGAGTGAGATGAGAAGATCAGTGCGGAACATGCCTGTATGTTCAGTACAGAGCTGCAGTCAGGATGGTGTCAGCCTTGCTTACCACAATGCAGCTAGTCTTGCTCTGAAAAGTTAATAAATATATTTACTGACACCTGTGAAGCCCACAGATAAACACGCTGCAGCTCATTTGTTTAGCAGCCCGCATTACATGCTGAACTTTGTCTTGTATACGACTTCCTGAAGTTTTGTCAAGGTTGTCAGATTTGATGCCATCATCCCTGAATCCAAAACAACTGTTCACTGACTGAATCTGGCAACCTGCTGGAGCTGAAGTTGCTGCACAGAAGGAGTGAGCATATGGATACGCTGTTGTTAGTCAAAAATGGTTCCTTCTTACTTCAGGCAACACTATGTAACTTTGACCGAGACCCTTTTCTTCGAAAAACGAAACTTAATGATGCACGGTCATATGTTGCATAAAACAACTTGAATAAAACTGGGTCATATTTTACAGAGATGATGTCCTCCGACTGCTCTGCCTCAACTCTGTGATTCACAGAGGTTCCTGAAAGCAACACGCAGGCTGCCTGCAGACTGAAGCTGCAGCTGCAGCAGCGGGTCATGGCTGGTGACGGCTCAGCTAAAATAAAAGGCAGCAGTCGTCGAACATCAGAGGGGAAACCAGAAGACATTTTCTAAAATATGACCCGATTTGACTTAAAATTGCTGTTTAGTGCGATGTATTAACGTGCATTGTTAGGTTTCCTTTTTTGAAGCAGTTGGTTGCAGTCAAAGTTACACAGTGTTGCATTAAACCACAAATGATCTTTCTCATGTCTGTTTATGTCCAGATTAAATAAATGAGATAAATATTTTTAGAGACGTTCCATGCTTGCTGTTTCCTCTTAGCTTCCAGGGTTTATGCTAAGCTAGGCCAAAGACACTGTGACTAACACACATGCACACACACATTAAACTCTTTAAAGACAGGAAAACGTGGTTTTATTTTTAAAAACAAAACTTGAAAAAAGAAATCTGAAGCTAAAATCAGAGCAGAAACTCGACATAAAGATAATTTCACAGAATTTATGTAGTTTAAAATCACCAGAACACATTTGTAACAGGAGATTTTGGTCAAACTGACTAAGAGATTTTCTTTTTTCCATAGAGTCACGTGATGTGTGAACTGCTGCAGAACAAACAGCTCACAGCAGCAGTTTGTTGGGTTTCACCTTCGGGCAGGTGAGACATCGTTCAGCTCTTCAGGTTCGAGGTCAGCCGAGGTCGGTTCATCCGTCACGTGGGAGCTCGCAGGTTTTGTGCGGCCAGCAGTCGCTGTCTTCGTCTTTCCATCGCCTGCTGCTTCTTCAGCTCGATCTCTGCGGCTGAACATTTACCCACAACTGCAGAGAAACACAAAGCATTGAGACACATGAAGCCTGAAGCACAGTCACTTCCATGAATGATGATTTGGGCCAGTATTACATATTGTCTAATATCGCGATATTTGCTGTCAGTTGTGATATTTTTCACAATATTAATTTTCCAACAACTGCATCTTCAGGCTTTTATTTTGAAAAGAAAATGCACAGGGAGCCACCAGAGCAGCAGAGTTAATGCATGTTGGTGGGGAGGTTATCACAGGTTAACCGGTGTGATGTAGACGTGCATGCAGCGCTTTAACACAGACTTGGAGAAATTTGCTTCATAGAAGAATGTTGGCTTGACAATCCGGCAAAATTTAAGGTTTAATGCAGAAGAAAATGGCAACATCCCTCCACCCCCCGACCCTACTGATGATAATATCGTCTTATGGCAATATTTGGGTGGGATGTTAGACATTAAACTTTGGATATTGTCCAAGCCTAGTGACGAAGAAGACCATTAAACAACATTTAAATTAAATTAAACAACAGTGCTGAAAATTCTTTGTAGACCAAAAATTTTGCAGAAAAAAATTCAATTTACTTTGACGTAAAAAAAACTACATTTACCTAAAGATCTACAAGTGGCAGGTTGGTGCTTAGAAAAGGTGCAGGGCTGCTGAAAAATGCCTTGCAACCATAGTAACAGTGTAGTAATGAGTATTGCGGGAAGTGTGAGACTGACGTGAGCGGCTGTGATCAGAGCTGTGAAGCAGCAGAAACACCACAGAACAAACAGCTGCTTACCTTCACGACCTGCCGCAGGTTTTATGTCAGAGTGACGAAACAAACTACAGCACCTCATCAAACCACACGGCTGAGAACTAACAGCATCTGGTCGTCACGGGAACAATAGAAAATGTGTCTGGGACGAACAGAGATCCTCAATTGGACATCTCAAATATGAATGTTTGTATGTGAGCATATGTGTCACTGAACGCAGCACTAAAAGCAACAGAGAGCTTCTTGTCTTACTACCACACGAGTTCTGACATTATAAAAAACAGATTGAAATTTTTCTCACTTGCAGTGAAGTCAGACTCCCTAATGAAGGGAAATGCCCAGTATTTTTCCAAGTAATGTTTAATCGAACTACTAAACTGTGTTGACATCAGCAGCAGGAGAGAGAAAGTTACTGTCAGCTGCAGCAGCCGATGTGCAGCAGAGTCCTGCAGTGAGTTTGACTTAAAGAGCTACTTTTGCTTTAAGCTAGAGTCAGCGGCGTTTGTCCAAAAAACAAAATACTGATATAGACTTATAGAAAATTAATCCAGCTGAATCATCACTTCTGGGCCTCTAGATGTGTGGTGGTGATTGTGTCTGCAGAGCCCCGCCCCCTGCCTGTATGTTAATAGTTTGGTTAGGTTGGGATGTTTCTGGGTGGGAAGTGGATGTGTTTTCTCCAGCCAGTGAGAGTGTGTAGGTAAGGTTGAGAGTGAATAAAACATAGCGACTGGATGCCATTTAGACAAAAAAAAAATGTGCAGATCCTGATGTAGCAGCGAACAAAATGAAATATAGCTCTAGTGAGGTTACACAGCAAGTGGATAAAGTTCGTTCCAGAACAAGAGTGAATCTGGGTTTGGCTTTCAGCTGGTTTTATGCACTGAAGGAGAGGCTGGGGATGAAGAGCGACACAGAGTTGGGCTGCTCTCTGGTGAACAGGTAGGTGTCAAACACCAACGGTTAGCTTGCTGCTAATTTAGCACCTTTTCCATTTAAACAAATGTAATATTCCTAGGTAGCTTGCTGTGAAGTCACAAGCAGTGTTTGAATGCTGTGTTTACAGGCTGCAACGAAAAAAAAATGCTGCTGCCTTTACTTTTAAACACCACAGAGGAAGTGGTTTGCTTTAGGTTTCATATTAGAAATGGTTGAGCTCTGGCATCAGTTTGTTTGAGTGCAAACAGCCTGAGAGGACAAGTTCAAGGGAAAAAAGCCCTCACACTGTGGGAACAGTAACTAGCTTTGGGGGTTTTTTTTGGATCAAAGTCACATAAAAAAAAAATCAAAGAAAGTGGTTTCAAATTGAATTGCATTTATGCAACGAGACAAATTTGCTGGTAAATTATTTTTTAGTGGATCAATCTGGAGAACTTGGAAACTTTACAGGATCTGACCGGTGTGCTGGGAATTAAGTCTGTAATTTTATCCAATCGCAACATCTCAAATGGTCTCTGCGATGTGTTTGTTTCAGGCTCGACTGCAGCAGTAACGCAGGTTTTCTGTGTGTGCAGCGACGCTCTCGTGTCTACGCTGTGTAGAGTGTCTGACGGATGAAGTTGCTTTGCTCTGTGTGGACGAGCTCTTACCTGTGCTGGTCACCGCAGAAACTGGGTTGTTTGGCTTCTTGAAGGTGAACTGCTCTTTGCTACTGTTTCCTTGCGGTGCTGACGGCTCTCTGCTGCTGCTCTGCACACGAGCTGAACTGTCTGAAGATCCTGGCAGGTTTTTTGCTTGAGTGAATCTGAAAGAATTCGTCGCTGTGTTCATTGTTACGCCTGTAGTGACACTGGAAACAAAGCCAGCAGCCGACGAAGCGCCAGCCGCTCTTCCTGAAGCACACGGACGAGATGCTGGTGCTTGTTTGTGGGCAACAGGCTGCTGATTGGCCGGCTGGGTCCTGTTGTCCCAGGTCCTGTTGGATGGTTTCAGAGCTGCACCGTGGTTTGACACAGGAAGGGTCCGTTTGGTGGAAACGTTCCCTGCGTTCTGGATCTGGTTCTCCACATCTTCACACACTTCACATAGCAGGTTGTCATCAGCTGGGTCGTCCCACACCGGGTCCAATGAGAAGATGGAGTCCAGGTCCTCGTCCAGCAGGTCGCAGACAGCAGGATCCTCGACACGCGAAGAAAAGCTTTGAGCCGGTTTTGCAGTTGATGTGACTGGTGCAGTGGAAGCAGTTGAGTTGTATTTGGCACTTGTCCTCTGCTGGAGCTGTGGTTTCTGTGGATCTGACTTCACTGTGTTTGACGTTTGCCACGTTTGGTGAGATCCTGCTTTGACTGAAGCAGCCGCACAGGACAGAAAGCTGCTCTGCTGAGAGTTTTTACCGGCCGTTTCTGAGATGTAATCCACCTTCCAGTTTGTCCAAGTGTTCGTCTCGGCTCTTTTGGCAGAGAAATTAGAATTAGACTCGAGTCTGAAAGTCGTTCTTTGTCTCACATTTTCCTTTACCACTATAGAAGCTGCTGACTGGTCGAGTCCGACACTTGCCCTGAAGGGAACACTACCTGAACCTTCCCTTGGAAATTTTATCTCACTAGAAGGTTTCTGGGTTGAACAGAGCTTCGGAGCAGTGAAGTACTGCAGATTTTGTGTCATCTCCAACACTAAAGAGTCATTTAGCACGTCATCGTTTTCCCAGTCATCCTCAAAGTCACCGTGTGCCACAGTGCCTGTAGTGTTTGAACCGGGACCATGAGAGGTCGCAGACGCTTTCCCAGAAGGTGCACCTGAAGCAGGTCTCACTTGTGATGCCATCTGACTTAAATTCCCGCTCACGTGTTGGGTCGGTCCGTCAAACAGAAAATCCAAATCGTCCTCCATGTGTTGATCCGGGTGGACATGCACATCTGTCCCAGCTGCTGCCTTCACAGCCGGTTCACCGTTTCCAGGAAGTGAAGGTAAAACGTCGTTCTCAAAGTCCAAGATGTCCTCTGACAGGAGCTCCGGACTCTGCTGGTGCAGCTCCTCTGCTTCCTCTTCATCCCGATGGAACATGTTGAAGTCAAACTGTTTGGCCAGTTTCAGCAGGTCGTCCACGCCATTCGACCTGCGACACAACGAGACAATAAGCTGTGAGGAAGCACAGATGTTCTGAGACACAGCACAGGTAAAAAATGTAATTTATTTTTGCCCTTAAGTGAATATTTCCTCTCGTCAATTTGGCATTTTGTTTCACACTGAATTTCCAAAATTAATAAATAAAATGTATTGGGGAAAAAAATTGGTAAATTGGGAGAATACAACAATGAAAAGAGAGAACACAAAGTTTATTATTGTTCTTCTTCATATATAATCTCATTGCTGGGCTTATTATTAATGATTATTGATATAAAAATTTACACAAACAGGCTCATTTTAAAGTTAGTTCAAGATTTCCTCTGACGTGATTTTTGCCTCCTGAGAGTCAAACAACAGGAACAGTTTAAAAACAATGAACACTATATTCTGAATAATTGACTATAATGGGCTTCTCGAACGATTTTTCAGAAACACTTTCAAAGCACGTGGTTGAGCCAAATCCTTCTCTCTGTGTATGAAATCCGAGTTAGAATGTGAAGGTTTGTGTTTGTACAAAATATCTGAGACAGTTAAGTACACTTTGTGCATAACCTCTAAAAATAGTGAGTTCACACAAAGACAAGAGGAAGAGACTTTTTAAACATCTGGCTGCAGATTCAAAGCAGAGAAAAACTCAAAGTTCCCACACTGAATGTGACATGAATGTTACCACATGCGCACACACATTTAAGATGCATGTATGATTGTTTACAGCTGCAAAAGCAGAACCATAACTTGTTCTTTAAAGGGACATGCCAATATTTTTTTTCTTTTTCTTATTTGCCTCTCTCACAGGTTCCAGACAAGAAGACAGAAACCATTCTTTCAACTGTGCGTGCAGTAACAAGGAAGAGACGGACAGAGCTCGCCCACCGCTAATTAGCTTAGCTCAAATACTGGTAGTCAATGGGAAGTGCTAGCCTGCCTCCACCCAAAGCTATCAGATAAACTTTCCAATGACTCTAAACAGTCCTATGTGCTTGTTGTGACTTGTTTATTTAGCATGTTATGTTATTTTTGTATTAACACTTAATGTAATGTAATTTTAAAATCAAATAATTCCCAGAAGTAAACTGCAGGGCGCATGCGCACCAAGAAACAACAGAGGAAGAAATACACAAATAAAATACAATACAAAATAACGTACAAAATAAACAAATCACAACAAGCACACAGGACCATTAAGAGTTGTTGGAAAGTTTATCTGATGACTTTGGGTGGAGGCAGGCTAGCACTTCCCATTGACTACCAGTATTTAAGCTAAGCTAATTAGCATTGCCGAGCTCTGCCCATCTCTTCCTTGTTACTGCACGTGCAGTCGAAAGAATAGTATCTATCTTCTTGTCTGGAAATCAAGAGGGAGGCAAATAAAAAATAAATCAATTAATTAAAAAAAAAAAAAAAGCTGGCGTATCCCTTTAACTTACATGTGCTCCTCTGTGCGCATTAGTTCACACAGAAACATGATGAAACCAGTATCTGTTTACATGTTTCAGACATAACCAGGACACTGCGGTCTAGCTGAACCTGCAGACGTCTAATGAGAGGATGAGGGTGAGTCATAAAGTTCAGTCTGAGTCATGATTTCTCCGCAGTGTCAGAAAAACAAAAGCGACATCATGAAAGAAAGAGTTTTCGATTGATGCTGTTGGATCTGAACCTACTTAGGCGATTTCTTCTTGGATTTAGGAACCTGAACGTCTGGCGTGCAGGGGATGGTGGCGCTGTCTCCGATCCATTGCTGTAACGTCGGCTCTGTGACCTCCGGCCTGCCATGCTTCAGAAAGACAACACAACAACACAGCAAGAATGTAAATAAACGCTGCTTACTGGTTTCGCACCTGCTGATCTGAGCTGTGATTTGGAGCAGTGAAAACTTGAATGATCCTGCACAAAGCAGGGAGCGAACATCTCATCAGACATGTCACTGACCTTCGGAGCGATCCTGCTAACGATCTCTGAGATGTCAACAATGCCGGCATGCTTTTTCTTCCCTCTTTTACCTGAAGACATAAACAGAAAACATCCACAAAAACAGCTTGTTTTCTACAAACAGTCCAAAAATCAGCCTCTCACCAGAAAAACAAAGATCTTAAATTTAGAGGTTAAAATTGTGTTGATCAGCTTATCAATTAATTGAGTCGTCACTGCAGCAGAACCTGAAAAGATGAATTTAATTAAATATTCTGCAGAGGCATTCCTCTTAAATGTCTGCATCATGTCCCCGCTAGAAGGCTGAAGTTTACCGAGCCGGTTGGGTGAAGGAGACGTGGCGTCCCAGATGATGTCCTGCTGAAAGTCGGAGTCATTGTGTGGAGACTCTCCGCTGAAATTAACAGTCACTCTCGGTCTCGGGATTCTGGTCGGGGTCTTAAATTCTGGTGGGGAAGAAACACAAACAGCTGATTCAGAAATAGATTCACAAAAAACAACATTTGTTGCTCAAAGTGTTTTGTTTAGGGACACTTCAGCAGAACAGGCACTCTGTGTTGTACCAAAAGCTGAGCTGGGTTCAGACATACTGAATATAATACTAATAATACTAATCTGGAAAATAACTTACAAAAGCTTGAATTCACTGACCGGGTCACACATGTATGTAAAAATACATGTATAAATACGTAGATAGTTTTGGTTTTATTTATACTAATTAATAAATTAATTTCTCTCTAATTTAATTAATTTTTGTCTTGTGATAGTCTCATGTATCACTAGGTGTACAAAACAGAAGGGGGGGGGGGCAAAATACTGTAAAGTTCAATTGATATCTTTGTGAATGCAGTGATATTTCTATTCATTACGATAAAAGATTATTAAAAAAATAAATTTCTGTAATAAACATGAGCAGTTTTTGCTTATCATGAAGACAAACTGGAACTACTTAGAACTAACGTTACCTATTAACCCCATACATTCTGTTCTTACTGTTATAAAGTCTGAAGTTTGGTGTTTATACTACTAACATGTAAATACATTAGGTTACTATTGTATCGTTAAGGTCTCATTAACACACACAAGCAAATTTTTACTCTAATTTAAAACTTTGCACAGCAGAACGGGACGCTGTCCGGGCTTGTTCGGTTCATGGCAGACAAAGAAAGGGGCAGGAAACTATTGAGGGAAAACTTTAAACAGAAGTTCAAAATAGTCATTACCGACCATAAATGAAGTTACTGACCTGGCTGTTGGTTTTTTTGGAGAGTCAGCGCTCGCCGCCGCTGGTGTCGGTTGACTCTGTCTGAAGCTTCGGCTCAGTCGGTTGGGTTTTGCTGTGACCGTCGCTGAGCCTGTCAGCCCAGACGGAGGGTCAAACTTCCCGCAGCCTCGGTTCATCGTTGCCGACGGTTACCTGAGGATCCGCTGCCGGTGTTCCGGTTGACAGTTAGCAGTTGAAGGTGAAAAGCACGTTGCTATTTACATTTTATTTTGTTGTTTATTCGTCCAGTCAGGGGAGCTTTTGAGCGTCCCGCCATCTTGTCGTTCCCAGAGTTCCTTTCGAGGGCGCGTTCAAGAGCAACAATGCTGCGCGGATCCTGCGCACACAGAGCTGCAGTGATGATTATTTTCAGGTTTTACTTTGTTTTCAGAATGATGTCGCTGTGATAACTTGTCTAACATTTTGTGATGGCTTTTTGAACGGCTCTGCACGGAGAAGGTGACTGATAAGATGTGTTTGGGTAAATTTGGCCCATGGAGTAGATTTAATTAAACTAGGTTTTATTAATGTGGTTGTTTAAGTGGGCTAAATGAAGCCAGCTGATAAAATGCATTAAGCAAAATTATCTCTGCCTCTGCTGCAATATTTAAATTCTGCTTGCAGGTAATGCAACAGTATTAGTTAGTATTTATATTAGTATTTTTGCCTCTTTAAAAATCAGTATAAGGTCTGAATGACTGTGTGTGCGTTGCTGAAATATTTTCATAAACAGGGCATAAACAATGAGGATGAGGTTTGAGGTTTGTGTTGCTGTGATATAATGATCTGTTACACAATAACAACCATCATGACCAAACATCAGAGACGCAGAGCAACCATAAATCCCAGTTTATTTAGAGGAAGCAAAGACAGGCATCAAATAGACACATGTGTGTTGAGAGTGCAGCTGCAGGCCGAGCATCCAGCAGCAGCAGCAGCAGCAGCAGGGGTTGTTTGTGAAGCTGTCTGCTCTCCTCCTCCTCTTCCTCCTCCTCCTCCACCGTTTCCCCAAAGGAAGGATTAGCGCGTCACATCCCGCTGCGCTGACAGTATATACACACTGTAATGTGAACACAGTGAAGCAGCTGCTGAAAAAAACAAGTGCACTTCAAAACTAGTGTAAACTCTTTGGAAAAACACACGAGACCAATGGATTATAACAGATGACAGTGAAGGCAACTGGAGTCCACAGTTTACAAAGTGCTCTCTGAATTTTTAAAAAATCCTAATTACATTTATGAGAATTTTATAAAATAATATCACAGTCATGGCACTGCAGGGCATTGTGTTGGAAAGATGTTAAGTGAGGGGAAAACACAAATGTATGCGTTGTATGTACCACATACTGCACATACTGCATAATAAAGAACCAGCTAGTATGTCATTTGTTCACACTGCAGTACACAGTAGGATTAACCAGAATGCATTTTGCACAAACTGGCAGTGATAGCAAGACACATTTCTTTTTCTTATTCTTTTTGTAATCAACAAATCTCAGCTGGGTTTTTTATGAAGTTGTAGCACACTGCATTGTGGGAAACAGTAGGCGGTGCAGACTGGATAGGTCTACATACAGGGCATTTCCTCTGAATCGGGATACAACCAGTAATTTTTTAGCATACTGAGGATTTCACTGGGGTTTACATACCTTATACTAAATACTACTTTTTGGCCAAATCTGTATATGCTGCATACAAAAGGAATGATCAGTATGCCATCTGTTCACACTGCAATACACAGGCAGGTTACCCAGAATGCATTTCACACAAAATTTTGCAGCCAAAGCCAGAATTTTTTTTAAATTTTATTATTATTTTTTGTTTTGTTTTGTTTTTGTTTCCAGGGACCTTTTCCATTTGGCATTCTGCAGATTTTGCTTGTGTCTATATACAGTATACTACATACTACTTTTTTGCCAAATCAGTATGTACTGCAAGTATAGTATGCAATTTCAAAAAGAGCTTCGGCAGGTGAAGAGACATTTACCTGCTGTTCATGTGTGGACACCTGAAGGAACAGCAGTAGGTTTCTGTTGTGTTCTTGGATGAGGGGACAAATCAAGTGACCCAGCTTTCCTCCTCCATCAGAGTGATATGAACAAACACAGTCCAGCCTCCAGTGACAGAAGAGGGTGGCACTGCTTCCATGTAGGTTAATAATAAGGTGCAAGTAATGGAGTTTAAAATGAATAATAGAAAGCAACTTCTCAAACAAATAATAATAATATACAGCATCTTCATCAATTTTATTTAAAGTTGCAGTAGATAACTTCTGCAAACGAGCTAGCAAGCTAACGTTAGCTGTAGCACGAAACTCGTTGGGAAGCAAATCCGCTGTAGCCCTTTGCGCTGGCTTGAGCTTTTTTCGCACATTGTCGCTCTCTCTTTTTAGTTCAGTTTGAAGTGAGATGAAACAGTTGCAGGGAAAGTTGCAGCAGAGTAAACGTGTTGGCAGAGGTGAGTGAGAGCATTGTGAGCTAATCAGCTCATACCAACGTCACCTGCTGCTAAGTTGTGCAGTGCAGACCGGCAAATTAGGACTGAAAGTACAGAGAGCGTCGCTGATTTTTCATTTTTTCGCAAAACCCTCGTCCCATTAGCAAAGAAAATATCATGGTAAAAACAGGGCTTATTGGAGACCAGTTTAACAGCGAATGGTGTCATTTTTCAATCACTATTATACTGTTTAATCAGGTCATACACAATAATGACAGAGTTAAGCCAAAAAAGTTGTCTAGTTTCATTTTAAGAAAGCATGTTCATAAGCTGAAGAAACTTTTCTAACGTGTTCCACATGAAGATTTAAAAAATAATTCGTCCACCATTTATTGCCTTTAAAAGAGTGCAGCTCTGTTTGCAGCTTCCTGCTGTGGACGGAGGTGAAATCTGAGCGATTCATCACCGTCCCGTTGGGCCGACATGCAGACCCTCCGCCTGGCTCGCAGCCAAACACAGATACACACCAGCCGAGTGTTTCACTGCCTGTGCGTCTGAATAGAAAACCCTGCTGCTCTTAAGAAAACACTGAGCCTCGATGCACTGAGGAAGGAATCCGTGGCAGAGCTGTCAGGAAGGAGAGAGGCTGCTACCTGCTTTTTACATTACATGGCAGCGAGCTAAATGGCTCTTTTTCCCCAGCAGACGAGAACCGTCTTTGAAATGTGATCTGGGATGCTGGCCGGGGCTCGTTAGAAAAGGGCTGAGCATTTTTAGGCCGGCGAATCAAAGAGCAGTATCAGATATGCTGCTCTGTAATCTCACCAATCGATCACTGTCTGCTTGGAAGTGCCAGAGAGCCTCCAGGGTGCAAACTGCAGTACCAACTCTGACCTGAACTCAAAGCCACATTATAAGGAGGCCTGAACAACCAGAGGTGGAGAATTACTCAGACTGTACTTTAGCTCTTTTAGTATTTTCACTTACTTTTTTTCCCCCACTTACTACATTTACTTGAACACTACTCGTTACTTTGCAGAATAAGATCCCACATTAAAAAGACACACAGTTAACCTTTAAAATATGTTGCAATCTTTTTTAGGTTACTTATGGTACGTTTCATTTACCTAGGAATTGAGATTTCAGAGCTGGGAGCTACATCGGTGTTGACCATATTCCTTGGCAAGGAGCCACTGTTGGCTATTGTTGTTAGCACTCAATACAGGAGTAATTTGACTTTCAATCACATTTTCTGGGTGCATTAGCCCGACTTTGAGAAATCCGATTTAATATGATTTCAGTCGGACTAAAATGTTTAAGTGCATTTTAAAAGTCTGGTTTTAGCTGGACTAACACAGTTAATCAATATCCTCTAACGTCATTTAAACATGCTGACTGTTAGCTAATACCAGCCAGTAACAAGTGACTATGTGACAGGTTGCCAAAAAAAGCAACATAACAACATAACTACATGACCACAGAGAGAAGCTGAACAATACTGACGATATGACTGATTTAACAAAACAAAAACAAGACTTACTGGTGCAATGTACAGCTTTTACTCACAGCAGCCATCTTGGATTTCAAGCTCTGGGTTACCGAAATTCCTCCAAGTTTCCTAGTTGAAGTTCAGACTTTAGTGGACGTTTCTGATGATATATCCAACTGGGAACTTGAAAAGTCCCACTTCCAAGATCAAATGGAACGCACCCTCAAAGCCCCTCAGAGGAACTTTCACTTTGTGTCGACTGCGCCCCGTGTGGAGAAAAGCAGCACTGCATAATATTGTAAAGATCTTGTCGAGCGCAAGCATTTGTTTAGAAAGAGTGAAAAAAACACAACACTTATTTTCCCAATATCAGTTCAGCAATAACCACAAAATATTGAAATGATCTTCAGAAAAATCTCCTCCTGCCTCCAACCATAGATAGTAAAAAAAAACAAACAAAAACAACAAAAGTGGATTGATCATGTTCATAAACAACAAATCATCTCTTCTGGTCTGTGTGCTATAAAGTGTTTCGTTGTGTTTCCACTGACTGAGCGGACCAGGCAAAGGCTTTTTAAACGGGACGGGATAGTAATTTCCAATCTCCTTGCTGATGGTCTCATTTGGTGATGTAGGCAAGATGTGAAGCAATAAGTGTTAAACTTAGACTTCTTCATGACCAGTTAAAAGCTCCTTGAGGGTCTTTAAGGCTGTTTCTTAGAAGTGTTTTGATGGGGCCCTTTATCATGCTTTGGTAATGTTTGTTAGCGGCTAAAACAAAGAGATATTTCCCTTCAAGCTTCTTCTTTTGTTTTACTTGTTTTAATGTGAAATGGAGACAAAACTGTCAGACGTCCAATTAAATGAAGCACAATGATCCTTTAAGTTTTAAACGATGTCAATATCCAAACCCTCACACAGCGGCAGGGTGATGGTTTCTCTTTTCCTGCAGTAGAATCTGATCCTCGTTGTTGCGCTTTTATATCATCCTGCAGATCTTTCAGGTGCATATAAACACGGCTACCTTCATTTATTGGCCTGTTACGGCTCTCACGGGGCTTCTATAGATGTTTCCGGTCAAGTTTGGAGTCGTTGATTTTAGCTGCATCGCTCCACCTGTAGCTTCTGCGGTTGACAGCTCATTTTGCAGGAGATTATCTGTTTTGTTTATCCTCCATCTTTTTTTTAATCACCTCCCTCCACAGCAGCTGTATGAAACATTTAGCAGAGCTGCAGAATCCTGCTGAGAAGCTCTGTTTGTTTTTCTTCAGATCATTTTTTTATTGAGCTCTTGAGAAGACATCAGTGTGTTTGTGTTTGGTGCCTGTTTGTTTGTGACAGACTCAACATGGAAACAATTCAGCCGAAAATGAGACAAGATCAAGACAGTGTAGTGGATACATTGATGTTACACTATCTGTAATTCATTTCATTTCACCACACTGAAATTCCCCTATAATAGAAAATTATATGTTTTGTAGCTTTAATATACAGACTGCATGTTTTTCTTGAATAGAGTTGTTAAAAAAGACACCAGAGTTCAAAGATGTGCTCAGGATGTGATGTGTAATTCAAAACAGAGCAGATGTGGCTCAGTTACAAGAAGACAAGCATTGGAAGTATTTTAAGTGAAATGAAACTGGACGAGTTCTTTGAACACAGTCCACACGCAGCAAACTAACATGACGTCATGCATGCAGTGTATTTGATCCGCAGCCGGTGAACAGACGGAGATGTGCAGCATTTCCTCTGTCCCAAGCTTGAAAGGAATTCCCTTCGACGTGCTCCTCAGCCGGCGACGAGTCCAGAGTACACAGTTTACAGCCTGCTGCACTTCAAGTCTAATGTTCCACGAACCTCCCTTCAGATTTCCACTTCAACACCCACTTTAATGCGTGCAAACGATTCCAGTTACTGTTTCATTACTGGCTATAAACTGTACAATAAGTGGCTCCGTCACATCCATTTGAAAGCCGTCCAACGCGTCGCCCACAAAGTGCCCGCTTCAGTGTGCGGTTGCAACGTGCGTGTTTTGGGGACTTAATGCTGCATTTATTGCCACTGACTGGCCCTTTGTAATCCACGTCAGATGGCGTCAGCGCTTTGCTTTTGTGAGAAGTGCAAAAAGTTTAGCAGGGAGGCCTCAGCGTGCACACACTTTCTGAAGGCGGAGGATGGAGTAGCAGCTCATCTTCATCATGCAGCTTTCAGGCCAGGTCAGTGTTCAGGGATTTTTTTGTTTGTTTGTTTGTTTGTTAGAGCCTGACTGATATATCAGTCAGCCAATATCACTGGCCAGTATGGGCCTATTATAGATACATCAGTATCGGCATACGTTTTTCGATAATTTAAATTTGATTAAAATAGTCAGCAGTGGACTAATACAGAACAGTAGATATTTATCTGGCTATTTTATTTTTGTTTATTCTTTATTTTCTCAATGTACATCTCTAGAATTAGTTGTCAATGTCAAATACTGTTAAATTATCTTTAAAAAAGACACAGAGAGGGGGCTGCGAGATGCCTTCCAAAAAACAATAAAGAAAAAAAAGTTGTAATTGCATATTTAACCCATTATTGTACAAATTCTGATTATATTCTTTTTTAAATTACTTAAATTGCGTTTGTGCTGGCTGTGTACAATGTTATATGCCACCTCCAGGGTCAATGGGGATCCCCTGTTTTTGGCACTGTTATTTTGGGAGTCACGGGCTGAAGAGTTTGGGAACCCCTGCTTTACCTTATCTCTCCTTACAAAGGTGTAGAGGAGCCATTGATCCCCTTGAAACATGCCAATAAGGAACCTCAGCGAGTGTTTGATTTTTTTTAGCTAACTGCTAAGTATAGCTTTAAAATGTTCATACTAATGTTTAGCAGGTTTAAAGGAGCATCCCAGTGTTCCTACATGTCACTATTCTTTGTTAATATCAGCCACATAGGTTACATAAACCCCGCCCATTATTCTCAAAATAGCTTTATCTATGAGATATGGTGTTTGTTTACACTTTGTCCATATTCACTAAATGTTACAGAAAGTAGCTGAAAATATGCAACAACGTTAGTTAAAAAGAAAGTCTGCGTCAAAATTCTTCATCACGCCACTATTCAGGCTAGGAAGGCACCATTTGTGAAGAACAATTTTCCAGACATAATAACTTTGGTCTCCTCCCTCTCTCTCTCACTCAGCGACTTTTGATCAAGTACATGCAGATGTTCTCTTTAGAAGGGTGAATTACCTATACCTAGCAACTTTCACGTGTCCTGTAGTGTTTCTCTACCCCATTTCAACATGAATGACAGTGAATGGGGTTTAAAAATGTAGTCTGAGATCTACTAAAGTAACCATATAGTGTTAATTTCAGTAACACAAAATTTCCTACGTTTCTTTTCTCAATCACAACAACTAAATAAAAACTCATTTCTGATGACAAAACCATGATTAAACTACTTATTATTAATGACACATTTATTGAGCAAATATAAATTAGAAATCCTAAGAGACAAAACAATTTCACTTTGTAGCATTTTCATGTTTTCTTGTCATTCACTCCTTGTTATGACTTATGAATTATGATTTATCATTATTAATCGTTACTCATATTCAGAAGTTTAATCTGTTTCATCAAAAGGTGTGACATCAAAGATTTAGTAAATAAATAATTTTTTTTTTAATTTGTTATTATTTCATTTTTGTTTGTGAAATAAAATTTTTGAGGACAACTTACAAAATTTATTCGTCAGAGAAATGAACACTTTGAATCGGCGCTGAACATAAATCTGAGCCGTGGTTGATGTCAATGCTTTGCAGGTTTTGGACAAATGGTCAAATAAAATGTTGACCTATAATGGCACTAAAAGAAAAGCTGTTAAAGTTATCAAAATTCATCTTAAAGGGATTTCATGACAATCCATCCAAAAGCTGTTGAGTTCACAAGAAAAAAATGTCAACCTCACATTGGTGCTGGAAGGAAAATTAGTGGATCGCAAAGTCATTCATGAATCTCACGGATTAAACATTTTTTCGGAATCAATGACGATCCGTTCTGCCCTCGAGTTCTCCACTCGTTCACGCTGTGAGGCAGCCAACTGAGGCCATCTTCTCTTGAGGTGCCACTGAGCCCTGAACCTCCTGGAGGTCACTGTTTGAATCACCTTGTTGTGGTGAGATATCGAGTTTCACGAGAACTGGCTCCATCACTGCGGGCGCAGAGAAGCAGAGCGGTTTCTTAATGGCTCAGAGATGAAACAGTACGAGACGCACATTTGATGAAACAAAGAAGAGGATTTCAGAGCCAAATGCGACGGATCTCAGAGGCAGAATATTTTCAAGAGCTAATTGCTCTGGGTCTTGCATTTGCACATTTATCAAGCCGCTCTGTTTTCTCAAAAAATGTAAAACACCCACAGGAATGCTTTCATTCGCAGACTGTAAGTGCTGCAGGCTCAGCTGTCAGCACGCAGCATTTCAGAGTATCTGAACATGCAATGGAGCAATGAAACCAGTTCAAAAACTTTAATTCTTCCCAGGATGACAATGCTGTTCAGCCTGTGTCAGCGCAGTCTGCTCTCCTCTGTCTTATCCTCCCTTCGTTCTCTGGAAGCTGCCCATGCAGTCTGCAAAAATCCCCTCCGCTGTTCCAAAAGCAAAGGTTGTTTGAATTTATGGACGAGCTTTACTGGACTGTTGGGAACTGGCGTGCAATCATCGCACTGCAATGAAACCCTGACAGTATTCTGCCTCGACTGTAATAGACTACATTCTGACCTGAGTCAGGACATTTGAACCAGTTCAGTCAAATTTCTCCCTGATGTTATTCTTGCCTCAGAACGCTCTGTGACGCTGAATCATCCAGCTGCTCTTTTTACAGACAAACTCATTTAAAGGTTGAGGAGGAGGAGGAGGGTGAAAATGTGAGGCCACAGGGGGAAATAAAACCTTAATGGAAATTAACTTCTTGGACTCTGAGGGCAGATGAAGGGCTGTTTACTGAAGGACTAATTTTCAGCTTGGTTTAAATGAACACAATTTATCTTCATTTACAGTTTAATTCAAAGTAGCTGTGTCTCGTGTCATTTAATGGAACAGTCTCACATTTTGGAAATCAACTTCTTTGTCATCTTAAGATAAGTCCAGCTTGTGCTTAGCAATTTAACTCAAGCATGCGTTGATGAATCTGCCAACACATGATGTGATCAAAATTTCCAAGACTTTCTGTTGCGCATGAATGAAGCGCTGCTCAGTAATGTGCATGGAGCAGGTGCAAGTTATTACTCTCCTGAGTAAGTATTCCAAGTTTCATGGCTTGATCATCATCAGAACCTGAGTTACATGCGGTTTCCAAGACTGAGGAGGCTTGTCAGGCAAGGACCACAACCAAGAGCAGTGTGCAAAATACCCCGTGGCAATTTGGGGGAGTCTCCTCCTATTGTACTGAAGTCTTAAATATAGTAGGTTGGTCAGTCAGTGGACCAGCATGTATGATAGCTGTGGCAGCTCAACCAGCTTCCTCCCTGACACTTTGGTCGGGTTGTCCCAATTAAGCTTTTTAGTAAATCCAAAGTTGGTTAGTGAGGAGCTTTGTTTTGTTTTTGCCATGTTTAGCCCATGAGTGAGGTAATATTGAAGCAGAAAAAAACCCAAAACACCACTTTTTAGACAGGTGGAATGTGGAGAGCGCATACTTTTGCAACAGCGCCACCCAATGCAAGGCGGCATTACCAGAAACAACATGTAACCAAGAAAACACCACAACAATGTATTCAGAATTCTGAATAAAAGTTTTGATACCTAAATTGAATAATGAATTGTGAAAAATGTACACCTTTTAAAGACAATTTCATTAACGACTGCAAGCAAATTTTTTATTTTTTTTCCAAAGCTTTCTCTTCAGACCTCCCAGAGTTTTGCGAATGAGGCTTTCAGGGTGTCTGACCTTAAATTCATTCTGCAGAATGTCAGACTGTTTAACGCAGTGCAACAGAGTACAACATTAAAAAGTTGTTGCTTTCCACCTTCTTGCATCTTCATTCCGTTTCCCAAATTCAGTTTCAGATTCATCTGTTGTCCCCAAAAGGGAAATTCAGTTTGCACAGTCCAGACACAACAGTATTATAACAATACACAATGATTGCAACAGTTACACAATTGTTGCAATATTACAATAAATATACATATTACTTAACAATTAATACCACACATAATCTAAAAGTATAATAATTATTAAATAATGATGCCTCTTGTGGTGATGGGTACCCGACGTGAGTATGTGTATGAGTGCATGTGTCCACAACACAGCAGGTCCAGATGTTTTGTGACCTTTTAGTTAGGGAGGGACCTAGAAGGGTCAAGTTTGCTCAGTAGCCTACAGGCAGGGGAATGGCTGGCCCTGCCTCTGTTGGTTTTACTTGAGTCTGAATGAAGTAAACCCAAGTTTCAGGTCTTTGGTGAAATGTATGCGAACCGCTGGTCACAAAACCACAGGTAACTCAGGTGCTGGTGATGAAAAATAGATGAACAGTTGGTAGACATACTCATGAACGTTACGGTTTGCACCTGCTACATCTCCAGTACTGTGCAGTGCTCTGTTCCTGCACAGGAGGAATAGTCTTGGAAATCTTTGATGGCTGCTTGTAAATGAAAATGACTGACAAAATTACTTAAAGCTGGGGTAGGCAGTTTATATCTGGTGTCATCGCACTAAAATCCCGTAATAACTTTTCAGCATTTTGTAATTCATGTGGTCTGAAAGAACACAAGACTTCTGCTCCTCTGCTTGGCTCTGTATTCAGACTGTGAAGGGACTTTCAGCCAATCACAGGTCATTTCAGAATGCATGTGTTCGTACTGGCTGCTCTATGCTGCTCTTCTTAGTAACAGGTAATGCTGCTATGAGCTGATTGGCTGTTGAAACAAGTAACATTCCACACATGGCCTCTGGCGACTTGACAAGCTGAGCTGCAGGCGACGCTGTCAGCTGGCTTGAGTCGAACTGAGACGGAGCAGTTTACACCGCTGCAACTTTTCCTGCAACCGTTTTGACTCGTTGTGAATTGGGTGTAAACTGGCCTTAGAGTTGCAATAGTTAACTTTTACAAATGAGTTAGCAAGGTAATGTTAGCTGTAGCATGAGGCTTGTTAGGAAGCAAATACGCTGCAGCTGTTTGCGCAGGCTTGTGTTTTATTTTGTTTGTTGTCACTCTCTCTTTTAAGTCCAGTTTGAACT